>CXYZ01006865.1:531468-597177 GCA_900006705.1 Sonneratia caseolaris
GGGGTAGGCCACCATCGAGGAGGGAGGGAGGGAGGGAAGGAGGGAAGGATCACATGGAGGCCCACAAAAAGGCAAAAGGAGGAAAAGGAAAAGGTAAGCTCCTGTGGGTAGTAGGAGTAGTAGTAGTAGTCGTCATTAGTGCACAGCAATCACTTCGGGCCACAATGCGTGAAAATTCTTATGTGTTATAAATGAATGATTATATAACTGTATAAGTTTCTGATTGATTATTATTTTACAATATATATATATATATATAACATTTTATTAAATTTGGTTACAAAACATCATTTTTATTGTTCACTTCTAAACTTTTGGTTGATAGTGCCAATTTGGAGAGAACACCAAACTTAATGTATTTTCATGCCTTTCACTGCTCGAGCACACATACATATGGCTACCGATTTCTTCATAAAAAAAAAAAGGGCATGTATCACTGTTGTCCGACCGACGATTGTAGCCCGGGTATCCTTGAAATCAACTGTCGCCCAGCCGGAGAAGGAGATGAAGGGCTCAAGGGGGATCTTGACAGTCGACCCGGCTCAAACTGCCCTCCTACAGACATGTTTATCGATTCTTTATTTCGTATGGTGTCATAAACTTTGAAATTTTCAGTGATGAAATCTTGGAGGAAGTGGAATATGCTTAGGGTTGGTGAGGAGGGAGGGGAGCATGATAGCATGTCGATAAAGCAGTGGAGGAAGTCTCAAGTGGAAAAGGGGACAGAATCATGAGATGAGATGAATGAAAGTAGGGGAGAAAAAAAAAAAAAGGCAAAGCAATCTTGGAATGCGGGGTCGCAGAATATATGGGGAAAATTACAAGAAAAAGAAAAAGAAAATCAGTTCTTTGTTTGGTTCCCTTTTTCAGGGACACAATGATAGATCCCACGCACTACTCTGCTTATTAGCTTTGCGAGTGCCCAATAAGCTCATTGACATGCACATAAACTCATCGAGCTATTACAAGCAGGGGCGTCCCACTAGAAATGACAGAATTGAGGATAAAATTCCATTTTCGGGGGGGTTCTGGGCAGCGCTGCGAAACTGTTTTCCCATGTTTTCTACCGTATCATTCTGTTTCGACGTGACATGGGTTCTGCAGCTCTGTGGATTTGTTGACAGCCCAACAAAGGTGCTGAAAAAGGGTAAAAATATGCACGTTCTAAGTAGAGGCCAGGGCCGAAGGGTGAAGAAAGAGAGAGAGAGTCCAACACAAGACTCGAAGAGGGAAATCAACATTCCAGATAACGGAAGTAGAGCTGCAAAATCAAGAAAAAGAAGAAAACGGAAACAGATGGAACTTCTCATGGGTTAGATGGCACTGTCCAGTGACCTGTTACCGTCCAAATATCATTCTCTTGCAACAAAGAAGATTTCTAGACCAAAGATTTGGCCAGAAAAACACGAATCTGTGATTTTGTCATGTATTTCCAAATGCCAGTTCAGAGCTGTGAGGAATGGACTGTACAATCTGTTGGGGGGGTGTGGGGGTGGTGTTGTGGGGAGGAAGAAAAACGAAGAGTTACAACAGCAAAGCCATAACCTTAGCCTGCTGTCATATCCGATAGGAACAAAACTTCTGTAACAACTATTTCCATCGAGTTCAAACCCATGCATGTGACATGGTGTCTAACTCTGCCTTCCTTTTTGTTTGGGATTTTTTCCCTTGTAAGTCATCGTCACCAGTTGCTCTCTATCATTCTTGAATTCCTAATCATCCCAACTGTTTTCTCATCCATCCTTGTTTGCAGGCCGAGAAGTAAGGCCATTGGCAGAGATATTCCCTGTATGGAGTCGAACGACTGGAGATTTCACCGAGTTCTGTTCATCCCAATCATCATCCCAACCTTGATCCCATCCTTCCGCTGTTTCCACAATGGCACTGGAGACAGTTTCTGGTGTAGCCATTTCAAGCTCTTGATAAGGGACGGAGCCATGCCTTCTCCTTGTGAGGTTGCAGCAGGCCCACACCCCTCCAAAAGTCACCACCGTAAGAAGTAGAAAGTATGCACCATTAACAGGTGTCAGCAACTGCTCGGTGGTAGGGAGATGGAAGAATGTGTTTCCCTCAGGCAGAGGAGATCCAATATCAATCTCACACGACTTCTTCCCAGTACTTAATAAAATTTTGGAGGCTTTTCCAATGACATTGGAGATATTGACCTGAAGGGGAAAGGAAAGGCATGAGTGAGGCAATCTAAAGAGGAAGGGAGTAACATGGATATTTGGTTTAAAAATAATTCATAACAAGATAATAATACACAGAATATGTACAAACCCAAGTCTAATCTCTACGATTTACTCAAGAGATCTGTGAGGGCAAAAAAGCCAAGACTAGCAATTGAACCAGTTTTAGTGGAAGTTCTATCTTTGTTTGAACATTCTTTCGTGTGTACAAGAAACTCCAAAAAAAATATAACCTGGCTCTAAATTGCAACTTGACAGTCTTCACCACAACATTCATAATAGTTCTGGAGTAACTTAAAGCAGTTTCCTTTGCTAACACATTCCAAGTTTAATATTAGGCATGAGATCATGGCAGAGCTTCCTGAAGACAAAAGTATTGGGATTGGGGAAGGAGAAATTCATCGAGTTCTTGTTTTCCAGCAGTAAAACGTTGAACAATTTGAGATCAGCTTCTCTAAAGAGAGGAAATGGACATGATCAAATGACTAAAAAATGAAGTGTCTATTCAGCAAAAAATGATAGAATGATTAAGCTTCCGTCCATCATTCATGGTGTCAATGGCATTGAGTACACTACTTCATTACACTTTATCTAATAGTGAATGCCACAGTTTGAGAACCATTGATGCATGGGCCTTCTTAAACTTCTGTTTGCACTCAATTNAATGAAGTGTCTATTCAGCAAAAAATGATAGAGAACCATCATTCATGGTGTCAATGGCATTGAGTACACTACTTCATTACACTTTATCTAATAGTGAATGCCACAGTTTGAGAACCATTGATGCATGGGCCTTCTTAAACTTCTGTTTGCAATCAATTGACTTAGAGGGACAATTAGGAACTAAGTGAGACANTTGACTTAGAGGGACAATTAGGAACTAAGTGAAAGAAAATTAGGAATTTAAAAGAACTTTTATTCACTCCAAGTATTCAATTTTAGTGATAGAATGACATAGAAGAATATAAAGAAAAATTATGGTAAAAACTTCAGAAGAAACTGAAGAATGACAACTTGAGCATGCTTCCATTAAAACAAGATAAATTACATCATTAACAAAGCAGCTTTCTCCTATGCAAATTATAGTGTAAATAGTCTAATGTTTGGGTTGTCAATTGCCATGATATAGTCATGCTCCTCAGTCAAGGGACAAGTACACCTTCTATGGAACATGAGAAACAATATACTCAGGAAGGTTGCCAGGGAAATTGATGTTATCCTAGGATTGTCATTCAGTACAATCCAACATTTTATTCGGAATCATATAGCATCCTGAAATTAAAGATGCCTCCAAACCACGAACTAAGAGACAAGCATATCCTAGCTGAACATCTGAGCATTGTTCCAGAAGGAAAGAATACAGGATCAGGTTACAATAACAAAGAAGCAAAAAACGATCTATACCTTGATGACCTGGCCTTGGGATACCACAATATCCCTTTTATCATCTGTAGCTGAAGTTGGCACAGTAAGATTTACTTCCAAAGTCTCTTTTCCAGCATTTTGGAGCAAAATCTCCAGTACCTTGGCATCTACTTAAATGAGAATTTACAAATTAGTTACTTCTATATAAATAACTGATCAAACACTTGTTCATGATGCCATTCATGCATTATGCAGTGAAAAAATGGCAGAAACTGCAGTATAAGCATCACCATTTGCCTCCTCTTAAGACTTCAGAATTTAGATACAGCACCACAAGAAGGGAAATTTTATATATCAGACAATGACATATACATGGAAAAAACAAAAAGCAGAACACCCAAAATCTGGCTCCTATCATGAGATTTCCATGGATAACCCCTGATAGCAGCAGAGTGGGGAATAATTAATTACAAGCTGTACTTTGCAAGATACTGGAAAAGAAATATATTGTCATACAGAGGATGGGAATACCACCAGACAAAAATTTTTGAAAACATAATTCTAGCACTATAATGTGCTCGCAGATATGCTGCATGGCATGGATCTTCTGTTCATGGAATTTAAGCAGATAATTGTGTCCGTGCATGTGTTGGAAGTACCCCTATGCTATTTAGCTAAGCTATACATTTCTAAGATGAGTCGTGAAATTGCAGGCAGCTTCCTTAGGAAGCCATGAAAAATGAAGAACCAAATCAATGCCAGTTCCAGTTTCTATATGGATATTGCTAATCACATGTAGATTTAGAAGGTATCCTCCATCGCCTTTGATGTTCATAGGACAGCCTCTGACTGGTCTAAAGAGCTGGGGTGTCTTTTGGGGTAAAAAGCATGGCCAACCATGGTTATGAGAAACTGAAATATAACTCCAGCAGTACTCAGAAGCTACACCAGGATTTCTATAACTACTAAATATAGATTCTCAAAGCAGCTTAAAACTGATCCCTAATAACAGCATATTCGACCCAAGACTAGATTGTGGTCCAATGCAGCCTGCCTAATTAGCAATTTACATGTATAGTTCTGATAGCATTTCCCACACAATAGGAAGTGAGTAATGGATGTTATACCAGATTCAAAATTATGAATACAGCCGGTGAATGTGTCCAGAATCTGACACTTCTCTTTGCCATCACAATTCTCAAGAACTCCAGCTGAAGGACCTGATTTCTTGTCAATCTCATTCGCTTGTGGAGGGCTCACTTTCTTGTCAATCTGCTTTCCTTCAGTGGGACTAGATTTCTTGACAATCTCCTCTGGTGGAGGAAAATCTGCTTTCTTGTCATTCTCCTCCTGTTGAGGAGGACTCAACTTCTTCTTATGGTCCTTCTCATTATTACTTTTATTACTCGTTTGGTTTGATGTTGAGGGACTTAGTGCTGTAACATTAGGAGATGCTGATACAACCACAGAGGATTCTACCCGTGCCGGAGCAGGGTCATTGACAGGGTTTGAAGCTAATAACTTCCGGGCATTCAGATCAAAGCTGAAACTTGAGACATCGCCGATCAACAAGAACATGAACAGCACTGAAATGAATACATTCCAGCCCATTACAACAGTAATCTCAGCCTTCTATTTTTAAGATCCTAACTGCTCTTAACCGGTGAACATCAAATCTTCAGCTACAAGACGCCACAGAGGTTCTGAAAGATTCATCTTCCGCGAGAATCACCGGTAAATTCCGGAAAATTCAGCAGAAGTTCCACAGAATTCAAGAAAAAACATCATAACCTCCACGTGATACGAAGGGAGCTGAATCGAGACCAGCAGCTGACGATGCGGAATCGGATGATTCAAGTTGAAAAGACTGTACCGAGATGAGAAGCTTCGATTTTGCAGGCCTTCGGAGAACCGATCGAAGGGACGAATAAACGCAAGCAAGTGGCAGAACGTCTCCCCTCTGTCTCGGTTTCATGTCAACCGTTGAGAGGGACAGACCTACGCGGCAAAGCTACGAGAGCCATAGTGGGCCTAGTGGGCCGTAATATGTAACATGAATGCTTTAAACTTCCTCCGGCCCAGGATCGAGCTTCGATGTAAGGCTCAGTGACCGGTAAATTTGGACGGCAGCTCAAATGATGGATCGGATTAGTCACTCAGTCACTCATGCTATTGATCATCATCCTATTGTGAATCTATCACTTGTCTTCCCTAGGTTGCTCATTCTTGAGCATACTGACACCTCGTTTCTGATTGTTGGTGTTTCTGGTGTTCACCTGAACGGATANATTGTGAATCTATCACTTGTCTTCCCTAGGTTACTCATTCTTGAGCATAATGACACCTCGTTTCTGATTGTTGCTGTTTCTGGTGTTCACCTGAACGGACAACCGGCGTTGGAAAACCAGTTCATGGTATGGTCAAGAGAGTATTGACAGGCAACAAGATCAGTTCCAGACAAAGGATAAGGCTTTTTCATTGCTGCACTGCTACATACTGAACTAGTGATATAACTATATACATACACGCGTGTGCGCGCGGGGAAACAAGGGAAAAGGGTGAGAAGAAAGAAGAAAACAACTAACACTACTGCAAATTAATGTACATTCTTTCTATGATGATCATAAAATCGGAGAAAAAGAATCAACTGATGAGGAATTAGCACTCATATCTACAAAAGCACCATTCACTCTCACTCTCACTCTCGGCCCCATTCACCATCATCATCTGAGGGGATGAATCGTGGAAGGTGGGACCAAAACCCCCCCTCTTCATCTTCTATACAAGCGACAAATATCCACCAAGGATTGGAGACATGGAAAAGTTGGGAAACAGAAGAACTGGAAAACCCCGAACTTTATATGTTCTCAATCTCAAAAGCCCTCAATGCTGGTCCTCCCGAGGACCGAGGATGATGATAACTTACACCTCTCTGGAAGGTCAAGTTCCTCTTTGGAGAGGGATGAGGAGCACGAACGGGGAGGAAGACACGTAGAAATGGCAGGCCCAGGAAGTTTCTCTGGAGAGATCGATGGCAGGGCCCATGTGGGTGGCGAAGGCGAGAAATTTAACCTCAGGGCAGGAGCGATGAGCACGTTGAGGCTTGGAGGTCTCGACATTTGCTTCCCTGCAATGGCTGCTGGTTCTTGAAGAGGAAACCAGCACGAGTACTTCATGTCCTGAATGATCTTAAGGTGGTTCACAATGGTCCTCATTGTGGGCCGCCCAGATGGGTCCTTCTGGAGGCACTTCTTGGCCACTTCCGCAACTGCCCGGGCTGCCTTAGCGGGGAACCGGCCCTTGAGCTGTGGATCCATAATGAGGGTTAATCGACAATCATCAGACAAAAATGGTCGGCTCCACTTGACCAGGTTTCTTTCCTCCTTGGGATAACGACTGTCGAGATTTTTCCGGCCCGTGAGGAGCTCAAGAAGGATGATCCCGAAGCTCCAGACGTTGCTCTTAGGGGTAAACAGTCCCCTCTCAAGGGTCTCCACTGAGAGGCTACCTGAAGCCTGGAGTGCAATAAATCATAGGGGAAAAATATGAATACCAATTACCCAGAATAAAAAAAGAAATTGAATAACAATGTGCAGCATCTGACCATATCCGGTTGCCATTTCCTTTAGAAAACAATAATAAAGAAGGTAATAAATAATTGTCATACTGCACTTCAAAGTTTTTCATAGTAACATTTTTATTTTCATTGAAACCATTAGAAGTTGTGTTTCCTTAGAAAAATAAAGGGAGAAGGCTAGAAATATATGCTATTCACACAGGAAAACATATCAGTTATTCAAAAACCAAAGAGATTGACATGGCAGAGCTTTAGCAAATTGAAGAGCGTACTGTGAAGCTATTAGAGATGTATGCATCAGGAACGCGGCCCCCACAACCATATCCTGAAAGCTTGGCACTAAAATCCTTGTCAATTTGTATGTTCGAGGCGGAAAACTCATTGTACATTGCCTGGCAATCGGACGAACAGCAGTTTCAATAACCAAATAGACTTTGCTCAAATCGAAGAACTCTCATGGAAAAAAAAGGAATAATTTAAATTAGTTTTGATACCTGGAATGGGCCCTCTTCATGCAAGAAAGTCAGGCCCCAAGCTGCACACAAGGCAATCTTTATTCGGGTGTTCCAATCAATTGGAGGCCCATCAGATCTCCCATAGAGAAGACGGTCCAAGCTTCCATGGGAGAGACTCTCATAGACCAAAGCTCTCTGCCCTGAACCCTCCCGTGCATGGTAACCCAGGAGCCTACAGAGGTTTGGATGTTGCAATGATGCCAGGGTGTTCATGTCATTAATGAACTCCTTTACGCTCTGATATACAAGCAGAACCCAGAGAATAAGATACCACTTATTTAATGTCAAACAGTACTAGTAGGACCTAAAAATTCCAGTTATGGACATGAACAATTATTTTATTAATAGCGGATTGCACTATATGTTGCTCCATGTAGAAGCATGGAAATCTGCCTTAATTCTCCGAAGGCCTCCAAAAAAAAGGGGTAAAGAATAGGAAACGTTGGCCATTTTTGTCACGCAAGAAGATAGTAGTTGCTTTCGGAACAATGACCAGCGTGTTACCAACCTTCAATCAGGTCTTTTGACAATAAACTAAATCTGTTTTTGATATGGCAGAAGGATATGGAGTCTAATATGCAGGAAAATAGGCCCTCATCACAAACAAAAGTAATTGAATGGTACCTGGTGAGATATTTGAAGACGGGCAACAGTCGCGTCAAACTTCTTCAAGCCGGAAGCATAATCCCCGAAAGAAGCCTTATATGTCACAAAGGAAAGGCCTTCAGAGATGCACCCTTCTGGCGAGGAGTTACGACAAGCAGCAGCTATTTCATCGTTTGAGAAATTCCGAAGCATCTCACAAGGAGGCAAAGGCAGAGGCCCCGAGGTATACAGAGGTCCACTGCTGGCAAGAGACTTGAGGCTTCCTGCAGGCTTTAGGGTCGCAGTGCCGTGTGCCTGAGGAGATGGAAGAGGGAGAGGTAGCGGGTTGGGTGACTGCTGCTGCTGTTCATTGAGGGAAACCTCGTACCTCGAATCCTCATTCTCATCAAATTTGACTGAGCATAGCGCATCCTGTTCTGCTGCATCAAGGGTCGAGGATGGGGAGAGCGCTGGCATCCTATTGTTGCTTGCCTTATAGACCGCCTTGAGACTTGGTGGTGCCGATTGTAGTGATCGGGTTAGGAGCTGAGGCTCCGGTAGAGCAGCAGGTGAGTGCTCCTTAGGGTCATTATTAAGCTTCAAGTAAGTAGTTTGTTTCATCTTACTCTTCAACACAGTGAAACAGCCCATCGTGTCTTGATTCTTGAAGCTTATAAACCTTGAACAAGTGGTCCTTTTACTTTCTCTGTCCAAAAGAAAAGTGAATATGAATATTAAAATCTCAAGTTCATAGCCGGAATTCGACAAGTCTCGAGAGATAACATGGCTGAAAGTTCAAAACATCAAACTATAGAGAGCGCACAAACATAAGGACTGTCCTGTTAGGCGGATGCTGCCAGCGATGAAAAATTAAGAAGCCTATCCAATTTGGTCCATTAGATGCTGAAAACCAGAGTTCACCAACGTAAATGATTGAAATGGCAACCGAGCGCTCAACATGCATGAGCCAATCAATTGGGCTCATCAAGCAAGCGGATCTACAGACTAAAAATTCCAACTTTAAACAAAAAGAAGACTCGTTGCTCAATCTTCTAACTCATGCAATCAGAACAGACTCTATAAAGAAAAATCCCTAGAGAAATGGTCTCTGAGTAAAGAAAGAGATAAGCGGGCAGTGGCAAAACCTGCTATTACCGATTGTTGGAGCTGGGAGGAGCTGAAACTAAGACCTGGAGCTTGCGGTTTCAGGTGATAACAATTAAAGGAAGCAAAAGTGGGAAAGGGTGATGAAGGATCAGTGAAACTGCGTGTAATGACTGGAGATAATAGGAGAGGAAATGGAGCGAATTCAATTTACTTTGAATGGAAAGAAAAAGAGAACGGAGATGACTGACAATTTCTCCTTTTCTCTTCCTTTTCTTCGCCCATCTGTTCCCTAACAATAGGATTAGAGGACGGTTTTGCCCTCAGGATTCCAAAGACAAGACTCTCTCCTATTCAGCAAACAAGAGAAGACTTTCTCCCGTTTGACTTTGAACGCGCCGCAGGAGTTGGGTGCTTTTGTTCCTCTCCGTCGAGACCCAAGAAATAATAATACAATAGTTTTCTACTAAAAGAAAGAGAATAATTGTTGTACTTTGGCAAAAACAGAACCAACAACACATGAATTGATGAGTTATATGGATGCAAGTTCTAAAATACGTGCATTTCAAGAATATTAAGATTTTAAAAATGAATTTTGTGTAATAATATCGTCATTGGCATAAAGATGTAGTTCTCATTCTTGTGACTTTTGTGGGCCATCGGTCGGGGACTACATCATCTAGTCATTGCAGATTCCACAACCGTTGAACAGACATGGCCGTGGCGTGGGCATTGTGGTCATTTAACAGCTTCCGCGATGCGACATTCAACGTAGGGGCGTCTCGTTTGAAGTTGGAAAAATCCAGTCGAAGGTTAGAAAAACCAAATTTATTTTCGATTCCACGCGGTCAAAGTGACGAATCTTTATACATCTCTCTGACTTTGATCCTCGTCCGTCCGATCATCGACCGTAGGAGGCATTGACAGCCCCGATCCATCTGATGCACGGGGCTCCCAACTAGTGGTCAAATCCAATGTGCACTATGGCATCCACGCGCCATCTCTGCGTGAGAAGTTTCACGCCATCGGATTGCATATCAACGGTGCCGACCCTAGTCGGAAAACAAGATCGGTTCATTTCCTGTTACAATTGATTATTCCTATTCGACAATTCTCATGGGTTTCTGCCTTAAGCTTGTAGTCGGCCAATGTCAAGGAGGAAAACCGAACAAGCGTTATGTCGGGTCTCGCATAAAAGCGCGTAAAATGGCTTGCAGTCGAGCATAAGTTGTAGCCGAAGGGCCTAGCCCTCAGAACTGTTAGTTGTCCTCCTCGGCCAGCCTCATGTAGGCTGCCAGGTCCGAGAGCCATTGCCGAGTTCGGCTGGCCCTTCTGCAGCAGCAGGGGAACTCACCAGTCGCTACCGCCAGGCTAGAACAATTAGGCTGCAGTCCCATCGTTTCCAGACAGACAATCGGAATCCGAGTTTTGTCCGGTTAAGATGCTTCCCGACCCTTCATGCAATTCTTCCATGGCCAATTTAACTAACAGGACCTTCGAAATGTAGGGAGGGACATGTCGTGTATAGATGATGGGTTATCTCTATATGGTTCATGCTTCTTAATCTTTTCTTAAGCATGACAGAATTGTAGAATCCGAACACTAATTGGTCTTAAAGGTGGATCCAACAATCACTTGAAATAGTGCAATGGCAACTTCATCGGCTGGCTATCTTAAGATTCTCGAAGCAATCATTCACTAATCAATTCACTGATGATAAGGAAAAAGGAAAATGAAAGGGCCTTTTCTGTCCCATCAGGTGAATCCATAAACAGTGAGTTTCAGATCGTTGCAGAGACATCAATGCTGCTATGTAAGGCGTTCAGTCAAAGATCAGGGCTCGATCAAACAGTGAGCTTCAAAGATTTCCAGAGATATCTCAAGACGTAATTCTCAAAGAAGTCGAAATGCTTCCTCGGACCACAGAAACAATATCCCAGAATAATGAGAATCACCAGCGACTTCGAAAGGGCCAGCCGCAGATCGTTCTTATTTCTTCCCATTGCGAACTTCTTGAATAATAACAACGATGATGCTGTTAACAGGAAGAGCGACATCGGGACAAACATACCACCGTCGATGGCTCCTTTAACAGCAATTGCAGCGACTGCGCCGAGAATGAAGACTGCGAGGAAGATGGACCAAATTCCGATCGGCTCCTGCGGGCAAAAGGCCATTTAAAACTCAATCCAACTGAAAGAAGAAATCAACAGGACTATATGGGTATAAGTCAAGGGCAGAGCACAGATCTGCACCTCATGGGCGAGTTGCTTCAGTCGACTCAGCGAAGATAGTAGCGCGGCAGCAGGAGCCTCTTTCTCAGAGGGTAGGGTTGGAGGCTGAATCCTCTTGAAGAATCTGCGAAACATCGATTTGAGGATCCCGCCACCGCGAGAATTGCTCGGGTCCGAGGCTGATCTCACCTTGAGGAAAAAGCCGCGGAGCCTCAGGAGGGCGGTCAAGTCGTGGGGCATCGAGGCGGCGCGGGTTGTTCCCGTGGCTGTCATCCTGAGACTGAAGCCCGGGGACTTCGCATGGACGTTGATTCTCCAGCGCTGCTGCTCGTGGTCAGCTGCCATTGGGGGTAGCTGCTGCTGCTGCCGCCGGATTCCCCAGAGCCACCTCAGGCCTCACCGCGTTTCCTTCTTCAGGCTCTCCAGTGGCCGCTGCCTATTGTTAATGGTAGCGGCAGCTGGACCCGGAGGAAAGGTCTTCGCTGTTCTTCCCTCCTTCCTTTTCCTCTCTCTTCCCCGTCCCAGAAATATCCAAGTGACGTGTAAAATCATCCACTTTGATTTTTACCATTTTACCACTAACTTTCAAATTTCTCGATAATGACGGTTAATTTTCACATTTATTCAACGTCTACCATATCCTATATATATTTTTGGTCCAAATCCGTTAACAAAAAGTAATAACGTTGGTTAGTTAACTGCAAGTAAATTATCAAAAAGGCCCCTCCTGCACATAGAGCATAACTGTCACTGGTATCATCAAATTAGGGCACCAAGAAGAGGAGGACGGGACAGGAAGGAGCTGCAATTACACAAAGCAAATCACAAAATCATAAGGGAATGGTGAAACTGATTTATGAAATCGTAGCATCGTCACTGGGGAGTTGCCACTTCGATACATGATTAGGAATAGCGAGAGAGAGTGAAGCGAATAGAGTAAGAGGAAAGTGGAAGGTCTACGTCGAGCCAGGGCTAAAATTTCTCGCTACAAATCCCAGATCGTATGGGAAGAGATCAAATTGGTTTATACAATCGTAATTTCGTCTAATTCCTGCAAGGCACTCTCATTTCAAGCCATAATCCCACTTAAAGATGTTAAATGGGTCGAACTGGCCCGAAATGGGACGTCTAAACCTGAAACTAGCTAGTAACCGTTTTAGAAATTGCTAAAATCCTACATANCCGAAATGGGACGTCTAAACCTGAAACTAGCTCGTAACCGTTTTAGAAATTGCTAAAATCCTACCCATCGATAATTAAATTTTATTGGATTAATTCAATTTTTTAAAAAAAATAAGACATTCACATAGTAAACCGACCCAAATTGTGACCGGTTAACTTATAAACGGCAATAGGTTAATTTATATATGTCTAAACTTAGACTCATAAATAAATCAATCCATTAACTAAACGAACCAAACTGTAATAAAATTAAATGGTTTAAATCGTTCCTGAGACTGAAAGCCCCTTTAAGACTAATGCCACTCATGAACTATAGCCTCCAAACATTCCTTGTGTCTGAGGTATGGCGTGAGAAAATGAAGGCTGAAGGGCAAAGAAGACATTTTACGGGTTTTAACGGACGTCCTCTTCCACTCCATCATGGATACGGACACAAAACAAAGAGTATTGTAGACATAAGCAAGGAATGAAAGTTAACGGTTATTCTCGTCAGATTTTTAGACATTCGTTGTATATTCTTCAAAAAATTTGTCAAATATTCTAATTTAACGTATTAGTTTTCAAAATGTACTACATTTTCACCCCTTGTACGTTTGTATTAATGCTTAGTGAAATTATCCTAATATTTATATTTTCCAATTTTACGTTGCGCACTAAGTACATCCAGATAATAACCAGTTAGGCCCACTGTAGAATAAAATCCTAAAATTATGGATTTCCCCTTTCGGTCAAATGCAAATTGGAGACTGGGTCATTATTATATCCTCTCGGGCAGGCATCAACCGCCCCATCGTGGGGAACCTGACCTGAGTGGTCCGGCCCAACAACAGCGAATTTCGAGACAATTTTTTTCGGAGTGCATAACTTATACTTGTCGCCGGTATCATGACACGATGGACGGTCTTAGATGATTAACGGGTTGTCAGCACCGGGAAAGTTAATTCCAAACGGGGGAAGATGCTCATCGGTGAGAAACCGAACCATAAACCAGACGCAAACACAGCTTCATAGACATAACTAATGCGAAAGAGAGTCGGAAACATAGCAGCTTCCTCGTACAAAACAAGTAACTAGATATTACGACTGACTCCATGGGGGATCAGAGGCCGCGAATCAACGAGTTCACCACGAATACATAAAATATCGAACATCCTGACATCGAACTTGACTTTAGAAATTCCATACTCCTTATTCGCCGCTTACACTACCGGGGGAACGGTTTCCACCATGGCACCTTCACCTTACGCTGTGTCATCAAAAGGGAACAGAAACATCAGTGCTGGCTGTAGCAGTGGCAGTCATTCATTTTGAATGTACATATACACATACATGAAAAGGAATTATTGCTACCTCTTGCAGTCGGTGGAGGGGCTGATCTTGAAGGGCAGGTTGACGCCGCACTTGGCCGGGAGAGCAGCCGCGTTATTAGCAGCTGAGTTCGAGATAGGATAGCCACTAACGACTGACTTGAGGCAGCTGCAAACTCCCTGGCGGTCTTGGGTGGTCCTGGCTGCCCCGTACAGAGTCTGGACGCCGACGCAGCATTCCGACGAAACCTGGCCTCCGTTCAGGACGTAGTTCAGGCAAGGACTCAGGTCGTTCACCACCTGGTTGCAGGGGATAGCCGACTTCACTCCCTCAGGGGCAGCTACGACGAGCAGTGCAAGGGCAAGGCAAGCTAGCTTCGGGATGATTGCTGGGATAGCCATTTTAGGGTGTGATCCTAGCTAGAACAAGTTTCCGGGACTGGGTGTTTCTTTGTGTGATGAGTGTGGAAGGTGTATTGTAGTGGGGAGAGGTCCATCGATGGTAATGGGAATTTATAGGGAAGGAAGGGCGCCATGGCCACCTCAAAAAATGGGGACTGTGGCGTGATGATAGTAGGTGAGCTTAATTTACTGCAGGCTGCTCATCGATAGGTGTTAGGTCGAAGAAAATTAAATGCCATGCGTCCCCAATTCAATGGTAAACTTAATTACTGCCCAGATACCGGCTTGAATTGAGAATTCGATGCTTCTAATTGATTTCGAATGCCCCTAGCATAGATAATACAATGACTCATGCACTCTCTCTTCCAAATTTAAATGAGAAGAAATAATTTTAAATATTTTTTATTTTTTTATATTTAATTTATTAATTATAAAATTTGCGCTTGATTTGAATAATCATCATCTACGAGTAATAAGTTTTTGCTTCCATGCTCAGTTTTAGAAGAACATGCCATGAGGTCATATTNAATAAGTTTTTGCTTCCATGCTCAGTTTTAGATGAACATGCCATGAGGTCTTACTATTTTCTGTATGAGTTTACTAGCAATAGATTTCACAATGATAATAATTACTCTGATATGGTATAATATATAGTATTTAAGCAAATTCTGCCCAAAACTTGCGACCATGACAACAATACTGTGGATCATGGATATGGTTGCAGCCTTACGCCTTGAGGAGAAGGACACTCTGGTTTGGCTTCCTGGTGAGCGACTTACTTTCACTTAGGCTAGTGCCGGCGACTCCATTCATTTGAAGGGTTTCGCTTATGCCTTGGTGTAAATCAGTGTGGTTTCCTGGGCGTATTCCTCGAGCATCGGTCATCAGTTGGCTTGTTTGGCTTGCCAAGCAATCCAATCCACTAATTGAGGATCGGCTGATGCGATGGCATCTGATTTCGTAGGATTTCTGCAAATTCTGCCCAACATCTCTAGAGTCGAGGGACCACCTCTTCTTTGCTTGTTCAGTTACTCGATCAACTCGGCAGGAGGTGCTTCGCTGCGTTGGTTTATCTCGGTCTGTTGGGGATTGGGAGTGTGAAGCCCACTGGCCGCTATCCACGCGTGGGAAAAGTCTTGATGTGGTGATCTGTAGGCTTCAATTTGGACACGATGTGTGTCTATTTCAAATGGTCTGAGCGCCATAGTCGTATATCTCGTACAAAACAGAGTAGTCCTGACAGCATAGCTTGCAGGGTAGTTGACACGGTTCCATTACATTTGCTGTCTTTGCCGTGGCTCCAACACACGTTGAGGTTATCTTCCCTTTGCGAGAGCTTTAGGCGTCGGAGTTTAGGGCTGTTTTGTTAGCTCCTTGGTGTACACATCCCTTGAGAAGTTAATAGAATCCATTTAAGCTTTTCAGAATAAAAATTTGTGGATCATGAGTTACCTGTATATTATAATATTTTACCACCAACTGATAATATACAAGCTTAACCACCAGCTAGCAGATCGCTCATACATAATCGTTTGTCCCCTGAATTTCACCTTTCCAGCCCGACAGTCCGATGGTTATAGATACTCCATCGACTTTCATGGCACAGGTGCCTCCGGTCTCTCTCGAGGCTTCTCATTCTGTAGTATATAGCTTCGCTTCATGACACTGCAACTCGAATGTGGAAAAGATATGCTCTTTATCTTCCCGAGTATGGCCTCGGTGTAAGTAAAATCGATGGTCTATGTCACACGAAGAATCCGATTGCCTTTACTTTGTTCATAGTAAGAGAGGGAGAAATGTAGGGGCACGTACGTGGGTGCAGGCTTGCGACATGTGTGTGTGTATATATATATATATATATGTATGTATGGCTACAGCTAGCCTAGGCGTGCGGTCGAGAATACAGTATGAATGTGGCAGCAAATCAATTCAGTAATTGGGACATGTGCCGGTGGGGGCAGGAGATGATGGTCCGGCGAATTGGTTGAGTGTTGGATCTCACTTATTAAATGCCTTCCTACCTCAAAACCAGACCAGCCCAGCCCAGTCGGACACCGCATTTATTCTCATTCTGTGGTGGGGTTGTTTGGAATTCGTGATTGTATATGTAATTCTGCTCATTAATAGGGCAGTCACAGTTGAAGCTAATTCGGTGAGGGAGTTTATGACGGTTTTGGACAACGTGCTGCATGGAAAAAATAAGCTACGTCCTCTGTATCCTCCCTCCCCCTATTGGCGTTTAGGTTGATCTGTCTCATGAATGCTTCCAACGAACAGTAAATGATCAGAGACGAGTGGTAGAGTCATAGGAATAGCTGGAACAGGAGTGGTAGAATCATAGGAACAGCTGGAAGGGAAATGACGTGTGGTTTCGATGTTTGTTGTTGGGCTCGGTGGAAGGGCTGGGCTTGTAAGGATGCTGCCGACGAACTTTCCGGCAACCAGGCAATTACCGGCTGTGGCTGATCCCCGAGACACTGGAAGCGGTTGGTTTTCGAGCTCTTGCAGACAACCGGGGGCGAGCTGTCTCCCAGGAGCTTTCTTGGCAGTTGCTATCCGAGGGGCTTGTTGCTGCTGCAGCATTACGGTGGCACAGACCCAGCTCCACCGTCCCCCGAGAAGTAACATCTAAAATCAGATAGAACTTATTGCAATATGAATTTAATATCTTATCCAGATTCAATGCAGTTCCCATGTCCATAACTCTCGTTTTCCAGAAGGCTCTGATATGAGATGGACAATGATATTACGTGCTTTAGGAGAAGCCAGCGAGAAGGCAGACACGGCATCGAGCCCTTCAACTAAACCTTGCAGGAGGAAATGTTAAACCATAGTTAGTTTAGACCAATTAGGAGTGAGCCAAGCCAACCCACTCAAACTTGGATTAAGGGATATGGATTGCACTCTTAGGTTGCGTTTTGGTTCACTATAATTGACCATAATTCTATAAAATTAGGGCAATTTTACAATATTCTTTGCATCATTTTAAATATGAAATAAGGATTATAATCATATTTTTTAAGATAATACAAAAACCAAACTATCTCCAATTCACTATAAACACTTGGCATCAGAAAAATATAAAATTCTCATCTACATTGACTAGTCCCATCCTTACCGCATAATCCTCACCTTTGACCCTCCCCGAAGGAGAGAGCGGGGAGAATCTCGGGAGAGGGAAGAGGAGAGAAATGGTACTACAATAATTTTATATAATATTAAATATTATTATATCATATTTATATTTTAAAAAAACTTAAAATACTTATTAAATATAATAATTTTAAATGATAGCCCTATAAAAAAATAATTATATATATTAGTACTTTATACTGTAATCTAATAATATAATAAATCAAACGTACTCTTGCAGTAGATAAAATAGGGATAAAAGGACACGGTACAGGGAAAATAAAACTGTAGCGATGCGCTAGATGCTGAATGTGCACATATAGTGCCCTACCCATTAGAGTGAACCATTAATTTATTAAATAATGTATATATAATTTATAATATGTAATTAATTTTCAGGTGTGGAGCCCAAAGATTTATAATATGAAATCTATTGGACTGTATGTTCTAATGGACTGTTGCATTGGAGGCAGTAAAATCTTACGATTTCAGTGTATGTATACTTTGACTATGGAGAGATAGAACAAAGCTGGCAAATGCACCTTTCGATGCGTCGGGGCGTTAGACTTTTGAAGACGATGGACACCGGAAACTTTTCCTTCCATCACCAGAATACGGGGGCAGTAATTGAACGTGGATTCCCGAAACAGCGAAAATGTACTTCACAATCGAGCGAGAAGGGCATTGGATGAATTTCAAGGACCGCCACGTGGATGCATGTGAAGATGCGCTGCCACATGTCCGCTTCTGATTCGTCCTCCTCGTGTGTTTAACCCGAGTGCCACCCATCTTGATTATCCTCCCATAAGAAGTTCAGGACATTAAGTATTAATTAGTTGAGCTTCCTTGGTCAACTGCATCATGGCTGGCCCCGGCATCCTCAAGCTTGTCTGTGCTTTGCTCGCGGTTGCGGTTGTGGCCGCTCCCTCAGCAGAAGCGGCGATCACGTGCGGCCAGGTGGCGGCAAGCATCGCTCCGTGCATCCCGTACGCTAGGAGCGCAGGTGGGCCGGTGCCCCAGGCCTGCTGCGGTGGGATCAAGTCCATGAATTCAGCAGCCACCAGGCTGTCCGCAGGTGCCTGAAGGCTGCGGCTTCCAGCATCTCTGGCATCAACTACGGTGTCGTCGGCCGCATCCCAGCAAAGTGCGGTGTGGCCATCCCCTTCAAGCTTAGCCTCTCCACCAACTGCGACCGGCCCGTCGACAAATTAATTAGCCTTACATAGTTCCTGTCTCCAAAACCAATGGCCTGCCCCGTGAAACTATGTAATACGGTTAACCTCGTATCAACAGCTCCACTTTTGGTATGTTCAACGAAATTTTCGGAGAGAACCATACTGACTCAATGATGATGGTCGTCGTATATAAGTAGAAATAGGAGACCGGACTCCATCGACCTATATTGGGTAGTGTTACTCTTCCTCGACCGTATGCCATGCATGTGAATTTTCTCTTGGGGCAAGATCCATGCAGGTGTACGTAAACTTAATTTATTTATAATATACATATGGATCGTAATGACTCTGAATTTGCCTCTTTTTTTGTTGTTGTTTATGCTTTCGTTTTTTTGCAGCGTGAAGTCAGCACGTGCATGGGAAGGAAATACTTTGGTCTGCGTACGAACACGTATCCGTAGAATTACAATAAATTGGGGTCTGCGACAAGACACTTGTGCTCGTGAGATCGCCCTTTCGCCAGACAGGGAGAGCTCTCATTTTGTTTTGTCGACCCTTTGGCTGGAGATCGATCAAAAATAATCACAATATTAATCCACGATAGATAGTTCTATTAAGGAATGTTTGCTTCTTTGTCTACTCTGCTGGAAATAATTCAATTACCATTTTTCACTATAAGAAGGAAATGATTAACATTTGAATTAAGTATAAACTCCCACAGCTTTTACAAATTTAAGTTAATCTTTTAGTGTCTTCTAGCACAAACTGTGCCCCTTTGTCAGACTTAACATGATGTTTATTTTTCTGTTAATTTGTAATCTGTATCATGTCAATTTTATCCATGTGATTAATGTTGGCTTGTGTGGGACTAATGTGACATAGTACTAGATAAAATAACTCAATGAAAAAATTGATATTATATTAAATTTAATAAATGATGTATAGTTTGTGACTAATTATATTATAAAAAATTTGACCAAATTTAAAAAAGACATTAACTTTGACATTTAATTTAGATACCTATCAAAGACAAATTTATGAAATTAGAGAGAATAAAGGGAAAAAAGAATTATTAGTTATGAGATGTTAGTCCAGAATTTCTTGAAAAATTTCTGTCGACTTTCTTAATTTAAAATTCAATTCTTAGATTTTTTATTTGGAATTTAGTGAAACAACCAATAATTCAATCCTAACTTAATTATAACTAATACTTCATTGTCGTGAATTTTTTTATCCCAGTTATATATAAGAATATAAATGAGAACTTAATTTGATTAATATTTTTTTTGACATATCCCATCTTAAATAAAATTTAAAAAATAAGTATTATTGAGTATACAGGCAATCAATTTTTCCGTGCAATAAAGGGGACTGACTTTTGACTAATGGAAAGGGGCTTTCCTGCTACGAAATAAAATAATTCCCCTACTGCCTATCCTCACCGTCACGCTCGAAAAATTTTTTTCCGTTCCACCACCCGGCCATAAAACTTTTGTCACCGGGGTTCTGTCTGATTTTTTTTGGGTCGGGGCATTCAAGATCTCGGTGGTGGTAATTAATTAATCGGGATTCAACCCACAAAATCCTTCTGAACAGTGGATAACAAGCTCAATCGATCGAGTCGACTGCCTTCGGCAGACCGGGATTATACAAGGAGTAATGAATCCGGGCTCCCACTCCGGGCAGTGCTTTCCCCGTTAGCACGATAGTTTTCCCAGCTCATCACAAAGGGCCCAAGATGGGGAGCGTGGACGAGACCGAGGTCGATGATCTTGCTGCTCCTCCGTGTAGACTCTGCCCCCAGACAGACTTCACGGTCAGATTTCGGCTGAGAGAGAGGACGTTCCATTTCTTTTGGCCTCTACTTACCCTCGTCCTCCGTTTAGATTCTTACGGAGGAGACACAAGCGAGAGAGACTCGACTAGAGGAGGGGAGATCAGACGATGACGCTTTTGATTGAAGTTCTACGATGTTACGGATTCGCGTCGATCAATTATCTGTTCCCTTCGGATGGCTGTAAATCAAATTAGAATAGCTTCGAGAACTACGACTGTTGAAACTCGCGGTAGTTCGCGGGTGAAAATCTATGGATTGAGCTGAGTTGCGATCCTCTGAGCTTTGGTGGTGTGTGGAGAATTTCTGATGATGGCTTTTCAAATTTCATTCTACTCAGTGAGAGTGCCAATACGATGGGGGATGTGATCTATCATTGTGGGGGCTATCAGTGAACTCGAGCTATTTGGATAATTGACATGATGCAACGAACGGATTATCTCGTCCTATCGACACTGACAAGGGATTATTTTTTTTAAAGTTTCCACACATGTCACCAAAGGAGAGGCCATGATAAAGTATGAGACTTTGGGTGACCAGCCTAGGCTTCGAATCATGCGGGAGACAACGCCCATCAGTTTCAGCCATCGTCTATGCCTTCCAGCTGTCAAACCTAGTGCTCTGTGTCACTATTTTGAATTTTTTTTCCACAACTTTTGAATAAAGGTTGTAATTTTTGGCTCTATCTGTGATTGGGAAAAATCAACATGATTGATGCGCTGATCAAAGACAAATTGGAGCGAGTCGAGAAGGGTGCCCTCAGTACTTTCAGTTTGTGTCGAGAGAGAGAGAGAGAGAGAGAGAGAGAGGAGGATAGAGTATTCCATATGTACATACCGATGATATGATGGATCATTAATTATTATTTAGACAAAAGTTATCTTACTTTACGGTAAATTTTATAGTTTGTACTAATGTATAATATTTCATGATTAGTAACCTGTACTCATAGTCGATCAATTAATTATTCATAATATTATATTGTCAAAATATGTCAATTACCAGTCCTGGAAGGCAACTGACAAATGCGGGGAATAGTAATAAATAGATATGGATCTTACGAAACGGGGACTCCACTTTTTATATGGAAGAGTTGGTAGTGGTTATTATTACATTAATGACGCCGCCGGTGTCTAATGACAACCATGGAAGTGAAATATAAGTACTTAATGATGACGATAATGATATGTAGTTCTCCCTTAGGTTGGAGCTAGCTCAAGGCCACCATAACCCTGAGGCAGTTGATCTCTCGCTTCTTACTGGCTCATTTACCTCACCCTGCAATCAGCAAAATGAAAATCAAACGTGAAAATCGACCTCCAGACCTTATGACGGGCCAGATCTACCGATAGAAACAGGCAGCAAGCTCTGTGGACCTCAATAGCCAAGAAAGCTAAAAGAAGCGTATTACCTGCTGCAGTCAGTGGAGGGGCTGATCTTGTAAGGGATTCGGACACCGCATCTCCCAGGGAGGCCGCTGGCAATGGGTAGGCTGACTCCCCTAATGTTGCCGGCCGCCGCCTTCAGGCATCTGCAGATGGTCTGGCGGTCAGCGGTGGTCCTAGCAGCGCCGTTGAGGGCTCGAATGCCATTGCAGCAGGTCGGTGTAAGAGGCGCAACGTTCCTCAGATAACCGAGACACGGGGCGACGCCGCTGGCAACCTGCCCGCAGTTCACAGCCGACTCTGCCGCCATAAACATGCAGGCCAGGAGTGCGATCACGGCCAGAGCGGTGCTGATTTTGGCCATGTTATCTTTCGGATATTGATGTGAGATCTATATGTTGAAGGGTGTATGTGTTTTATCTGGGTAGGTTGTGTGGCTATTGCGGTGGCATGTTAGCTATTTATAGTAGTGATGAGGCCTTGCAGAGGGTGTGGGTACTTTAATGCAGAAAATATATCATTTAGGGTTTTGTTTTATGAGCGGAAGACAATATGGCACGGGGCCATGGTCCATAGTGTTAGGTGGCGGTTGGGATGCGATTTAATGTCCCCGTTCACGCTCACTATTCACGATTCAAATTGGAATAGTAACTGCGAAATTGGAAATATGCAAAACCTAATAGTCTGTTCGAGCAGATAAAAAAATTGTATATACTCTTAAGTAGCTCACGACTATGACTATGTAGTCCACATTTATTAAATGGGCCGTGCAGATGCTAACTTGAACGTGGCACAAGGTGTTAATCTCGACGGTTTACATGTCCGTCCCATTCACACCATGTTAGGATTAGATGGAAATTCTTGGACGCATCTATGAGCACTGTTGAATGCTGTCAACCACCAACGATCAGATAGATGCACAACTGATTACAATGCATGCGGGTAGTCTGATCGTCGTAATAAATGGCCAGTACCAGGGCTAGTTAATAAGTGAAAAGTACTTGCAGGTGAGAAATTAAATACAAGACAAACCACCATACTATAATGGAAAGAAAATGCGTTGGTTTCTCATTTATTTAGACAACGCAGGACAACGCAGGTCGAAGGACAATAAGAGGGTGTCCTTGATATACGTCCTGAATCATTTCACGGTTTGCTCACTTGAGGCATCGACTAGATTCCAGTTGAAAGATCGACAGAGCGGAGAACCCGGAGTTAATCGATCTTGCTGCATCAATCGACGGATCGACCTTCCATTTGCGAGGGAACAGGAAAAAGACGAACAGACCGCGGAGATCTACTACCGGCTCGCCTGCCATGGTTGAATCCGGCATTGAATTTTAGACAGCGACAGGATTTTCGGTGCAATTAGGGCTGAACCCAATTGGGCCGATTCAGAAGCCTTCTCATTCGAAGGTCCTGTAGCATATACTTAAATGGGTAAAATCTGAAATAACTGAGGTGACATGACATCCATTCATTTAATTAAATTCTCAAAAAACAATTTGGTCAATGGTGACTCGGAGAATTTCACATTACAAATCAAATTTAGGAAGACAAACTCTATTGATTGCTCCGAATATATATTCATATATTCATATGAGGAAGGTAGTAGTCCATGATGACTGATTTGAATGGCTGTAAATGCTGTGGGGATTCAAACTTCAACTTCAAGGTCCCACTGCGGAGCACCGACGAATTCTGGGACCTCAGAGCACGACGCGTGTCCTCTAGGGTTCCGTGGATTCATGTTAGTTCGTTACGAGGGAGAGCTGTTCCCTGTTCTCTCTCCGTACAGGTAGATGGATGGAAATCAATGCGGTGGCCGAACTCTGCATGTGCATCATCAGCGGCGCCCATTCAACTCCGCCATCATCTCCACCACCGATCAGTCAATCAATGCACCCGCCAAAATTTACGTCGACTGCTCGATTCGAGGCATTACAGATATCGGCGTACGTGCCACCAATTGCATTTTTAGACAACCGCTCGGGTTATGTGAATGAGTAACATCGAAGATCCCGCTTAAGAGTATGCTCGACCACTACTGGGCCAGCAGTGTATATGTACGCCAGAGAAAAGGGATAATAATGCGGCTAATCAGTTAATAAATTAACGCCGTAAAAATATTATGAGAGAATTTTATTAGGGTGTCGGATGTGGGGGAGGGGGGGTTGGGAAATGAGATCTCCGTCGATTTGTTTGTGACTCAGTAAAAAGTACTGGAAATGGACGGGACCCGACAGATCAGAAGCCCAATCTTACATTGTTCATCGCCTTGGATTTACGAAGTTTGATTCTAACATAAACACTGGGCCTCCTTCCTGTGCCTCACCGTAGGTACGTACAGTGGCAGTGGCCCATCATGGTCGAAGAGAAAAGAAACTATGTATATCTGATGCGGACCCCTGACATTATATGTGACTTCACAATGAGTCACTTCCCACCGTGAATCGGCAAATTCTGATATTCCAGGGTGGTGGCGACGTTGTTCATGATTGAGTCAGGATAATGTATGTATAGTTTATGCAACATCTCAAGAAAATGAACCAAAAGGAGGAAACCCAGACTCCAGAAAAGAGAGAGAGAGAGAGAGATGAAATCTCACCCAATTCTCTGTCCCTTAGTAAAAGGCCAAAGGGTAAAAAATATGAATGAACTAACGAATCCTACATCGCTATATGAAACGGTGGAGTAGTTTCTATCGACAAACAACAATCCCTACGAAGGGAACCCTTTTCCTTGAAGTTAAATTCCTTAATTTTGTCAGAAAAAAGTCCGGAGGAGAAAAACAAAAATTAGTGATCAGAGAGTAAGCCCGTTTCTAAGTCAGTTTGCTGCTTGCTGGTTCCAACAGCCGAAGTGAGCTCCTCGGCTCTCTTAGCTTGACGCTTCCAGTCCGTCCGAATCAACGTGTAAGCCATCATGCATACGCATGACATCTGGGACGCCAGTAGCCCGAACAACAGCCCGCGAAAGCCCAGACCGAATACGAAGGTCGCTAACACGGACACCGGCAAGCCGACAAGGTAGAAGGAACATAGGTTTATGCGGGCCCCCACCTTGGGCCGGGCTGTCCCCGTCAGCACCCCGCAGGCGGCGGTCTGCGGAGAGTTTCCCAGCTCGCAGAGGCCCAAGATCGGGAGCGTGGAGGAGACGAGGTCGAGGATCTGCGGCTCCTCCGTGTACAGTCTGCCCCAGACGGACTTCACGGCCGTCATGAGGACGGCGGCGGAGAGCCCAAAGGCAGTGGCGGCCGTCAGCCCGATGATGGTGATTAGCTGGGCTCGGGATGGTAGGTCCGCCCCTAGGGCTTGGCCTATCCTGGTCGACAGGCCGGTGCTGAGAGAGAAGGGGAATGTGTAAAGCAGCCCTGTGGTCTGGATCAAGATCCCCATGGCCGCCACGCTGGCCTTTGGGTAGCTAAGCAGGCCGCAGAGGAAGAGGATGATCTCGTACCACCACCACTCGAGGCAGACGGAGACGCAGCTGGGCACCGCCATGTCCAGAAGCGGCCTCCAGCCCTGAAGGATCGACGAGGGGCTGGCTCCATGCCAGGGTTTCAGGGGCGTCCTGGATATAAACAGGTACAGGAAAAGCCCGAGGTTCAGGTTGATGGTGTTACATGCCAAGGCCAGTGCCACTCCCCTGACCCTCAAGTCGAAGCAGATGACGAGGATATNTTCAGGTTGATGGTGTTACATGCCAAGGCCAGCGCCACTCCCCTGACCCTCAGGTCGAAGCAGATGACGAGGATGTAATTGATGGGTAGGTGGAGGATGACCGCGCAGACGCATGCTACGGTTAGTGGAGTGGTGAGGCCCTGCGTCCGGAGGAAGATCCTCAGCGGGTGGAGACAGGCTTGGGCGAAGAGCTCGGGGATGGAGAAGACCATGTAGTCCTTGGCGATGTTGGTGATCTCGGGGTCCTGGCCGAGCCACGAGAAGATGGGCTCCATGTTGAGCCAGAGGATCGAGATGGGGACGCAGACGAGGAGGAGGAGGCAGAGGGTTTTCTGGTAAGTCTGGCTCAGGACGGACCATCGCCTGGCTCCGAAGGCTTGGCCGCAGATGGGGTCCATCCCGACGGCAAGGCCTTTGAGGATGGAGTTGCCGGTGATGTTGCCGAAGCCGAGGGCCAGCGAGCCCCCAGCGAGCTCCACCTTGCCCAAGTGGCCCAAGAAGAGCATGGAGATCACTGATCTGGAGAATATGAGGAGCGTCGTCATCACTATTGGGCCTGCAATCTTCGCCAGTGATTGGAGCTCTTCTCTCACCTGCAAGATTAGTCTCTGTAACTAATTCACAATTCATTTTTTTAAAGTTGATCATTATCGACACTCATTTCTTTATCCGATTCAGTATAATCGGTGCTTGCTTAGGTCAAAATTACGAGATAAGGTCGCCAAGGAGGTTTCCTTCCAGATGGGATCGGTTCCAGTACCCGATATCTTTGTGGGCCAATCTACGTTACTACAAGATGGATTGCCATCGCAGAGACTGCTTTACTGCCACTTCCGGAGTGCAGTCAAACATGACAATCATCTCTAACTTTCAGAAATACGACACGACAAGAACCAAAAAAAAAAAAAACACACAAACACACAGCTGTTCGAATAAAATAGTGGGTGTGGGGGTACTGAGGTAAGGGTGTGATATCTTTTTTTTTTTAATTACTTTGAAACGAAGATATCGTTTTAGGTCATGACATGACACGATCCTAAGTACCGATCTTCTGCATTTGTTTATCAATTGCTTCGTCTTTAGAAAACAGAAGCTTCCTAAGCTACGCCTATGGCCGAAAACGGAGATTAGATGATCTGGGGATGATCTTTGAAAGCAGGAGACAAAATGGAAAGTTGTCCACTGGGGGAAGAAAAAGCAGATGAGGAAAGCAAAGAAATATTTTCTCAAAAAAAAAAAACACCGTAATATTATTATAAGGTCTATTTTTTAAAAATATAGATATAAGAAAAAAATAAATAGATGCAATAATTTTATTGGTAAAAAAAATTAAGATATTCAAAGTAAGAGAGTTTCTATTTCCGACAATAGGATGCAACTAAAATATGAAGTTGTACTATAATTATTTTCTTTATGCATTGCACCATGGAATTTCATGACTCAAGCACACCAAAAGCAAGAAAAACACTGGAAAGACAATGCGTGCATGTGTGATCCTCTGATTAAAGATACCCTCCAGAAAAAGCTTATGTTAAACTTGCTAAAAATACATGTCAAGTTAAAGTTAAAACATTAAATTTTTTTAGATAAAAGAGATTCGATATAATAATATCACTCTTGACCTAATAATTAAAAGATCGTATATTTGATTATCATCTTATTACTCTTTATATTTTTTTTATTCTCCTATTCTCATATTAAATTTTAGTCTTATTTATCTCATCATTTTTTTGGGTGGAGGCCTTTAAGAATATTCAAATGTGTTCCATAAGAAATTACTGTTTCAACAGAGAAAAAAAAAGTTATAAATTGTATAAAATAATTTATTTTAAATTAATTGTTGGGGTTGAGGGGGGTGGGCCCGGATTTGTAAGACTCAGCATAGTGGGGCTGCGGACTGGGCCCTGGGGTGTTAAGGTTGTCGAGATTGGAACATCTCGTACATCGAAATTACGCAAAGAAAAAGAAAATTGAAAAAAAAAGGAGAACGGACAAAAATATTATTTAAATTACGGAGAACAACACCACGTGCAAATTTGTATTTTAAATTAAAAAAGAAAAAAAAAGAGAAAAGAAAAGAAGGATCGTACCATCGGAATTTCCCTCATTTCTCATAGCAGGCGAACGGTGGTACGAGCCCATGCGACATTTTCCTTTATTACGAGTTTAATACAGTGGCATATTTAACCTAACCTGACACTAAAATGAAAATCTATGCTTTTTGGAGTTAGAGCCTCCCGGCGTAACTTGAGCATGACTCTAGATCAGTAACGATTTAAAAACTTAATGGAATTATAAGCATGTCCGTAAAATATGCCGTTGAAATATCATTGTTTAAAATGGAGAAAAATCCTATTAGAATTTCATGTAAATTTTAACACCCTTAAATTTACTTTATATATATATATATATTTATTGATCATGCATCTCNCACCCTTAAATTTACTTTATATATATATATATTTATTGATCATGCATCACTTCCTTAATTTATCAAAGTTAGGAACTGGTGAGGTCAAAGGTTTTATGTCGCATTAAACATCTCCCATTTACAAACTGTTGACCAAGTGATTGTGTCAACTTTCTAGCTGGCCATTGCCCTAACTTCAATCTCTCTTTCTCTCTCTCTCTGTGTGGCAATTCAGTCTGGTGATTATCCACATTTCAAGATGAAGCTATTCAGTTTACCCGTAAAGGACAATTACCAATATCTCCAAGAACCGAAGTCAACATTAAATACTAAAAGGAAAAAAAAGAACCGGAAAACATTAATTAACACGATTCAATTAACGGAATGGATGGAAGTCTTAAATTATCAATGACAGGTTAAAAGTGGCGGAAAATATTGAAAAATAAAAAAATAAACAATTGTGATGTTGAAGTAATACTAATTTCAAGCACCAAAAATACTTAATCTCTTAATATCTCTTAATATATAGAGAGAAATAAAGTTTGATTAGATCGAATTATATTATTTTTAAATTAAAATTATTAAAAAGATGGATGATATTCAAATATTATTCATCACGCTATTCATATTTTTTGAATCTCTATTTTTTTTTTTTTAAATCATAAACTTTATTCATTGTAAAAAAAAAAAAGTATCAGAAAGAGTAGGACCAGAGCGGGGAGAGCCGTCCCTCCCCCCCACTATCCATCCATCATCGTACTCAATTTAATATAATATAAAAAAGATTAAAAATATTAGGAGTAAAAGGGAAAAAACAAAAGAAGAATTGATGTGACAGTGAAGTGGACGGGAAAGTCCTGTCTCTACGAATGGTGTGGGATCCACGTGGAATTCCAATTGGCAGCAAACCCTAATTTTCTTTTTTAGGCAACAAAAGGGGAAAGGGGTTCTTGTAAATTGTACACCACCAATTGAGAGTTTAAAATTGTTATTAATAAAAAAGATTTATCTTTATTAAGAAGGGATTCCTGGTAAGCCAGTCGCAGTGCTTTGACTTCAGCTCCAACGTATTTTCTAATATACTTTTTTTTATATCATCTAATATCTAAAATTTTAATAATTTTAATAAATATAAAAAATAAATTACTTCAAACCAATTATATGGATTATTCCTTTTTATATATATATATATCTTCCAAATTCACTATATCAGCCGAACTTTTTGATGCTTTCTGCTATATGTCACTGTCACATCTCTAAAAAGGGCATATCTCATGGTTCTAATCGGGTAAGAAAATCTTCTTTGATTTCATGATGAACTGCAGAATCATTGAATGCAAAAGGAATCTTTATTCAACCCCAAAAAAATTTTAAGAAAGAGAGAGAGAAAGAAAAAAAAAGTCACCTCTGTGATCAGTTTCATGTGTCACCCTTTAATGAGTTGAATTTCTATCCCTCTCTGTTGTGTAGATTACACTATTTTTTTTTAAAAGTATTCCATAATAACAGCGAGAATTAAAGTTTACATCGATTCAATATTTGGAAAACTGAAGAAAGCCAAGAGGGTGCTACTTCATCGTATTAATGTCTGCGCATAAGGGTTTACTTGAAATAAGGAAGGGGGGGAGAAGTGGGACCTCGTCGAGCGGCAGTTTGCAGAGGGTTCCGACGATAGGCAGTTGCCGGATGAACTGGAAGAAGAAGTTGTTGCCGTCTCCGCTGCTCATGGTGGACTCGTCGTCGGCTTCTTCTTCTTCTTTGCCATTGTCGCTGCACTTCCCAACTTCCTCTGGGCCCAGATACAGCTCGGCGCTGCTGGTGCCTTCAGATTCGCTTTGAGAGCACATGTTCTTAGTTTCGTTCTTTGCTTTGGCCTCTCTTCGGACAGTCAGAAGAAAGACACGGACCTCAAGAAGAGCCAAAGGATCAGAGGACGGTGCTCGAGAGTAAACAATGGCAAGGCTGGTTTTCCCTGACGACAGAAGGAGGAGGGGAAACCTATCAGTCCATGAAAACCCGGTGATCTCTTTTTCTTCAGTTTGCACTACCAGCTATTCAAATTTAGGATAAGCCCCGGCAAATCTAGTTTCGAACCCTGCTCAGGGCCGAGAGGTGCTAATAATTACCATAACCAAACTCGTGATGACAAAAGCTTGCGATTTCTTAATAAATTGAAGGACCCAATGCAAACGCGCCGGCTGTCACAGATCCAGAACGCACATGGCAAAACGGATGAAAGGGATCAGAGTCTGCAAAAAGCGACGAAAATACGCATGCCGGTTGACAAGAACTTGCAGCATTACCTGGAGCCGAGAACAGCAAGCGATTAGCGGCGGCGTAGATTCTGGTCAGTCTGCTCGTCCTTGCGACTACACAAGGAAAGGTGTGTAGCGCGGAGAGGGAACTGTAAGATGAAAGAAACGTTGCATTGGGAAGTGGAAGCCAGAAACTCGGGGAAACCACAAGCGAGAACTTGGGTGGGGGCAGGGGCAGGATGCTGCCATTCCCAAGAGGGACTTGGAGATTTATATACTGCAATTGATGCAATACTTAAATGTTCCAGAGTACTTTGTCCACCTCAGTTCTCTCTTGCTTTGCTTCATCCCACTGAATTTTATTACTGCCAGAAAGAGGTACCAAGGTAGTCGTGCATTTAATATATTAATCAGCGGCATATATTTCAAACGGAGGAATTAATCGGATTTCTATCCAGTGAAATACGGGGACTGAAGTCCGAAACCCCGACTCAAGGAGCCTTTTAAACTGCATGCATGGCATCTCTCTACCTAAAATTGGCCGAAAACAACAAGAACAAAGGTGCTCATTCTTGTACCGATCGATCTTAGAAATCATTCTCTCCTATGCATACGGTAGCTCTTGTGCGAAATACCCATTGAGAACCTCTCGATGCAATCGACATGGCGGCNTGCATACGGTAGCTCTTGTGCGAAATACCCATGGAGAACCTCTCGATGCAATCGACATGGCGACTGGATGAACCAAAGAGGGGCCCTCCACCATATATTATTATCATTTACGTGATTACATTGTAGGTACCAATTTTCAGGTACCCATAGAAGACACATACATGTATATGAGCATTAAGGGATTATTAATTCCAGTAATTCTTTAAAGAGTTTTTAACGGAAGGGGAACGGGGTTGGAGGAACATGAGAATGNTCGATCTTAGAAATCATTCTCTCCTATGCATACGGTAGCTCTTGTGCGAAATACCCATTGAGAACCTCTCGATGCAATCGACATGGCGGCTGGATGAACCAAAGAGGGGCCCTCCACCATATATTATTATCATTTACGTGATTACATTGTAGGTACCAATTTTCAGGTACCCATAGAAGACACATACATGTATATGAGCATTAAGGGATTATTAATTCCAGTAATTCTTTAAAGAGTTTTTAACGGAAGGGGAACGGGGTTGGAGGAACATGAGAATGAAGGCGCATGTGGGGTTTCACCGGCAAAAGTTGAACACACAAGACATTCCGATCCCCGACTCGAATGCGAAACCAGCTGCATCGAACATCTTTTAAATCTATTTTTCCTGTTCCTTTTCCAGTCATGCTGGCTTGAAGATTCACTGCTCTCTTTTTTGTTATTATATTGGTAAGTTCACATTATTATTATTATTTTTTTCCTTCTTTAGAATTTCAGGGGGATGTGATCGTATTCTAGTGCAGGACCACAAGCCATCCACACGCACAGACATGCCTTGATTCAATAAACTTGGGGATGTCCCGAAATTTTCTTTTATTAATTATTGCGTAATGGATGATGTAAAAAACACCAGCCCTTGATGATTGTGAGGAATCATGACTTGATGACCACATTATCCCCTTATACAATTTAATTATTGTCAGGTAGTAGCTCGACACGATGAGGCACCTAAAAGCATCTATAGCCCTCATGAACACTATAGTCAAGGGGGGGGGGGGGGGGGGGGGGNAGAGACACATATGTACACATGTATAGTTTGATTCGATTAATGAAATTACATCAACTTTGGAAAAAAAAAAAGAAGACACACTATCAAAATAACCTGTTTATTCGAAAAAGAAGAGAAAATTAAAATCAGGTGTACCAATGTAAAATGAAGATTGCCATTTTCCATACCTTTGTGTTATCTAAAATATATTTGCTGTAATTATGTAAATTATTGTGAATAGGAGAAATCTAACAGATTTTAATTATAGAATTTGAATGCGAGTTCTTATTGATGGATAAGAACGATGATGTTAACATGCTGTTTTAATAACGATTTAATCCCATTCGTGGGCTATATGAATGTTCTATTTAAGTGAAGCATGTGATATACATATATATATATTGATCTTAAGGAAAAATTACGTCCTCAAATTCCTTTGATGGGACTCCACTTGTTTCGATTGTGTCTCTTATGCCGTTCCTGTCTTTGATTAAATAACTCACACTTGGATGGATCAATCGATCCCGCAGTTGAATTTGAATCAAACAGGACCACCACATGAAGTTACACACACACATAGATATATAGATACATAAAGTATTGTCACAGATTACATAATGATTAATTATTATCAATCACATAATTTAAAAAAAAAAAACCGACAAGTGGAATGTATTGGGATGCCACACATATATAATGAATGTCACATCACTTTCAATTCGTGGATTCAGTTTATGCCGACAAACGCTTTTGACATTATCCAGTTGCTGATAATATTGGATGAAGTGGCCTCAGTGCTTCCACAACACAAAGACATGTCCTTATTCGTCGAAGCTAATTACAGCCCGGCTCTCTCTCGGGTTTAAGAGTTGTATCGAAGGTTGTGTGTGTATGTATATATATATATATTAATGAGTATATATATATGTGTGACAATAACATCGCTTGTACAGTGGATGTTTATTTTTTAATTTAAATACATTAAATTAAAGGAGTATTGGCAAAGTTTATTATTTTTTTTCCTTTTTAAAAATAATTATAGATATACAAAATGTACCTTGTCTCTCTAGGGGGAAAAAAAAGAAAAAAAGATTGAATAAGATGTACCATATGGTGGTGGGAGGAGAGCATAATTCACTTAGATTGAGATGAAAAAAAAAGGGCATATGAACTTAATATAACATATGTATAAATCATCTAATATTCATAAATTTATTAGATTATGGTAAAAAAATAGCTAGTGTTATGAGACTTGTAGTATTATGTTTCAACTTTGTCTTATATTCTGTTCTGCTTAAAAGAAACTAATGTGACTGCACATCTCGAGAGCTCTCTGATATATTAATTTGGAAAGCCCTCGAAAACCGGTGAGCTTTCAATTAAAAACTTTTTATGATTTCTCGTAAGAAGACAGATTTGACGCCATCGATATTGGGTTTCGGAAGAAACTATTGTCCCTCAAAATTCACTATGAGATGTAAAAAGCCATCTCGCTCGATGGCCAGTAAAAGCAAGATTCCGCATGATGCTATTTTTGACAAGATAAATTTAGTCATCGGTGAGAACATTCACGAGCACTCACAATTCCCCAGCCCGTCAGAACACGCAGGAAGCAAGGCTCAAGATTTCTCAATCTCCATCAAGGAAGGAGTTACAATATAATAACTACATTCCTAAATATTACATATATATATATATATATACACACACACATCTGGAGGATCGACCACATTTCAAATATTGCATATATTATCGGTTCTTTGTGTGTGTTGGACTGGGAAGTCGACGTGGAAGGTTCCAGCCAGCACATTTGAAAACCCATATGAATAAAGCATCCGTCGAGGTCAGTTGACATGGAAATCTTGCGTAGCTCTATAATTGAGCTTGAGTTGTTCGAATGATAGGAATAATCTTAACTTTGGATTTGATATCAATATATATATATATATATATATATGGCAGTGTTCTTAATCTATTGGATGCTAACTTGAGGAGGGGCACGGTCCACGTATACAATCAATATATATATATGTGTGTGTGTGTGCGCGCGCCCACATTCTTTTTTTCAATTATAACGAATGTGCATTAGAAAAGGATATAAGGGAGAAAGATGATAGAGTGAGATGGTACAAAGATATCTCTTGTCGAGAAATAAATATATTATCTGTTAATTATAGCTCGAGATCTCAATATCATTGGATCTCCTTCTCCTTGTATAATATATGCGTGTAATTAAAAGTGAGCAAGAGAGCTAATTAATTGGCTAATCAGGGTTGGTGAGGGTCCTCCCTTTAATCCCCAACATGCAATTTTTGGTGTTTATATCAGCGAATTGTTTCTGCTGATCGTGGGGCGAGTTGCTGTCGTATGGGGACTACGCGTGTTAATCAAAGATTCACACCTTCCATTATTGGATTCCCCGACAGACAACTTGCTCAAAATAGAATGATTGTTTTCCCTTTAAGTATGCCCAATTATCGATCGAGCATTCATATGTGTCTTTGGCTAAAATAAACCCAATTTAAGACTTCACACTTAAAAACGGCTCAAGTTTTTTGGGGCTCGTTAGAATGATTTGAGTCAGGATGTGAACGGGGTTAATCGATGGGGACAAGTAGTCAAAATACTACGGCTACAATTGATTATTCGATTGTAATAGGGGCTTAACAAGACAGAATGAACGGTGTATTAAGAGTCACTGTGATTCATGTCAATAGAATTCGAGTTTAAAATCTCTTAATTTTATAAGTAATACCTTGAACATTATATCGTTAATCGCAATATTGTTCAATTAATTTCCTCTCCGCCTAACTCCTATTAGAGGGAATGCACTGATTATACCAATTGATGAACTCTTAGCCCCATCACACAAAGTGGTGCCATGTGTTCACAAATCAAAAAGAAGCATAAGGGTACATTCATTTATTTATTCATTGATTAATAAACAAATTAACCTACATTATTTTAACTTAATATTCTTTTTTTTTTTTACTTTTTGCCATAGAAATTAGTGCACATATTCCACAGGTTTTGTACTTTAATTCTTCTTACCCAACATTAGCTTTCCCCCTTCTTTTAACTAATCTTGTCCTTTGGATGGTTTCTTGTGGTCAATAAAATGAAACGGCCCTTGAAATGCCCCATTAGCCATTACGTATAGTAATATAAACATATACATACTCTTGCCAAAAGAAAAGAAATTCATCGAAATGATATATATAACTATCGATATATTACTTAAATTACCCGATATCGAATCTCTCAGTGGAACTCTGCACGCTCTCTTGTTTTTCCTCTTTATTTTGTTATCTTCTCGGTCCAAGTGCCGGCTTCATGACTGAAATATATATGAATTACGTAAAAGTTGTATTTGTATAACGTATATGGCATATGAATTTGCAGATCTTAGCTGTAATCTTGTACGGACTCCCCCTTTTTCAAGGCAATTACCATTTCGGATCCCCCATTGACTGCTGAGCAAACCATAACTAGAAAGACCAGCTCAACCCTCAGCCCGTTTATGTATTCTCGTCCTCATCACTCACTCACGATTCTTTTCTTCCTTTTCACTCTCTTTTTATGTCCAACGGTAGCTCATGTGTACGAGAATTATCATGTGTAAGCATGTGAGCTTTAAAAATTAACTGCAACTCTTTTCCTTTATGCACCCTTTCCTTTAGATATTAGATGTACTGGTAACGGAGGAATTGCCAAAAGGACAATATTAAACGACGGCACGGTACCAAAAGCTCAAGTTCTTGGGAATATATGCGATGCGATTCGAGCTTCCTGATTATGTTAGACATGTTGGGACGTTTATGTTAGAGGGGTAGACTCAGGGAATAAGCCAGCTAAATTTTTTTTTATTTAAAAAAAGCAAAGAAATTAATTTTCACTTTATATATATATATATATAGAAAATACTTTGCGTCGGTTGATTGTTCTAGATATCCTTTCCACCTTGGAATCGACAAGGAGAGCACTATAATTACAAAGACTTTTTGCCATGGCCTGAAATGATGATGCTTAGTCTGCAAACTGTGGATCAAATGGTTTCCTCACCACCCTTCAAGAACTTCCTTTTGGTTAACTATTAAAAACATGAAACCATTAAAAAAAGAAAAGGCCAGATGAATCAACATAGGACGAATGTAATGGCATGCCCCCACCCTGGTTGATTCTGATTGGTTCTTAGAAGTTCAATTATGAATGGATTCCCCTTGAACAAAATGATGAATGGCCATTCCTCATGTCCCCCTTTGCTCCGCACACACTGCTTAGCTGTATGAGGTTTGGTTTATCAAGAAAGCGATATTAAACTTGAAAACCCAAAAAGGGTCAGGTATAGGTCTTAATTTTACGGGCTCAAGTAGAGCTCAATCAGTACGGTTGCTTAGGACTTGAATTCAAATCCTAATGAGTTTCAACAATGCTAATAATTTCTTATAAGTTGAATGGATATTCGAGTACTAACTAGTTGATGCTCATGTTCTTCTTCTCCTCCCTCTTTTCCCCTTAAAAAAAAGGGTTTGTGGAGGGAAAAAATTGAATGGAAATCCTCATATTGATCATGAAAAGGGAAGGAGATGAGAAGCTCCTTTTATCTATTCCATTGATGCCTTAACGGCAGACAGATTAGCATAATTGCGTTATGCGCCCAAAACATTAATCATGTAAAGCAGACAGTGGACACACGCACTAATTTAGCAGACTAATTATAATGCTCCACACTCACTAAGATTTATAAGCTCCAAAGCCACCTTTATTGAGAGCCAGTTGCAATATTGATGCTTTATATATCAACCTCACAAGGCATGACATTTTCCCCCTGTAATGGAAACTCTCAGAATTAGAAGGAACATAAGAATTCAACATGTGAAAATTGAATCTTAAATCAAGAATTATACTATTCTACCAAATTTCTTTCTCCTCAAATGGATCTCAACTTTGAGAAGATATCATCAAGCGATGCATATTTATGAAAGCGTAAGTGTAGGCTACGATATGCCCACCCAAATCAATGATTGAATTTACTTCTTACAAATTATGCTCGGGAGAGCTAACAAAGGGCTTGAATTTCCGCTTCCTATAATTAGCACGAACTAATTATAGATTAGGGTCTTAATTACAAGGAAGAATACTCTTTGATCTAGAGATAATTACTTGACTCAAGATGCTTCCTGCTCCCTCACAGGAACACGTAATTTTAGATACTTAGAGAGAAAATTTAGTACATCAATACTTTGCCTGTAGGTTGGAGCTGCCAACGTCAACCTCTTTTGGCCAGATACCGAAATAAGATCCCAAGGAAATTAATTTATAGTGCATATATAGAATTCTATTATAAGATAAATAGAAAAATCTAAAAAAAAGCAAATTAAGAAAGAAAAAAATAAGACAAATAAAATTCAAGGAATAATGGGGTTGGAAAAATTCAAAGAAAATAAAAATGATTTTCACAAGAAAAAAGTGAATCTATAAAATAACATTAAGCAAAATTCTAAGTAAAGATGTTAAATAGGTTGGTTTGATAAAAAACATATTCGAATTGACCCTAAAACTAGCTCATAATTGCTTTTATTGGATTGATGAATGTTTACAGGTCGAATACAAGAAATAGATCTATTGAACTGAAATCAGTTTGATATTGTTACAAAACTGGCTCGGACGGCTAAAAACTTAGAAATTAATGATCATATTTTGATGGTTTTAATTTAAAAATAAAAAATTATAAAAAAATATTCATTTAAAATAATTATAAAAAAGATGAACGGTTCACAATTCAAACCGCTAGAACCATGAACCGTTCCGCTTAGGAACGGTTTTAATCAATTCATATTTTCCCAAACCATGGCCATAATGGAATCTGCTCGTCACGGTTATCAAATTAAACCGTAATCGGATCAAATTATTTTAGACTCATTTTAAACCGGCTCAACCATCCCTTTGTCACATCTAATTCTAAGTAGAAAATTGCATCAGTCCTAATGACAACCATGACGTGTACTGTACTGCACCCTCCCGTGAATTAATGCATTCTCCCATCATTTTCCGATTACATCTGATTATTATTATTTTTTTAAAAATAGTAAAACCAAATGCAACAAAAATGCCCATATTACAATTATCATTATCTTAATCATTTTCCATAATCATTTACATTTATATAATAAAAATAATTAGAAAGAAAGGTATATACATATTGTCTCAAACATCACTTTTCATCGATAAACAGGACGATAATGCGAGGTTCTGAATGTGCAGCACCGTCCTCCTGGTTTTCTACCACTCATGATAATTATTTTTGTCGGCGTACAATTTTTGTACCCTTTTCAGACATTCATAATTATTAATTTATGATTTTACGAGGACATATATATATAATATCTTAGGTCGGATTTCATTAAATTTTTTTAAATTTTCTTTTAACTTTCCGAGGAAAAGGCAAAAAAAAGGAGAGAGAGAGAGAGAGAGAGAGAGAGAGAGAGAGAGAGAGAGAGAGAGAGAGGTTCGTGGTTGCTCGTTGGGCGGGGGCCTCAAGACCGAGCCGATAGATAAAATTATGACAATTGTTGTATCACCAAAAAACTAATAACAACTAAAATTGTATTAAAAATGATAGATAATGATGATCTTATTATTCTCGATCTGGAATCGATTACGAGTCCGAGCATGGAGATCGGAATTATATACGCTCTTTTCACAAATAGAGTAATGTACACCTTTATTTTTTTTTAGGTTATCTTTCTTTTTTTAATTTATTTTATTCTTATAAAAATGATAGTTATCTTTTTTTGACTTTAATTAGTCAAAATCCATGGTAAATTTTGAATCCAGCTGATTGAATAAATTAGCGAGGCAGTGGAGTAGAGTCTGTAGATTATTGGACTTGCTGACTCTCCTCCGTTTTGGGGCCAGTCGTAGCTAATTAAGTTGAATTAATCTGCCATCGTCGAGCTACATGCGTACGTATGTTCCCTTTTCTAGTTGCTGCGATCCTAAAGGGTGGCGTAGCTCATTTACACGACACACACATCGTTCATCTTTCCTTGAATCCGGACTTCTTGAGTTCGTGGAGGAGATCGGTCCTGGCGGTTCCCAGGCTAATGATCTTCGGGCTCTCGTCCAATGGCGATCCCGGGCTGCTTCCTGCGCATGACCAGGTCTGGATTATGCTTCGCCATGGTTGGTCTTGGCTTGACGTTGAGATCTCCTGTTTATGTAACATAAGTCAATTACTTGCTCTCCAAGGGCGTGGACCTTTTTGGGCTTGTCGGAGTCAACATTCTCCCTGCTTCCTTGCTCTTCGAGCTGAGAAAATTTGAGAGGAAGAAGAAGGTTCACTTACGCCCAGATCAAGAGATCATGAGTCCAACTTTAACCGGTGGCACTATAATTTGGTTCGGTGCCCCTTCCCTTTGAGCAAGGATATGGTGCCCAGTCCTGTGAACAGGGAATCTCGTGACCTTTGATGCCTCGCAACAATGGTGGGCCTCTCGATTGAAGATGAAGACCTGCATGGGCGGGGTTAGCTGGCCCCTTAGCTCTCAGGGTTTGGACCAATATAGATACATGGGTCGAGGCATCGAATCGGCCCACTACACGGCTGATCGGTCTTGGCGGGCTCGCGGTGACCCGGAGAGTCCCATACGCCCTCCCCTAAGCCTCGATCGAAGTCCATCAATCGAGTCGACACACAACTCCGTCATTCTTCTTGCTTTTCTTTTCCATATCTCCACCCTTTTTATAATTCGCCTCCTTTTTGGCTGAATTTTTCGCTTATCGGATTTCGGATTATTGTTGTGGGAATAGCGTCCGCTCTCGATTTTAGTTGACACCTTAGCCGATTGTACGCGCGTGCAACCGCGATCACGGGGCGGCGGGGAAAGCAACCCGCCGTTTCACATCTGCTGGACCGTGGTGGTGACGGCCTGCGCGTTCATGGGTGATCTCCGGGATTGGCCTTCGGAGGCCACCGCCGCTGGATTGGACGGGACGGCGCCACCCTCATCTCGGCCGGAGAGCATCGCCGACGACCTGCAGATAGCCGAGGAGGTGACGCAGGGGATTATTGTTCGGATTCACCCCAATACCGTCTCCGAGCAGAGGAGGAGAGCCGTCATAGACTACGTGAAGAGGCTCCTGTGGAATGATCTCGGATGCAAGGTAGTTAAGTTTGCACTGCAAATGATCAATTTCAGCTAGTACTGTATTTCACCTGGCAAGCATGCACGCATCTCATTATCCGATGTATTGGCATGGAAAAAGATTATCCTTCAGTCTATTTCCAGCTGAGGAGTGATGCTGACGTTGGTTTTGCTTGCCCGTGGATGATTCATTTATTGTAAATTTGTTAAAGCTCAGCCGCGAAGGTGAAATTTAGTCGGATAAGCATGCAAACTTTGGGCTTTGCTCGATATTGATATTTGCTTTATCTGCCTGTTTTATTCTCAGATTTTAATAGAACCTCGAATGGTTCTTTTTGAGGTTTATTTTTAGAACCCTTGTGATTTGCTTTAGTGCGGCTGCTAATTTTCCCTTGATTGTTATTAATAATTCTTCTGTGCATGTCTAGCAGTATGTGATTAATTCTCCTGATTTGCAGGACAGTACCGAATCAAATCAATGCTATTTGGATTTTGTGTAGGAGGGAGCTATAACGTTAGGGATTTTAGCTGGGGCAGAAAAATCTTTTAACTGAACTCTTGCTTCTTACAGGTATTTCCATTTGGTTCAGTTCCTCTAAAGACCTATCTTCCTGATGGAGACATTGACTTGACAGCCTTTGCTGGTCTAAATGCTGAGGAGGCACTATCCAATGATGTCGTTGCTGTTCTCTGCAGAGAAGAGCAGAACGGCAATTCTGAGTTTATAGTGAAGGATGTACAGTTAATTTGCGCAGAGGTTATTGTGCTTTCATGCTTCTGAATTTTTTGGAGTTTTCTCACTGCAGTCGAGTGGTATGTTCCATGGTTTAATTGATGTACAGTTATAGCTTGATGATCCAGAGAAAGTTGATGAATTAAAACAGGAAGTAACGTTCTCAACTTCTTGGTATCAGTTCTGGTCTTGCTCGTCAATCCAGCAAAAGCAGCACTTTCTAACTTTTATCTGTCTTGGTTAGTATTAGCTGGAGTGCAGTTTTGTTGGTCTTGTTTGTTGAATTGATTTATCATGCTATCTTATAATCAAGAGCACCATTTTCTCGTCACTAGTGCCAACATTTTTTCCCAGATTTTGGTGAATATACAGAATGATAAGGCGTATTATTGTCTGTGCGAATGAGAGTGTGCACATTTTTTTCTTTAAAATGAAATGCCACTATTTATTTCCACAATGTTTTCTACTATTTGACATACCTGGAGATTTTTTTGTGAGATTCATCTTTTGTTTTTCTTGGTTTCAGGTTAAGCTTGTAAAGTGCATAATACAAAATATTGTTGTTGATATATCTTTCAATCAGCTGGGAGGTTTATCTACTTTGTGCTTTCTTGAGCAGGTATTCCTGTGTTTTATGATTAAGAACTTGCCAGTATGAAACTTTTGATTTGTTGATGTCATCTTCCCTAGAAAATTACACATGTCTTCACCTACTGTAAGTAGCTAGCTGATCTTAATTTTTATGTGCTCTTCTTAGTGATGACTGATGTGTGTGGAGTTGATGGTTATCAGTTGTTGATGTTGTGACAGACACTGCGTGCTTCATTGGGTGTCTCTATTATCTTGTGTACAATTTTAAATTTCATTTTGCTTCTGAAGAATCTCCATTTCTCTCTCTTACTCATTCGTGCCTCATGGCAGCTTGCTTTGCTTCTCAAAAGGGGTTAATAATATTGTATATTCTCGTCTTTTCTTTAGGCTGTGTGCATGAAGCCTGAAGATGTATGTAGTGAACTGTGCATCTTCATGTATATACCTTGATTTAGATGCAAGTTATGTGTGCATTTATACATTATTCCAGAATTGACCAGTCGTATCCATGCATTTCCTTGTTATACTATGGCTTCATTTCTGCTTACTCTGTTTCATGTTCATTTTGACTGCAAATGGAGGATCATATCTGACTAGACTATTTGGAATGTTCATTTCTTCAAATGTATCCATTTTTTCTTTTAATATCTGGGGATAAGTTTCTTCAAATGGATTTCCTGGACAGGTAGATCGCCTTATTGGAAAAGATCATCTCTTAAAGCGGAGCATTCTTTTGATCAAGGCATGGTGCTACTATGAGAGTCGTATACTTGGTGCTCATCATGGCTTGCTTTCCACATATGCTTTGGAGACACTTGTATTGTGTATTTTTCATCTATACCATAAATCATTAAATGGTCCTTTAGCGGTGAGTTTGCTTGAGTTAATTTCCTCCCCAGTTTTTATGTGGATGGAATGACATGGATTTGACTCTCATTGTCATCTTGTATTGATGATAGGTCTTCTACAAGTTTTTGGACTTCTACAGCAAATTTGACTGGGAAAAGTACTGTGTCAGTCTAAATGGCCCTGTCCTTATATCAGCATTGCCAGAAATAGTTGGTAAGCAGCAAAAGTTGCAATTCAATGCATGATAAGTGTTTGTATATTATTGTCATTGAGATAGCTATTGTGGGATCTGTTGCAGTTGAGCCACCAGATATCAGTGACAGAGATCTATTTAGTGATGACTTCCTCAAGGAATGTTTGGAAGGATTTTCCGTTCCTACCAAGGGGTTTGGCATGACAGCCCAACGGACATTTATCAAGAAGCACCTAAATATCATTGATCCTCTTAAAGAGAACAATAACCTTGGCCGTAGTGTAAGCAGAGGTAACTGTCTTATTTTTGTTTTCTGTTAGAATGCAACCTACCCCTCCCAGTGTTTGCATGCACACATGTATACTACTTATGTGCATATATATATATACCTGCAAAGTCATAAATTATCTGTCTCAGGATTTTGATGCACTGGCACATGCAAATTGAAGTATGAAAACTTTGGATATTTATGGAGATAATTGAGTTTGGGAAGGTCCAACATTTTTACCCTAATATCCTAACTTGAATCCATTTGTCACTGATTTCTCATCTCTTACAGTGGTGCCACAGTTTAGGGTTGGTTGCAGTTAAGTCGAATACATTTTCTCAATTAGATTTGACAAGTTAACTATCTCTACTTATAGAGTGATTTTTAGGTGTTTTTCTGAAGAAAGATCATTCCATTTATTGCCCTTTAGTTGTGCACATTTAGAACAGAGTAAGCATTTCAAGTCCATGATAGACTATGAAAATCTCTTTTTATCGCTGTAGGAAACTACTTTCGGATAAGGAGTGCCTTTGGTTTTGGAGTCCAAAAACTTGAAAGAGTTCTATCTGAGACAAAGGAGGGTATAACTTACATACTGAATGAAATGTTCTCCAACACAATGGATAGACATGTTAGTGGACAGAGACCAGATGTTCAAGGGCCTGTCCCACAGCATGGACAAGATGAATTTGGAAATGAGGCACTCTTTTTGGGTCATGAGACATATCAAGAAAATCATCCAAGCTATCAGGCAGATTCCAGAGTTTCAAGGGACACTGAGATCTCACTGAGTGGTGCATTTGACAAGGTTATGATATCCAAAGAAGGTAAATCTTGCGGCAGAGTTGGGAGTGAAGCACCTCATAGTTCTAAGATAGCAGCCTCAGAGGAAGATAATTCTGCCGATGAAGCTTCCGTTTCGAATCGGCTTTCTGGTGATGCAGATGACCTTGCTACTGCAAGAAATCTCTCGACATCAAATGGCTCTTTGAAGTCTTTCCTGTTAGATGGTTTAGATTGCTCCTCTACTTCTATGAGAAAAGCTTATCATGCACCACACCTCTATTTCTCCCCTTCGTCCTCTGAACTCGAAGTGAGTAGAAATGTGGATGCAAGTGGAGAGCCTCAAGAGAACTTGGGTCATGTTGATACATGCTCCTATGTTAATCAGAATTCGTATGAGGAGCAATCGACTAGTGGACTAAATGAGCGTCCTTTCTTATCAAGTCCAATATCTTGGTATTCCGAAGATGCCTATTGTGCTTATCCTAGCAACCAGGCTTCATCTTTTATTCTGGAACCTTCAAACTCTTTATCAGACCTCAGTGGGGACTATCAAAGCTACATAAGCAGCCTGCAATATGGACAGTTGTGTTATAATTATGCACTTGCTGCTCAGGTTCCCCAAACTTCTCTGCCTTTTGTTTCTGAGTTGCCAGGGAAGAGTCAATGGGATGTTGTTCGAAGATCCTTCCAGCATAGGCATGCTGCCTCCTCACAGATTAACACCAATGGTCTTGTCCCTGGTCCGCCATTTTACCCAGCAAATCAAGTCACACAGATTCCTCTGTTTGGGGTGGAAGAGATGTGGAAAACCAGAGGAACTGGAACATATTTCCCAAACCCAAGCACGGTAATTGTCCTCCATTTTGTTTGGATATGTATTCTGCTCCATTTGGATAAGGAAAATTGTACTGCTGGATGTCCTGATTGGTATATACGGTTAAAAGAGGGGACTATGTGGTATAACGTAACAGGATCTATTTTCCACTCTCTCCTTTCAACATGTTCTAGCCATCCACAGTGACTTTGTGTAGAGTCCCAGACACCAACCCGGTCCATCAGAGCTTGTTATGGGTCTGGTGTAATGTTTCTCTATGTCTAGCTCATTTACAAAAATAAAGGAAAAGGATGGAAAGAAAAATATTTAAATAAATTATCGTTAATGAGAAATTTCTTGACTAGAAACTATTAGAATATATGAGGCCGTTTGCCTGGAGCCATGCAAGGCAATGATATGGGGGAAATATTTCATTAACTCATTTTGCTTGAGGTCAAGGGTCACAAACTGAAAGGGCTTTATTTGATCCAGATTGCTGTGTGAAAATCACTTTTTGCAGAACCATTACAGAGCCAGGACACCAATGGGGAGGGGAAGGCTGCAAACACCGTCGGTGAAGTCCCCTCGTGATAATGGCCGTGGCTCAACACCTGCTGAGTTGGTCATTCCTGGGAGAATTAGAAGGCTTCCTGAAGAACATGGGAGACCTTATATGCCCCCTTCAGATCTCAATGTTTCTGATTCCCCAGGGAGAAAATCTTATCCTAATGCAAATGGATCAATGCATCAGCCTCCATCTGATCAAGTTCCTGAGTTTGGTTCCCTGCGACAGAATCTGTGGTTGGGGGGCCCTTCACGGCCTCGAAGCTCCAATGCAAATCCTTCAGCTTCTGGAACCCAGAGGCCTAGGCCATCCAACGGGATTAGTCAAGATAGGTATGAGATATATCATTTTTTTTTTGGTTAAATGATACACATAAACGCGCACACACATGAATATTTTCTACATTTAAATACCCTGGCTGCATATATAATCGTGACAATGATATGGCAGGTTGCCGGAACAGTTGTATCATTTGAAAAATGATGATGATTTCCCGCCTCTGCCTGAAACTGCTGGGAAGGGATCATGACCTGCTCTGTGTGTGATTTTAGACATCCGTGTGACTCTGATATAGGTCATAAAAGATAGAAAATTACCAACATACTAGCCTCTTGGAGATGTTATGTACAATCGGTGATTATCAGTTCTTCTCTCGAGATCCCGATAAGACCTCGGTAACATACAGTTTAGTCGAGCTTACCGCTGGGGTGTATAGGATGATGGTTGTGGTTTGAGCCCTGTGGCTGTGGGATAGCCTCTAGATTGTGGTCAGTCTGTTTTATCTGATTAATTAGGTGAAGGAGTTGTTTTAAGTCTGGCGTGTAAGTAATTGCTTTTGTTGCGGATGTATGTCTTCATGCAATGCAAAAACTTCCTACACATTGGATGCATAAAATTTAAGCACGGATGTGTTTTTCACCCCTCCCCGACAAAATATGATGTTTGTTAGCTTTTCCTCCCACTCAGTAGAATGGTCAGAAATCATGGAGAGAAGAGGGAAGATTTAACAGTGTCGAGCACCATGGTCAGCAGTGACCTCCACCTGGTCGGACCCTTCTGCTTTGCCGCTTTTATGTCATTTCTGGGATTTGATGGGTAAACCGCGATTCGACAGGAACACCCAGTCCAGGAAAACAGAGAAGCCAACCAGTCGCATGCGACAGGGTTAAGGATGTCGACGGGTATACCCAAGGGAAATCCGATTGGCAGCCACGTCTTTTCTTGTCTCTCTCGTCGAGTAATGATATGACACAATTGTCAGACTGTTTTGTTGGCCTTTTCTGTAATTGCCACATCATTGCGGATAAGAGCTCTCTTCCCAAGTCAAAACTGCATGATATGGATTGCCACTAGGTTATAGACTGTTTCTCGGTTGGACGATGACACCTCTATTACATATACATTGTATATGCATAGATATGTAATTGCCCACCTTGTTCTCACATCCGGCTGGCTAGCTAGAATTTGGACCGTCGGGGACGAGTTATACACATCACTAGTCTTAACGTAATTGAAGAAATGGAAGAGCGACTCTGCCTCTTCCGTCTAATTTTTCAAGCATTAGCTTTTCCTATTAATTAGAATCTTATCCATAAATAAAATTTTATAAATTAGGAAATTATTTCATTTTGAATCGATGAAACTCGAATATGAATAAATTAAAATTCGTATCACTTTTAGATTCAATGTNTATAAATTAGGAAATTATTTCGTTTTGAATCGATCGAACTCGAACATGAATGAATTAAAATTCGTATCACTTTTAGATTCAATGTCATGTTAATAATATTAATTAATTAATGAGTAATATTATACTTTTCCCACATAAAAAAAATNGTGTTAATAATAATAATATTAATTAATTAATTAGTAATATTATACTTTTCCCACATAAAAAAAAATAAGTAAATTAGAGAGACGTGCACGGTCATGTGAGTGCAACTGGATGCAATAATGTTCAACCAAGTGAATAAATTAACTAGAGAGCCCACAACTTTGCCTCTTGTGGTTTTTTCCACCAATAATTGCAAAAAAAAAAATTATACTTATGCAATTCACTCATCAACCAAGATAGGTGACACACCGTGCTCGGTATAATTCCTTCCAACGGCCTCAATGCGAGCTTGTGCAAGCTACTACGATACGGTATCTGTCTTAGTCTGATCGAGATAACCAAAGATTTTATGTGTCGTACTCGCGGTGGATCGACCAATTTAATTATCGAAGAAGACAGAACACTGTAATTTGTAACAAAGTATTATTCCGCTCAACGTTATAGGTCCATTATCGAGGAGATCCGTTGAACCAAACCGACCGTCCTCCGTTACAATGTGAACCAATTTAATGAGGACCGATTTTTATATTTATGATATCAATATCCCGATATTTACTTGTAATAAAAAAAAAAGGTGTATCGAATCAGGTCGTTTTCACCCTATTTCGACCACTTCATCGTCTTCTTCATCATCTCCTTCCAATCTCTCCCTGTCTCTATCTCGAGGCTCCAAACAAAGCACTGAAAAAGAGAACCTCAGCCTCCTCATCACATCTTCTTTATTTAGCCCTAGGGAAGATTCCTCCCGTCTTCTTTATCCTCAGTTTCCTCTCTTAGTCTGAGAAGCGAATCCAATTTTGATTCGTTCTTCGACAATCCTGAGCCCTAACAGTATCCACAAATGATACTGCCAAGGAGAGGCCACAGGTTCTTCAAATTCAGAATCAGCCCGCTTCTTCCCGTCTCCATTTCCATCATCTTCTCGCTCTGGTTAGCTTGAATTCTCCCATTTTCAAGAGATTCCCTGATCGACCGGGGAGGGGAATACAGTGATCCTCTCTCTCTCTCTCTCTCTCTCTCTCGATCGATTGAGAGCTAAGTAGTTGGCATCTCTCCTTGAGGGACCAAATGAACGACAGGGATCACTACGACAGCTACACGAGGTCGACCGCTGCTGTGAGGATGACCGGGCGGATCATGCTGAGCGTTGACTACTCGAGGCTCTCCTGGCTGTTGTTCAGAGTCTTCTCCTACGAAAATCATGATGGAAAGCCTCGGATCTCCTTCTAGCAGTCGATTTGCTCTCCTTCTTTCCCCCAACTCATCCTAGTTAAGTTCTTCTCAAGCCTATACTTCCTCTGCCGTACATACACTACATATATTATTACTCCAATCCAAGCTAGCTACATACATACTATCACTTCTCTTCTATCTCCTATAGTCACATATAAGCTCGTTTTGAGAACCCGGCTCGTTTGGGTCCACAAGCGCGCGGAAGCCATGCAAAGGCTTCGTTCCAGAGCTGGGTGCCCAGATAGTGGCAAATCATCCCCGGAATATGCCGAGACTGATCCATCAGGCCGATATGGCCGGGTAAGTTTCTTACGTCCTCATTACTCAAACCATATTCATCCCTGCTTTGAATACGTGCTCTCTCCGTGTTCATATGCATTACACATATCAGAATTGGGATGTGCATATATAACCTCCGCCTCTCGTGTTTCATCTTCTCATCCAACCACCGCTTGATAGAGCAGACTAGGGTTTATATATTGCTGGATATAAGCCTTGAAGGAGGCATCCAAATACTGGCTTATGACTCGGGTCGGATGCAAACATATTTGTGTAAATTAGAGCTTATAACTCCGGTCCTGTGTATGATTTCATACGATCAAATCAATCATGTATGTATATATGAACATGATTTGAATCAATCCAACGAATCCAAACGAAGAAACCATTTTTTAATCCTATATTCTCCNTAGAGCAGACTAGGGTTTATATATTGCTGGATATAAGCCTTGAAGGAGGCATCCAAATACTGGCTTATGACTCGGGTCGGATGCAAACATATTTGTGTAAATTAGAGCTTATAACTCCGGTCCTGTGTATGAATATGTTAATTTCATACGATCAAATCAATCATGTATGTATATATGAACATGATTTGAATCAATCCAACGAATCCAAACGAAGAAACCATTTTTTAATCCTATATTCTCCATAAACAAATACATATATATATATATGATGCACCTACTATAGTNCGAAGAAACCATTTTTTAATCCTATATTCTCCGTAAACAAATACATATATATGATGCACCTACTATAATATTTAATTTCCACCCTTTCGTTGCCACTAGATGTGTATGCTCCGTAGTACCTTAGAGATTATCGCAGGCGTGCCCATATGAATTATATTGATGTTAGGTGAATCCTCGGATGATTTCAGAGCTTTTTTGCAGTGAGCTCTGATTTCTTAATCTTAGAACCCCATAAACTAAATTAAATTTTAAATTGCTGGGTCAACCATCACATGAGGGTGGCTGTTGGACCCTAATGGTTTCAAATTATTTTTTTTTTAAAGAAGAAAGAACAACATGGCGGCTTTAATTATAACATGTGTCTTTCGGAGGCTTGTCATATCATGTGGCGCACCTTCTTCCATGCCCATGGCCAACTCCATCGGCCCACCCCCACAATTAAATTATCCGGAGACGTGTTGCTATTCATACGAAAATACCTATACTATGTTGTGTAAGTAAAATTTTAAATATGACTATTACGATCATAAAGAAAAATTCTAATTTTAAAAAAAAGCACTATTCTTGGTAAAATTTGAAACTTATTGAATTTTTAGGTGTTATATGATAGGTTGCAAATTTGGAAGGGCCCATTTATAAGATTAAAATGTACTTCACGTCAATGAAGTCTATATTTGGCACGACTATTACTATGCGTCTGACCCATTGCATAAGTTTCGTGAATTTGCTTTACGGAGACACATTAAAAGAAAGAAAAAACTCATAAAATTACATAAATACCTGCTTATATGCACGCGTCTTTTTTCCATGAAATAACCTAGAATTTAAATTTCGAAGATATGGAATAATTGATTCAGAAGTGACTATCATCGACTCAGATGCGATTAAGTGATCTTTAACTGTAAGTTCTAATTGAAGCAATTTACTGACAAGCTCCGAGTGTGACGAGGCTAGCGATGGGTGATGGTTGCAGTTTAAGGAAGTGCTGGGGAAAGGAGCCATGAAGACGGTGTACAAGGCTTTCGATGAGGTGACCGGGATGGAGGTGGCGTGGAACCAGGTGAAGCTCAACGACGTGTTCCACTCGCCGGTGGAGCTGCAGCGGCTCTACTCGGAGGTCCACCTCCTCAAGGACCTCGACCACCCATCCATCATGAAGTTCCACTCCTCCTGGGTCAACCCTGACCGCCGCACCTTCAACTTCGTCAGCGAACTCTTCACCTCCGGCACCCTTCGCGAGTAACACCTTTAATCCCCGTAAACCTCTTATGGAAACCGAATACAAAACGCCTTGATTCCAGGTTAATTGTAGCTGTCGTTAATAATGTGCAGGTACAGAAGGAAGTACCCACGAGTGAGCATTGGGCCAGTAAAGAACTGGGCTCGCCAGATCCTCGAGGGCCTCGCTTATCTCCACAGTCATGATCCTCCGGTAATCCATAGGGACCTCAAGTGCGACAACATCTTCGTCAATGGCCACCTCGGCCAGATCAAGATCGGCGATCTTGGGCTCGCGGCTATCCTCCATAGCTCCAAACACGCCCACAGCGTCATAGGCACGTGCTTCGGTTTTAAGTAGTTCCTGTTTAGCCACACTTGTCGGGAACGTAAATCAGATGATTCTGGGATTGCAGGTACGCCGGAGTTCATGGCTCCAGAGCTATACGAAGAGGAGTACACCGAGCTTGTTGACATCTACTCGTTCGGCATGTGTCTTTTGGAGATTCTCACTTCCGAGTATCCATATAACGAGTGTACAAACCCGGCTCAGATTTACAAGAAAGTCACCTCGGTAAGAAAAGAAACAGTCACTGATAGCTCAAGGAATCAGGGTCATGGCAGCAAATCGAATAAGCTCATGGAGGATTGACGCCATCGAATCATGGCCGTGATTTTGATTGGTTTAGAATAATTCTATCCCGATTTACAATATTGCAAGGATCTTCAATGATGCCAGCACTTTCTTCAACTTGTCCATGCACAAATGATCTGTCCCATAAATTTGATGCTGGCTTCAACCTGCGGGGCAGCTGACTCGATTCTTGGAATTACTCTCTACAGGGAAAGTTACCTGAAGCTTTCTACCGGATTGAAGATGACGAAGCTCGGGAGTTCGTTGGCAGATGCTTGGCGACTGCCTCGAAAAGATTGCCTGCTAGGGAACTATTGTTAGACCCGTTCCTTGCATCTGATGATGGCGAAATATTGGCGCCTACCCAGACAAATTCAATCCCGAGTTCAACTCCTAAGCGGACACCCATTGATGCAAATGTCCTGCCAGTGGAGAACAAACACAGTAGGAATGCAGACATGACTATCACAGGAACGATGAATTCAGAAGATGATTCAATCTATCTGAAAGTGCAGATTTCTGATAGAGATGGTAAGCTGCCTTACGATTGGATGTAATTCTGGAAGAAGCATAATTATAACTTGTTCGCCTCTTCTACTGGCACAGGTCATGCTAGAAATATATTCTTCCCGTTCGACATTGTGAATGACACGTCAATATCGGTAGCTACTGAGATGGTAAAGGAATTGGAAATAACCGATTGGGATCCCATCGAGATTGCTGAGATGATCGAGGAGGAGATAGTATCTCTGGTCCCAACATGGAAAAAACAAAGCTTGCCATTCAACGGCTACAATCTCCGGGAGAGCTTTAACTGCAAAGAAGAAGCAGAAGCAGAAGGCACGATCCATCATCCATTTTATGCTTCCTCATTATATTCTTCCTCCCAGGTTTCCCTTCCGGCTTCCGCCGAGCATAGTTCATTCCATGGGATAGCCAATCTGAGAGAAGGGATCAACGTCAGCTCCATCCAGAGTTGGCTTCAGGGTATGTTTCTGTCCGAGCTAAGATGATCGGGACATGTTACCAGACCAATAACTGAACTCTAATGGCTTCGCTATACCATTTTAATATTTACACCTCAAAAACATGTTCTCAACAAGGACGACGAGCAGAACAACAAAACTACATTTTTGTTCCATTGCGACACATCAAATGAATCCTTATCTTTATGAAAATAGATGCTAATGAACGAGGAATTGCTGCAAATTGGTTGCAGAAGGTATGTGCATAAATGATGAGACAGCTTCGCTGAGCTCCATGATCTCCTTCAAGTACTCGAATTTCAACTATTCCTCAGGAAATGAGTCAGATGATTGTGAGCTCATCAGCCCAAGAAGGCAGGACTCTCAAGCTCGTTGCCATTCGAAATCAAACCAGACTTCTGCTGCTGCTGCTGCTGCTGCTTCTACTCGGTTCTGTCCCAAAGAGAACAGGCAAAATATGTACTCTCATCGGCACCATGGTCCATCCAGTGGTCACTCTGGCACCCGCTATTCAAGCTCAAATAATGGGCTCAGAGAGATGTCCCAGATCAGATCAATGTTAGATATTAGGAGCCAGCTGCTGCACAGGTCTCTGGTGGAGGAGATCAACCGCAGACGGATGTTCCAGACTGTCGGTGCGGTAGAGAACATCGGGTTTCAGGAGCCATGCGAATCACCAAGTAAGAGCCTAGAGAAAGAGAGGCAGCAGTTCCAACTGTGAACCATTTCAATTGGTTTTCTCCTTGTTATGTAATAATTTTCTTTTTGGTGTGTTAACGATGCTTCTATGAACTATTTCCTATGGAAAAACTCTGCTGTGATGACGTTGACGACGACGATGATATGCGTGAAATGTGTTGGCCAAATTGAGAAGAAGAGGAAGAAGAAAAGGCCGGCTGCTATATTTAAGATCTATAGACGTTAGGTTTTGGAGACTGAGTTTGTGTAATTGGTGTTAATAAAACAGTCACATGGTGTGCTGGTTTTGAGACCCATTACTATTGAATACAAGGCTTCGAACTGGTAGATCGCTTTATGTTGCAGTCCATTCTTATGAGCCGGCTAATCGGCCTTTCTTCTCCGGGATAAAAGGACGATGCAGTCGATCTGACTCGACATTAGATCCTGTTTGCTATTATCTACTTCTGTCACATCTCATGACATTGCCCATAAATGAATGCACTTGGAATGGAGGATCCCCTGCTTGGCCTACACCAAATCTTCGGATTCGAACTCTCCGATGTCTTTTTGCAGCCGAGACAAATATCGCAGACCCTCTGAGATCTGATGCCACAGATCCAAACTTTGGACGCTCGGAATCCGTCCGGAAACTGGGCTGCAGACAATTTCGTTTTTACAGCTATTGCTCTGCAACCTGCATCACATATTAACCTTCCCAACACAATTATGGGCCAATGAACACGATAGACAATCTCGACTGAGCCCCACTGAACACGACAGATTGGGTATGGGCCACGCGCAATTGGTGGGCTTGCTGAAGGCCCTTGAGAGATGTTTGGTTAGCCGTAAATGATCAAATTTACTTACTACATACAAACAAGATCACAGTCAATCTTCATTCCAAAAGAATTATTACAGTTAATAACAATAGCAGTACTTACGTCACTCCTAATCTAATAAATTTGACGCCACACCTGATGAGGGCCCTCTGCTGTCCCATATATAGTATTATGAGTCCTGCCAAAGCTCATTGCAGTAATTTTGGACAAGGTAACGCAGGACGCATAAAAAGGGAAATCTTTCTCCCTTTTTGTCTTACCAGGTGATAAGACCATTCGATGCTTGATGATGATGATGATGGGCCTCTTTTGGAACAAAAAAACGGCTTAGATCAATTGAACTATAACTCATCACTTTCAGTTTGATTAGGTTTCATCAATTTCAGTTTATTAAGCATGATTATGGTTTGGGACCCTGGTGCCCACTAGGGCTAATCAATTACATATATATATATATATTTCGGGCAAGTTGTTGAAGGTATGAGAAATTAAGATTTTGGAGTGGTGGGTGAAAAGAAATTGTCAAAGTCAGGGTTGCACTGTCGTGTAACGAGAATCTTTTTATTGCACCGACGCCATCAGGCCCCTCTCCCGCGCCTATACCTATCCATCAATCTATCAAAATTATTTGATTTTGTCAAAGTCGTGAAAGAGTGTCCGGTGCAGTCATCTCAGCGTTCAAATTGCCATTAATAAATCTTGCAAAAAGATGATAATAGGGCCACGAGTGCCGTCGAATCATATAGAGATGGATCGGTTCTTGTACGTGCAGAGGGATTATACATGGGAGGAAAACGTTCTCTCCTTCCATTTCTATTTCTGTCTTACTCTCTCTATGCGTATATAGTTATTAGTTTCTCTATCTCGGCGGATGTAATGTCGAGGGGGTGGTGGGCCATCGAGACGAACCGGACAACGAAATCTGGAGATCGATCTTCCCTCTCCCCCACATCCATCCGTGCACAGACAGACGGTGGACTATTGATTGTGTACGCTCACCAGTTCCAATCAAGAGCGGTATGAACGCACTAAATTTTCTGGTCAAGGGAGTTTAAAGAGCCCAGATACATATGGGTTGAGTGCTGACTGACCATGAATCTCAAAGTCCACATTTCAATCTTTTGACCTAGGAATTCAGATGTAACTCATAGTAGTGTGTATAGGGTATGAGCCATCAGATAAATTGCATGTATATTATATTTCGTTAAGCCAAAAACACACAAAAAAGGGGGAAAACATGTGTCAGAAGAAGATAAAATTGTGAGGTAGATGCTGAATATGACCGCACGTGGGAAGGGCTGGGGTCAGTTGGTCAACACGCCAATTTTTTTTTCCTCATTTTTCCCCTTTTCATTTTCTGGCAATTATTGGAGCAGACCTTGGAATTGGAATTCCAGAGCCCCCCCTTCATTGGCAAATAGATGTCATAGTGGGCCTCGATCGACTGTGGTATCGGGGAGACCTAAATCAATCGGAACTACTGACCAAAGTGGGTATCTAACACACTAAAGGAACTTCTTTTCAATCCGTTGTTCGGAAAAATATAAGGGTTAAATTGATGTGGGAATATTAGAAAACCGAGATTGCAGTAATCGCTGTTCTCAGCGACCACAAGAAGCACCGTAGTCTATTGAGTTGCCGATTCAGATCAAAGTTAAAAAGAGGTTGGAATTTATTACAGTTTTAAATATGAATTTATGTGAATTGGGAAAAATGAAAAAAATCAGATACAACAGGATTAAATAATAATAATAATAATAATAAAAAGAGTGGGAAGCAGCGAGACCCAGAATCTGCGGACTAATAATGCCTCGGACCAGAATATGTTTGTTNGAAGCAGCGAGACCCAGAATCTGCGGACTAATGCCTCGGACCAGAATATGTTTGCTTGAGTGAATGAGATCTCTGGTCGGTCGCGGCTGCCCGCCGACAGAACACAGAGCAATGCCCACGGCCATAATAGTCCCCATCGACCATGAGCGCCGGTCGAATAAATGTGTTCCTAATCTCCTAGCTGTATGAGCCCCTCATGCACCGATGATAATTCATTCATACATCCCTTTTATGAGTCGATCATATACCTGAAGTGGTCTCATTTTCAAATGAGAGAGCGGGTCGAGACCCCGGCCTACGCACTGCGGAGGATGATCAGTACAATTGCAAAATTGTTATTGGACAGCAGATTTTTTCATGTTTGGAAGGGCATCCCCAATCACTTTCATGATCCTAGTTGTTTTTTACTGTACTCCTTTTTTTTTTTTCTATCAACAGTATTTAATATTGTAATAATATATTAACTTATCATAAAATATTTCACAATCATATAATATATATATATAGATACATGTGTGTACACAGTTGATGGTCCTAAATTATTAATAGACATGACCCCTCGGAAAGACAGAGAAGGTCGCAAACGTTACTCGAAATAAATAAGCAATTGAACGAGTGAATCATGTAAAGGCAGCGGAAATAGGGTAAATTCATTTCACAATTCTCATTTCTTCATGTATGATTTCCCCCACCCAAAATAAATATGAACTGTATACGTATTTGTATTTTATGAAATTGTTCTTTATAATAATTTAGCTAGTTAGCTAGGTCACTGTTGGTATCGTCCCCATCACCCCTACAGCACGTTGGTGGTTAGGGTTCGCTCTTAACTTCTTACCGACGCTTGCATGGAGTCCCTTATAATATATTTAAGTTCTCACACACACATACATATATGTATATCGTCCTGTTACGACAAAATTCAAACAATTGATTTTTAGAGAATCCAAGGCCAAAGTCAATGCATAGATTCCCATATCCTTCACCGTGGACAATGTTTAACAACAAATGCATAGTTTATACACTATATTCCCCACATAAGTTAATATAAGGGAGTAAAGAACCCTAAGGTCTCCAGCAGTGGGCTAGGCATGAAACTGCGTTCAAAGGACCAGGTGCTGAACAAATTACGCATACGAACGTGACAAATTTTGTGCTATAATCCTACTTAGACAATTGAGATATCCGGGCGCGGAGCACAAGATCTACAAGTAGACAGATTGCACTGCACTCTCCTTATTTTCGTCGGAACCATGCGCTTTGATTATATCTATAGGATCACGGAAAGGGCGCTGAGATTCCATCTGCATTTGCAGCACAGCATGGGAAGAGCTCATCTGTATGTACGTAGTTCCATCTTTAGGCACGCAGTGGTTAATCCCTTCGTAGAAGCAACCCTCTAGGTTATTTCAATCATATCAACTGTTGCCCCGCTGTTTCATTCACTTCCGCCAGCAGTTAAAATTTTTTTTGCTGGAGTTGCTGAGACAGGTCTGCCTGTGATCATGCCACTTTCATTCACCAAACTAGAAACTCAAGCTCTTGCTCGGCAGTTTGCTTGCTGGATTACAATGCTTCATCGACCAAAGTCTGAGGGCATGTAAGATCATCTCCGGAGTGCCAATATATTTTATCATTTATGAGATTTTATTGGAGGGGGAAAAAAAATATAAAACTCGTCCAACTACTGGCTTCCACGCCTGAATTTTCACCTGAAAAAAGTATGCGTGGTTTAAGCTACAATGATTTCAATTATTAATCGACAGTAGATGGATTATGCATGCCCGAGTGACAGGACAGTGGGGGGGGAAATGTGAAGTGGGGTCGGACGTCCTTGTCATGGCTAGTTGTCCGAAATTTTGATCGATTCTTCCCCCTCCTTTTTTTCTTTGCATGAGATTTAATTAATTGTAGCACTCAACCACTTATTGCGGTAATAAAGTCGAAAATCGCAACCTACCCATCGAAATGATTTCCCTCATTTAACCTCTCTGAAAGGTCATCATCTATACATACATGGATTGCACCCCTGACTGATTAACCACCAAATCCCATCTTTTGGATGTTTGGGCCCCCCGAGTATCTATTCTAGTTTGCCCACAGTTGTTTTCACCAAGTGATAACATCACACGACTAGCTAGATTGCTCCACCCCGTTTGGCACCAATCTCTAATTACAATAATCACAACGGTCGATATCGTGAAGATACGGTAAACCAATAGAGTATAATATCATTTTCCGTGAAAAAAAAAGAGAGCTCGACGAGTCTAACAAGGAAAAGGAAAAGGAAAAGGGGAGACGAGAGATTTTAGTGGGGAGTCGATTATTTATATGTAGTTTACGAATTCAAACTTGCGTCTCGTATTCCCAATATTATATATAGCAAAAATGGAAGTTGTTGTGTTCTTGTCCAGGACTATGTGCATTTTCATGAAGAAATCGAATTATTGCTCTTCTTCATTTCGCTCATTCAATCTCCATGCCGTATCTGTGAAATGGTAATGGGGTTCCTCATGTCGCCCTACAAATGGATGTCGCTGATCGAGCTCACTAAATAGTAAGACTTGTCCGTACAAATTTTCAGAGTTCGTAGTAGACATACATGGACAACCTCAATATTAAGAAAGAAAATCGTACCATATGTTTTCTCCTTTTTGCTCTGGACAATAATCAAAGCATTAACAAGACTACAGGGTAATGTTGCTCTGACGACAAACTGAATGCCCACATACAAGTAGTCAGCATCTTGATCACCGGAGGCACTACTGAATCGACGAAAAACCTTCCCTTGATCGACTGACTAGACTTTGAGTGAGTTAATGTCGGTAAGATCGAACCAGATTTGCTTGAAAACCTGGATGATGAGCTCATGATATTCGTCTGAGTTCAAGGACAGATAGCACGCCAGGAGCTCCTCGAGGTCCTTGGTGGCCTTGATGTTGTGCTCCACTATCATCTCCACCATCGACTCCCTGAAATCCCTCTGGGGGTCGAAGGACGACTTCACGACCGCCAAGCTGCCTGATAAATTCCTTCTGGCCACAGAAGGGGAGCCCGAGGTGGCAGTGCTCGTGCTCGTTCTCCTCGCCTGAGCCAGTCTTCTGCTTGCGAGCCTTGGAGATTTTATCTTGAGCCTAGGCCTCGGCGAGGAGCTCATCACGGAGCGCCTTCTGCTAGCACCTTGCCTGCTGCCATTCTCTCTGACTTTTCTGGCCGATTTCTTGGTCTCTTCTTCCCCTTCTTCTCTTTCAACATGATTGGCGCTGTAATTGTGTTTGGGCTTGGTTATGATCCGTGGCAGCTCGATGTTCGGCACGGAGTTGATATTACGATTCCCCATCGCTCTCTCGGGCTTCCTGATGAAAGAATTCTCGTCCATGTCGATGACAATGTCTGGATCGTCAATTACGCGAGGATCGACCTTGGAGCCTCGCCTACCGAGTGATTCGGGGGTGAGGACCCGGTCGAGCCTGAGCTCGGGGGAGCTGCTGTCGAAGATGGAGTCGGGCGACTCGGCGTCCTCGGTCCTCGTCCAGACCGAGTCGGTCGAAGCACGATAGCTTAAGCTGGTTGAGGAGAAAGAGACCTGCTTCATGGGAGGGGACGGGTCGGCTGGCTTGGGCTTCGACTTCCTCGACGGCCGAGCCTGCTTGGACGACCTACGCGGCGGTTCGGGGAGAACCGGGGAGAGGTCCCGGGGGACGTAGTAGGACTTTCTTGGGCAGACATCAGGAGGGAGGGACGTAGNCGGGGGACGTAGTAGGACTTTCTTGGGCAGACGTCAGGAAGGAGGGATGTGGTTTTCATGGAGGAAGGGAGGGAGGAGTTGTTCTTGGTAACGTTGCCCGGGTGACTTGCTGCCGTGGATGCTCTGTTCATGTCTTTGAGCTTGTAGAACCAGGCATTGGGCATCATGTCCGATAACTTGAATCTGTATCGATTCCCCATGCTTGAGCTCGCAGGCCTCGGCTGGTGGGAAGAAGGAAGAGAGGTGAGCCGAGACTGTTCAGTGGTTGAGAGAAGTTGAGGAAGGAAGCGGTGGCTGGACTTTCACTCTCTGCTCTGTTGCTTGTGTTTGGACAGAGTGTGGGGGGAGGAGAACAGAGGCGACGACTTATCTAAGCAAAGCAACTGTGGGAGGGAGGAGTCCTGCAGGGCCCACCAGTACCAACTGGGACGCCCTGGAGGAGGAAGGAAGGTCGCTGGTGCTAATTGGGAAGAGGATTTTGGTTGATCTCCCATCTTGCCAATGATTGTGTCAGGACAACATCTTATAGTACTAAAACCAACGTTATTGCGGAAAATTAAACCCAGATTAGACAATGTTTTGAAAATTTTAGAAACACAAGCCATAGGGTTACATCCTCGGATAGATGTGGGTTTGATTTGGAACCGACCAAATACAAAACTCATCATCAATGGCATAAATTACTTAATGTTGCGACCTGATTTCGCGTCCATGCCATGCCGCAAGTGGAGATGACGCTTTTTTACTTAGGAAGGAAGAAGATAGGGATAAGTTGTATGGATACAAGTGATCCTTTACACTTCCTATGAATCCATCCAATCTTTTGAGTGGACATTGGGCAATGTTTGGACTTTCGCATTCGGCTACAAATATGTCAGACGAGCTGAAACAACCAACCCTCTGGCACTGATCTCATGAGCGTAGCACTATCAAAGGATATGAAGCCAAGATATATCTCCCAAAGACCAGCCCAAACAAGCGTATGGCTATCGAGCATCAGATACTGAACTCACTAAATCGTACAAGAGTGAAATTCGAATCATTAGACCACCACCATCATAAAAACATATATATATATATATGTATATGCTTATAATGATCAGAGCTATACACTTTAAACAATGAATGATTCAAGGAAGTATATTCCCAACAGATGAACCATACTATCAACCTTCTACCCGAAAGGAAAAGGGACCATATTCTTTATAATAGCATTATCTCTATGGTGATATCATGATAATGATAGATAGGGGCGGGGGTGTGGCCCAATCGGATCATTTTCTCGGATCAGTTCACCGGGAAAATAAGGCCGGCAAGTCAGCTCAAATTCAATTCTTGAAATTATCATCGAGTTTCGGTGCTTGCAGACTGAATCAAATATCAAGTATTTGGCCTTTAATCACATTTCATATTTATTTTAATTTTCCTTGTAATTTTAAAGAGTTATGGTGCTTGGATATTCCATTATAATGTATTTTTCTCAATTTAATGGAAAATGATTTCATGAAAAAAAAAATTCAGTCGATGAATATGTATTACACGCACCGTGGCTCTCTCAAGTCTATATAAGTATCGCCCCCTCTATCTTGTACTCACACGACAAAATATAATTATATTAATTTTCTTATGATATTATTAAAATTCATTATATTCTATTCCATCCCATCCCATCATTATTATTATGTAGTAATCTGAGGTTGAAGGAAACGCGAAGAGAAGGTTTCATGGCATGGCATGGTATGGTTTGGCCATTTCAACCAATGATCAATAGCGGACTTCTCCATTTGAAATTTTTATATAATTTTTATTTGCATCTTTCACACACACACACACACACACACATATATATATTCAATGCTAATATAGTTGGTCATAAAATTTGAAATAATTTCTCCAATTTATGTTGAAAAAAAGGAATAGATAATTTTTTTTACCTGGTGGAAAAGAAAGTAATAAAGTAGCTGGCGAGTTTTAGGGTTTTTTTTAATGCGTAACTAATCAGTGAGGACAGACCATCTGAATTTATCTAGTTTGTTTAATTTTGAATAGTCCTAATCAGCAATCAATCAAAATCAGCAAATGTAATGCATGTGGGCATTCTGATGCGTTTGGGCCATATCGGCCGTCGAGTCCCTTAGCTTTGTCCCTTCTTGCGAGTCGACCCACCTTCGTTATTTCTCTTATATTATATTGTATTATTCCCAATCAATCTATCCTATTTAGTATTTTTTCCACAAGAAAATAAAATATATTATAAGAAAGATATGAAAATGGGACCGGAGATCCCATAAGAATAGATGTAATCTCAATTTTTCCTCTCTTTTAATGCAACAATCAATTCTCCGCCATAGCCATTGCATTAGAGGAAAGAAATCTAAATTTTTTTTTTTATCGTATGGGTTCAGCACAGCAATGCCTGTCTTCCATCCATAACCACAGAAGCTCTCGATTTGATTCTGATTTCGTTGCGCAGTGCTGTCATCTTCCTATCGTGGAAACAAAGAAAGAAAGAAATACTATTATATATCACCCCCTTCGTGGGTTTAAGCATTTGATACGTAGATCGGCAAGGACAGGGACGACGAAAGAAAATCTCGAAATTAGATCAAGAAATATTAAGGGAATTTTATATGGAAAGTGAAATTTCCACTGTGTGGGGGGAGACAAAATTATGTGCTCTCCATGGAAACAAACAAACAAACGCACCGCCCCGCCCTTAGTATTTCCGTGCACAAGTTGTATGCATATTTAGCTTTTAATCATTCTAGTGTGAGGCTTTTGCCTTTTGTAATAGGGCAACATTTGAGCCCCATTCGAAGGGTCGTATTAGAGGTTTCTGGGTGTTATGTATCGGTGTGAACATTCCCTGCTTCAACCACGTGGTACGGATGTTGTGGTAGACGACGACTCAATAAGATATGCTATGGTTAATTCCTCCTTCGTCTTCTGCACTTTTTTCCACGGGAGAAGACAGAGTGGCTGCCAATATTTGACCCCATAAGACTCTCTATGATTGCCTGTACTCCTCCAATCATATTAAGATGTCTGGTAACGTACTGACCTTACGCGATCGATTTTAGATTCATGTATTTATATTACGGTAGCCACATTATGTGGACCGGAGGAAGAGAGCCTATCGTCGATATATCATCATCATCATCATCATCACTATCTTCCTGAGTTCGATAAGGACTTAAGAAATGTCGACATATTGCTGGTGGGGGAGAAGAGAGAGACGGAGAGAGAAGAAGGGTTTTAGGCTTCTCCCCCTTTTTTGGGATGGTGAAGTAATGAACGTAATACCCAAACTCCTCCTGTCCTGTCTGCTATACTCGCTATGACAGACATTCACACCCGGTCCAACGTACCTTGTTCTTGGTATATGTTTATTTAGAGACAGGGAGTCATATTTGCGTATATCTACATGTGTACATAGACAGTTGTTGCATTTACATGCACGTACACACGCTCACATATACATATACACACACACATATATGATACTGTATCTCCGGTGATGACTCGTATAAGTACATCCATGGAGGTGGAAAAGTTCTGCGATCAGGTAAAGAACACCCTTCATCTTACGAGGAGCAGGAGCTCCATGGGCATACATCTTATCTTGAACGCTCCATCCGAGCCCTGCCTGTGAATATCGAACTAATTAGTTAGAAGTTTAAGCACCCAGTTGCGCCCTTCGACGAACTAGAGCTCTTAATTTGTAAGAGAATCAAAATGCACGGATATATATGTACATGTCAAATCCGGAGAAGATGCTACGACGACACCACCAGCTGAAACCTCTCTGACACACAGATCTTGAGCGTGCAGATCTAAGTTGGAATCCGGCAATCTCAATCTTTAAATTCGGTTAATTTATTAAAGGGTAAATTTATTTAAAATATCAAATTTTTTTTATTCATAGCACGTNAATTTATTAAAGGGTAAATTTATTTAAAATATTAAATTTTTTTTATTCATATGAATATGAATTCAAGATATTCCATAGCAACCCAAGTTGGTGACAACTGTTCCCTTCGGTCTTGAGAGAAATGGTCCCCGAAGTGGAAGAAGAAGAGGAGAGGAGAGGAGATTACATTAGGGTCCCCCCCTGCGATGTAATCTAGACCTGAGGCCTAGGCTGTACCTTCGTGGTCGATGCCTGTATAATCCATTTGCCCCACTGGGGACCAAATCAATTTCTCGATGATCTCTCTTTCATTTCCCCCCTGCAGCCTCCTTACACATTACTCTTATTTGTTCGCATTTTATTCAGTTTATTTCCTTAACATCAGCACATTTACGTGGACAGAAATCTTGAACAGGCTATGCCCATAAATTTTTGTCTGCAGGTACTTTCGGCTACGCAAGACATCGAATGGATCATGATATCAGTAAGTAAGAAACTGTATGTGTATCTATCTNCAGGTACTTTCGGCTACGCAAGACATCGAATGTATCGTGACATCGGTAAGTAAGAAACTGTATGTGTATCCATTTAGTCTGTTTTCGTCAAAATCCATGATTATTCTTGAGGAGTTTCAGCCGTGACGTTCCGATTGCCGATGGTTGAAAACTTGCCTTGTAAGCTAACCTATGGGGTTAGCTGAGAGAATGGCATGGGATACTTGAAAACTCGATCCCAGGATCCGAGTCTTTCGTGCTTTAGTGAATAGGGAGGGCCCGATCGGTTGGATGATCTCTCCCACTAATCAACTGAATTGCAGTTCGTACGACAATGTAGTTCGAACTAATCAATTCCTGATTTACCAACTAGTTTCTTGTCTCCACGTGCACAATTAGATTGAGGGAGTGTAGATTATGAGTGAATTTTTAAAGAAAATGTTTGCGGATAATCAGAATCTGATCGCTTGCTGATCTCCACAGATAAGCTATCACTAATAATTTTCGAGGTTAGGTCAATAATATAAATACCACAATGAAGAATGAAGCAATTCCATAGTTTTTGTCCAACCCACCCGATCTTTCTCTACACTTCAACAACCGGACCGTTAACCCCGCGAGTGCAACTGTCGTTCTTGTGTTTGGCTCTAATTCGATTCCGTAACTGGTCAAGAATTCCCTTCCACAGCCCCAAACGTGCAAAGCTACGTAAGTCCCGATCCCACCAACCAACCCGTAGGCTATGGGATATTGCAGTGGCATGAGGATGATCGTGATGAACGCCGGGATCGCCTGCCTCATATCATCCCACTCAATCTCCACCACCGATCTCATCATCATGACCCCCACCGAGATCAACGGCGGCCCCCACCGCCCACGGTGGGATGGCGGCCAGCAGTGGCGTGAAAAAGAACGACAGGAAGAAGTACCCCGTCACGGTCAACGCGGTCAACCCCGTCCGCCGGCCCTCCCTTATCCCGGTCGACGATTCCACAAACACGGTCACGGGGGAAGTCCCGAGTAAGGATCCCACCACAATCGACGTGGCATCGGCCATGAATGCAAAGTACTGGCCCTCAAAATCGCCGTTCAGGTCAGTGAAGCCAGCAAACAAGGCCACGGAGTAAAGTGNTCAAAATCGCCGTTCAGGTCAGTGAAGCCAGCGAACTAGGCCGCGTTCCTGTTGTATCGAGAATGTCGACATACAGAAAGGTTACCAAGGCTTCCCAGAAGTGGCCCTTGCCAAGCTCCTTGAAGCTCAGGGCTCCAGCCGTCGTCTTGATCCCGTGGACGTCCACGATTTTCTTGAAGTAATCGTACAAGTTCCACTGTTCTGTGTCTGGGAACACGGTGACCGATGTGTTGCGGAACCATGAAACGACTGTCACGAAGATGATGCCGCATATCATGGCACCCTTGATGTTCTTCACTAGGAAGTACGCGATTATTATGAAACCGATGATCCCAAGCCAGAGCGTTGGGCTCTCCATGCACTTGTTCAAGCAGTAAATGTTACCCGAAATGATCCCGCTCTGGATCACCGTCTCAGTGCCATTGGTGGCAGCGATGATGGGGGCTACCTTGGCCAGGGAAGACCTTGGGCAGCCTCCGAGCATAACGAGAGTCGACGGGCTAAATCCGATCAGCCCGATGCCCTGGTTCTTCTGCAGCCCGATAAACGCCAGGAACAACCCAATGCCAGCTGAAGACGAGACCTGGATCGGCTCGGGAACAAGACTGGTGAGCTTCGCCTGTAGCCCGACTGCCGAAATGAAGAGGAAGAGCAGGCACCAGATGAAAATTGCGGCCAGGGCGCTGCTGTAGGTCACCTTTCCCGAGCCGTGGAACCCGACTGCGGTGTAAGTGAAGTACGGATTTGTGCCCATGCCCGGTGCAAGGCCTAACGGGAGGTTCGCAAAAGAGGCCCATAATGAGGCACCCAATGATAGATGATGCGGTGGTAGCCATAATCATGTCCTTGCGAGTCCTCTCGAGGCAGTGTGCGTAGCCCGGGTTCACAGGCGGGAACTTGCAAGACTCATCGGGAGGTTTGGCCCAGAGAGAGAGAGGGGCCCGTGCAGCTGGTTAAAGGGATGGTGGGATCAGAGCAGAGGGAGGTGCAGTCGGCGACCGTGCACATGCTGCCTGAGTCGGTCAGGATGCTTGCATTTACAGCTAGGATGTAGGCCATGGTGAGGAAGGTGGTGGTCCCCGCCTGCAGTTTGCTCCTGAAGGTAGTCTTCTGCTCAGTGAGCTTTTAACCGTTCGTTGGACGAATTTTTCTAATCCAAATAATAGTAAAATTATACATGATAAAATCAAAGATAATACTTAAATATAAACGGAAGCGTATT
>CXYZ01006865.1:601685-692938 GCA_900006705.1 Sonneratia caseolaris
ATAGATATATTATAATATATTTTTATTTTTATTTTTGATTTTAAATTAATAATTTTTTCATCGGTTCAATTGGATTTACCGATAAGATTGGGAATTGACTAGTTCAACAGGAATTGACTTCATTGAAAATGTAATTAGATTTTTATAGGAACCACACCGGATGAGTTGTTAATTTCTTATTGAACCAGTCAAACCGACTAACCTGGTTCGATTTTTAAAATTATGACGGTGGTCCGAGCAGCTTCGCCAGTAAGAGAGTGCCATGTGTGAGGACGGTCGGTTGTTGCGGTCAACGTACGGACGGGTGTGGTTGTCAACCGCTCTTCGAACCGTGCATGACGGATGGAAATGACCAATTTCTCCTATAACACATATTGGTAAAAAACAATTTCCTCCGAATAAATAAAATTTGAAAGGTTTTTAAATTTTATTGACCCTTGTAATGTAATGTATCCAATTTTCTTCCATTTTCTCCTCCCATGTTGTTTTTTTTTAATTTTTTAAATCTATTTATTTAATGTATAATCTATCCAGAAGAGAGAGAGAAACCGAAAGTCATGGGTGATCTTTCGTGATTACCGAACACAATGAGCAAGAATACGAATCGAGTTAGACCACTGATGTTGATGTCCAGAACCCTTCGAACCGTTTATATATTTATGTAGAGGAAAATTTTGACTTTAAAACTAAATATTCTTTTTAAAAGAAATTCTTCAAAGTTGAACTAATACAAACATAAAGGGTAAAATTAACACCCAAAAGTGGGACTCTGTTAGTAAATTAATAATATATGATATATCAAGTTTGGAATTCAAAATTTTTGAGAGTGAGTATTTGAAATTTAATTGGTAAATTTTAAATTGTATAACATACTGAATGTCCATCACCGATATAAAAAAAATGAATTGCCAAATTAAAACAGTTGGTGTGAAACCAATATATATATATATATATACACATGCGCATCATTTGTGGGCGCAATGTGCAGAGAGTTTTTCTATGTAGTGTACTGGCTATATCATATAATATACATATACGGTTGACAAAAGTATACAGAACACCTTATTCTTATTAAAGTCATTCAATGAATTGGATTAACATGACAAGGTTATTCTAATTATTGATCTAATATTGAGATGCTATGTATTTAATTTTTATTAATAAAATTCATTTTATTTTTTTATGCAATTTGAGAAATTGCATAAGAATCCGATGGTGTAGAGGCGATAAAAGACCCGTAGCCTCCGAGTAGCAATTGCACTGTTTTGATCGTGAAGGTATCGATCAGATCTACCAGTGGGATGGCACTTTGAGAGGGGCCCATCGTTTGAAGCTTTCCACGGCCCAGTTGCAACCCCATTTTCATGGTGACCCCGCGCGAATACTACTGTATAATCATGGGACAGCCAGATTCAATGAATCGAGCCCCATCCAGGTGAGTTTGGTTAGAAGAGACTTCGATTAATCACTGTTAATCATGGTTGCTTAGGGAATTCCATTTAAACATATACCATAAGTGATGATTGAGACAACCCGTGAACCGATGGGGCATCATGAACATTGATACAGTTTCCCACTCGGAAGAGACCAATCCTGGTAGGTAGCCCGTAGGCTGCAATCCTCCCTTGCAAGTAGATTCATTGACCTTTTGAGCCCAAAAGAAAAAAAAAAAAAACAGTAGATTCATTCGCCTACTTCACTCATCCGGGTCTAGGCAGAAATCATAAGATCAACACGAGACTGGATACTTAAAGATCATTGCATCACAGAGAAGCCGAGAGTCAGCCAGAAGACAGTCTTAGCAGGAGGTACAATGTATATGCAACTCCAGCAGTCACCATATTGTAACGGACTTCCAAATAAATACTGAATATACACAAAACAATCTTCATAGGAAGTTGCAGATCCTGTTTCCTCCTTCACGTCACACTCATTCGTAATCGTGTAGATATACATCAGATCTCAAATGAAACAGCCACAGCAGACAAGCAACAATTAGGTGGCCCACCTTCACATTTGCTTGCTTTAAGATTCGGAAAGCCCTATTGTAATCTCTGAGGAAGGTTCCTCATCTATGATCTCGTTGGATTTACAGGCATGGAGAGCAGCGCACAGATCTTTGGTCTCCAGAAACTGCTCCGCGTTCACTAGAACTTGCGGCCCATACTCGAAAACCATCCTCTTACACTACAATCAAATCATTATGACAAAGAAATTTTAAGTTTTTAACAAACGATTCAAGAGAAAGCTCTGGCTTTTAAAAGAATGCTTTTTAGCAGATAGAAAGAGGCCTAACTAATAAATGAGCGACTAATCCTGTTCCAAACTTTCATCAGTTAAAACTTTACTTCTGATGAGTTACACTACGCTTGTTCTTCACGGAATGTTGATGCATTCTACAAAGTTTGAAAAGCTGGGATCTTAAATTTATGAAGATATTGAAAGCAGGATGTCCTTTTCTTTCCCCGGAACAAACTCATCAAATGAAAGAGCCTAAATGCAATTTATCAATGAAAGATATAAAGCAATCCCTCTTCATTAGAGTTAGAAGACTTGCACAGAAAGTAAGCAATAGCTAATGGCTTAAAAAAAATACAAACTCTCACCTTTTTCACATATTTCTTCTCCACGGAATTGCAGGCATTCATGAGCACCTCAATTACCTCCATCTGATATCATCACAGAGGAAGAAAGGAAGCAAGATTCTCAGAGCTGTAATCATAGTACTATTACCAGCCTATTCAGAATGCATTATATGGTTGCTAGAAAAGATTTGGTTACTAACAGATTCAACATCTTGGTATAACTCGACGAGAAAGCAACCCAAATATCAATACTCCAATTACAAATCCACATGGCCAAGAAAATGGAAAACATCAATGACCTGAGTGTCTGGATCCTTTAACTTATCCAATGCTTCTGAAATAGCATGGTGGCATAGCTGGCAGCTATCTTCTTTAACTTGGGCAGAAAGCAGAGCTAATTGTTTGCAGAGATTAACCTTCTGACAGAGATCCCCTGGTTGAGTAGAGGAGACCTCTGAGAAGAATAATGGAGCATAATAGTCCACCAAAGTATTGCACTGCTGATGGGAGGAACATTAGACAATTGGAAGATGGGGATTGAGGTATTCTTTGCATCTGTGTCAGTGTTAAGGAACGGATATGACAAACCTGCTGCTTAAAAGTGGGCACACGAGAGCAGCTCTCATGAAGTAAATTGAGTATCTCAGTTTGAGTCGTATTATCACCAAGGTAATCAAGTGCCTGGGCAGCGTACTCCTCACACAGCATGCACAATTTTTCATTCTTTGAAACCTCCTCTGAAACATGAGTCCGCAAACATCACAAACATCAGCTGAGAAGCTTATGTAGGATCTCATATTGAAGCACCCCCACCATCATATACAGAGTTAAACCCAAAGACATAATAAACTTGGAGTCCTCTTGTGGAATCAAAAAATTGATCTTGTTGAGAAATCAACGACTTCATAATGTTTAGGCAACCAAAAAAAAAGAGCAAGATAGCCTAATTAAAAAAATAAGTTCCTGTGTGAAGCTTAACATAGTCACTAGACCATGTCAGATGTAGTTTCTAACCACAAAGCTGCTTGGCAGTTGCTCCTACCAAATTCAGAGCTCAATTTCAAATGTATAAATAACCTTTCCTTGGTTCCACAGATAACAGAACCAAATCTGAAGAGCTGGACTTTTACAAACCATTTCCATCATTAAAGTTGACAAGAATTGCCCTTTGGGTGGGTTTCCAAAAGTCGTCTTTTGGAAAAACATTCCCAGCATTAAGACTGATGGGAAGTACCTTCCAGGTGTGTTTCTGAGATTTGTCTGGCGCCAGAGTTCCAGGTAGTACACAACATGAAGAGGAGCAGAAGGCCAATTCTCATAGCCATGGTGCCTGAAAGACCCAATTTAATACAGTCTATAACAAGCACAGGCTATATAAACACACGAATTTAGACCCTCAGTCCATGCTCTTTTTCTATTGCCAATTCTCAAGTGCACTATTGAATTTCAAGTCCATAGCCTTTTCTGTTGATCAATTTCAAGTTCATAACTTGGAGAAGGTAAGTAAGCTACTATTTTGCATTCACGGAAGAATAAGAAACAACCTTGAGGGGAATAGGAGCTCAATTATCCTATAAGAATACACCTAAGCTGCTCTGATTCAAGTCTTGAAACAGAAAAGAATGAGCCGAAGCTAGGCGATTGAAGAAACTTCAATTAAAATCATTGTCAGATCAGGCGGACTTCATCATTCCCAAACCAATTCAAAGAAGAATCCCTCAAAGCAAAAGCCCTGCAACTTCGATCTAATATTGAGCGTAGAATAAAGATATTTTTGTCAACTTTAAGCGATCCGAAATACCTCTTCATCCGAGCCCCAACCTGTTAACAACACAAACCCCAACCGCCCCCTAACTCGCCCCCACGTGAACCTAACGATCGATTCGTATCTGATGCGAAGAAAAAAGAGAGAAACAACCCAGGTAATCCCGGATAGCTTGATTCAAGAACAGATGCCGGAAATAAGGGAGATTACCTGGGAAGACGAGTTCTGAGCGCAGAGAGACGACAGCGAATAACTAAGGGAGTATCGGATTACTCGGACTGCACTCAGCCCTCGAAGAATTCTATTAATCTCTCCGCCCTTTATTTCTTTTCCTTGCTTCTCGGCGAGGCAACCGGGCTATTGTTCCCTGCTCTGCCAGATTTGCTAAAGATTTTTTTTCCTTTTCCGGTAATCACCAATACAAATCCGTAATCGAGTAATCTCCGCCCAGAATGAAAATATGAAATCTCACGTAATTATAAATTGTGTGCGCAAGGAAAAAAAAATGTCATTGAACGAGAGATAATGTAAAGACAGCTCTACCTCTACGACCTTATAATATCAATGGCCGAATTAAGGTCATTGAATTCAATTTGGTTGAATGAGGCTTCTGAGTCAATAGCCCATTTGGATAAAAATTGATCGATAATGTAGATCTTGAGATTCTTGTTCAAGACAACAAAGCGTTTGAGTTTCATCAGAAGTGAAACTGTGTATGACCAGTAGTTAACAACCCTACCAGAGGCGGGCAAGGAACAATATGATCGAGATTGTAACCAATACTGAGCTGTAACTCGAGCTCGAAATGAAGAAAACCCATCTCCAGAGGAACATATACAAAGCTCTAATGCATTTTTTTTAAGATTCAGGCCTACACAAAATACCGGCGCAACCTCATGTTTCTTTAACTCAAACCACCGACAACATTATAATGTTACTGACCCACCCACACCAGGCATAAACATATAAGCAAGAGGCTCCCATAGCCCAAGGAACCAGGCAGTATAAGAAAACTACCAAGTGAAATGACCAATAAACTCAAAGCATAAGTTAGCGCAAGATTCCACTGCCAACTGACTTGACGTCATTTCAAATTATATATTGGCCTCTTCTTATTCTTCTTCTTACTTTGCTTAGCCAACAGCAATGAGAATCGTGCGAGTCCAAGCTTCTTTCTCTTCGAAGGCAACTGCTGCTTATCATGACTGTTATTGCACTCAGATTTCTGAGTTAGTGGAAAATCATCATTCTGCTTTCTGAGAATTTGACCCAATGATACCCTGCGCTTGACAGGGTCCTTGGTTGCCAGTTTTCCTCTCTCAAAATCTTCTGCAAGAAGCAGTTTCTGGCTTAGTATTTCTCCAATTGAAAGGGTCTGCTTCAGAACTGGAGCAGAACCATCACTGGGCTGGTTCAGTACATCTTGGCCAGCACTACGAGAATCCCACCTGTAGTGAGATGGGCAAGGGTTCTTGAACTTGGTGGAATTATGCAGGGACCTCCTCTTCCGGCCATTCTCAGACCTCCATTCCCGGAGTGCCTCTTCTACAGCAATCTTCCCTTTGTTGGCAGCCTCAACTCGATTCAAAGCTTCCTCCAACTCTTTTTTGCTCGTTTTGACTTCCTCAGTAGCTTCCTCCACCTTCTTTAATACATCCATTTTCGAAGTATTTGCTTCATCAACTTGGAGCATTGCCTGCATCACTCTATTGTTGGATTTCTCTTCTGCTTCTTGAGCTTTGCTGACAAGGGCAGAATACTCTTCAAAAGTAAGGGTTACTCCTTCAGGCTTCTGCATATGTGCACTCTCGGTGTTGGAAAAAGCCTTAATTTCTGCAAGTGCCACAGCCTCAGTTGCCCGGGCTGCTTCCTTCATCTTCTTAGCTGCAATAAGCCTGACCTCAGCTGTTTTTATCCTTGTCTTAGTCTGTTCAATCTCAGAGATTGCCTTCTGAACCTCCAGCCTTGCAGTCTCTCCCACTTTCTTGAACTGCTCAGCCTCGGAACTAAGTCTGTGCAGCTCCCTTGTAAGATCTGATGGTTCATCAGACCTGCCCTGAGCTTCGACATCTTTCACAATTTGCAGCTTAAGTCTCGTTTGGCTGAGCTCTTCTTCGAGCGATAATATTTTTGAGGAATTCTGGGTCAACCTCTCACGTGTCTTCTCAAGCGAGATTTTCTCCTTCTCGAGCTTCCTGTTGAATGACTCCACAGAAGCTCGGATATCAGCAAGATCAGTTGTGGTCCTCGTAAGGTTTAATTTCGCCTGCTTCAGCTCCATCAGGATTTTGCATGGAGGAGCAGAGACCACGTTTGGATTACTGAAATGGTTCTCCTTTTCAGCCTCCTCGGCAGGTGGATCGACATTTCTACCTGTCATATTTGACTCTATAGCTTTGTTAAGCTCAGAAGCTTCATTCTGCAACCTTATCTTTAGCTCCTCTACGGTTTGTTTGGTCGACTCCAGCTCCTTCAGGACATCTAACGTTTCCCTCTCCTTAAAGATGAGATCTTTCTCCAGCTGAGCTGTCTGTTCCTCCAGCATCTCTATGTCAACCTCTTCCACGCCCTACAGACATTTTACATTACAACAGAAGATTCGAGTCAATTGTTCGAAAAGTTTGAAGCTTTCACGTGATGGAACTAAAATAATAGCTAGCATAACTCATGAAAAGCGGATTCTGAACATTTTCCGCTCATCCATAAGTAACATCACTTTCGACACTGAAGATTGAAAAATCAACGAATTTCATGTTCAACGTAACCAAGTATCACATCCTGGATCCAGCCACAACAACAGGGGAACTCCAAATCAAGCTATAATATCAATGTGGGTTGAAGAAACCGAAGTACCTCGGAGTCGAGCGACTTCTGATGAGAGGGTTTCCAGTAACCGATCCCGCCGAATCGACTCACTGCCTCCTTCACGGACTCGAAAGGCGCCGAGGTGTCGATCTCCACCCTCAAGCTGCCTCCTCCTCCTCCTCCCTCATTGACCGTACCATTCGCGTGTCCCATTGTCGCAACAGAACCGAGGGCTAGGGTTTCCACCATGGAAGAAGAGAGAGCTAGAGCGCCAAAACAGCAAAATGACAGTGATGAAACAGACGACTGTGTGTCTCACTCCCCAAGACCGATAAATAAGCAAACAAGGCAACTGTTTCTGCTAATTTGTCTATCGCTTGTCTGTCTATTCTCGCACTGAATGCTCTGGTAGTAGAATAGAAAAGGGCAAAAAAACTATATCAAAAGCTTACTATCCGTTTGATGGTACTTTCGGGTTTTCATTTTTAGTTCCCGAAATTACCCCTCACCGAGAGACGGGAATTACGGAGTTCTAGCCCATGGGTGGCTCGGACTTTGATGCCCTTCCATGGAAAGCTAGACCGGATAGATCGAGGTGGGTCCCACTTGAGACTGATCCCATTCTGATTCATCAACGGCTACTGGGGATTTTTAATTTTCCCACGCGCGCAAAGGCGCGTAAAAAGTGGGAATTTCTCCTTTCTACCCCACCAGTAGGCGACCCTTTCCAAACGGCCCGCCGAGTATTTGTCATTCGGGCTGGGCCGATATCTCCTTCCGTAGTTGGACTTGAGCCTCATTTCCAAGGGTCTATACTACGCGTTCCTGTTCTTTTAATTAACTAAGAGATTATCATAATCATGCGATCAACCACACAATTAAATTGTGCGACGAATAAATAATTATCGATTAGCCATGTGAAATTGAACTAAGAGTTTCGGATGAGCTCAAGATGTGATCCTTCCATTGAGAGCTATGCCATAGCTTGCACATTCACATGGTTGACTATTTATTCAATGGGTGGCTTTCATGCAAGTGGGTTTTCCACTAAGAGCCCTCTCTTCGTATAAACTTGCGATGCTAAGCAATCTACTTCTTTGACATAGACGTGGTAACTGAAATTCATACGCTGAGAAAACGACACGTATGGAATATATATATATATATATATGGAATTACAAAAGATACCTACGATCCGCAAGGTGTAAGAAGGATTAGTGAATAAAACGTTGGAGTGATCCTCTGGGAAGCTGTCTGTGTTAATGTGTTGCGTTTCGAGGATGGCGTACACGGGCAAGCTTCATACGTCCCGACCCTATAATTTCCNAATCCGCGAGATGTAAGAAGGATTAGTGAATAAAACGTTGGAGTGATCCTCTGGGAAGCTGTCTGTGTTAATGTGTTGCGTTTCGAGGATGGCGTACACGGGCAAGCTTCATACGTCCCGACCCTATAATTTCCCGAAAATAAAAAGGAATATTCGTGAGTGTGTACGAGCGCAAGGGACAGCGACAAGCCTCCTACNTCCGAAAATAAAAAGGAATATTCGTAAGTGTTTACGAGCGCAAGGGACAGCGACAAGCCTCCTACTAATATGTCCGAATTTGGCACCTCAACCTTTTCGGTCGTCGGAATGGAATCCCTGATAGTAGTATTATTCTATAAGAACACCCTAGATTGAGAGTTCGACGGCCGAAAAACGGAGGAGCCGATCATGAACTCAACACGATGATTATTAATTATCGTGCCTACGTCATGCAGTTTCTCCATGTTTAGAAACAAAGCACGTCGGCAGATTCTTAAGATGAGGTGATTGATTATGTAATGGACCATCGATCTCTCAGCACGCTTGAATATAAGCAGAACTGGGTTTTGACATGGATGCATGGACCATTTTCGTTACTCTTAAACCCAATCAGCATACATGTGTATTCTACAAATTACACCTCCGAATTCACACTTGGGAGTGGTCCATAAGTAAGCACCGGTACATTAAAATCCCATGGTCGTCCTACACATATATCATATATATTTCTCCAGTCTCATTATAATCGACCCGCCACGGATGTACGTAATTGAAGATCTGTCCATTCATTGGGAGGGGCCATATCCTTTATTATCATGTAACAACCACTCCGGGGCCGTTCGAGAGTTATTGCGATGTAGACGAGCACACTGTCGTCAAAATGTTACCGGAATTCGTACGTCGATGTTCTCTTTGTCTGCAGCATTAAAATGATTATATATATATATATTTATTAGTTATTATTAAACTACCAACCAATACCAATTTTCTTTGATATGATGTACATGTGCGTCATGTAAGATTAGAATTAATGTTAATTATGTACAAGGCTTATGTATGTTCGTCATTTATCCTTTTTTTTTTAATTCACTATGAAAGCCATTACTATAGTTTATTGGTCACATGTCGAAATTGATGATATCATTCTAAGTAATATTAAATTACTAATTTAGTTCTTTTATATATGATTAATTCCTCTGTCTGTCTGTCTGTCTACCACCCGATTCGAACATGAATTACCCGAAAATCATCGTGAGTTTCAAATGCAAGCATTCCTCTATGTAAATACAGGTGCATGGTTCCGTCGTCGGTGAATCGTAAGTAAACAATCCGTCTCTTATAAAAACCCATAAAGAGCCTACTCTCTCTCTCTCTGCCCTTCATAATTCCATTTCCACTTCCCAATCCCTAATATCCCCCACTGCCATCCCCGACAAGAACTAAAATAAAGCTCAACCCGAAACCCAAAGAATCGAGAAATGTTGACCAGAGAACAACTCCAGAAGTCTTCCTTCAAACTGATCAAGCAAGAGGATGACAAGTTCTTCTCCAAGCTCCTCTCCAAGGAAACCGCTGACTCCTCCTCCTTCCGGGTCTACCACGACGGTCTCTCCGGCTCCGTCCCCTTCTTTTGGGAGTCCCGGCCCGGAACCCCGAAGCACCCTCTTGATGAATTACTACTCACTGTTCCGCCCCTCACCCCGCCTCCATCCTACCACCACAAGTCGAGCTACACCAACAGGTCGTCAAGCTCAAGCAAGAAGCTACTGAGCTCGAAGTCGAACCTCTTGCGGATCCTTTTCCTCAAGGCACGGGGGAAGAAGTCCTCCGGCGCGAACAAGCCAGGTGCTGGATGTCAGAGCACTCCGCACGGCTATGACAATACAGTGGTGTTTCCCCCTCTGGCTACTAGTACTGTGCCAGAGAATAATCTTCGTGAGCAGCGAAGGCTTTCTAGTCGGGGGTCTTCGTCCTCGTCCGACTGGAGCTTGAACGATGGGGATCAGAGCCTCGATGGATTGCCCGTTTCAACACTGTGCCTCGGGGCCATGAGATCGGCCCGCGCCGGGCAGCGTCGCCTGATCGGCAGTATATACAGAACGCTTAGCTGCGCACCTTGAAGACCTGGGATCCAACGAGGTACAGTCTATGTTGTTGATTGATGTACACACAGATGTCCTCTTAAATAATATGTAGATTTCCATTCTGATGCTGAAGGTACGTGGGATCTACTGGAAAAATAATTTAAAGTCGTGGGTGGCCGATGTCGATGCCGTTGTGCGATATGGTCATCGCTCAATACTCATTGTAATTTAACCGAAGAAAATCGTCTCGAAGTCCGTGTTCACAGCCAGTTGATATGTACAGTGCCGTGCTTGCTTGAATTACAGCAGTGTCGATAGGGTTCGTGGAATAATAGAAATTGATTAACTATGTTCCACCTCAGTTAATCTACAACCCCTCGTATTGATGTGGATAACACATACAAAGACACTAAGTTATATGGAACAAGAAGAATATAATGAATTTTACCGGAAGAATTACAAAAATGATTTAATTTAATTTACCTTATAACGAGCTTTTTTTTTTCTCTTATATATAACAAGTTTTGGGCAGCTCTTCATTAACTCACAGTTCCCGCCGAATGATTGATAATTGCTTGGTCAAACATAAACATAAAACGTCAGAAGAGAATCTAATCATCTATCAAGCGCATATAATTTCTGCTCTTGCTTTTCATCAAGAACATTCAGTGAATCTATCACTATGCTCTTCCCGTCCATAGTCTATTTAATTTGTCTTGTGGCTTTCCTATGACGTTCCCGTCACCGTTTGTGCCTCTAATTATATCTCTCTAAATTTCACACACGACAATTACATAATCTTAATATATATATGTGTGTGTATCTAGATGGCATTACCATGCCATATTAATTTCTTTCCCTGAGTCGGCCGTCTTATCGGGTCATCTACATACGTACCATGCGTGAGAAGGTGTGTTAAGAAACTGTGCCAGAAATATGAGTAGTACGAATTTATTATCACTTGTCTGCTCGGACGGTTGGATGGGCAAGAAGAACCCGATCTGTTACAGCCCAGTGCGACGCTTAGCATCATGATTGACTCACGTAGTGAGTTTGGCAAAAAGCTCTAATCAATCTTTCCTTGCGAGAATCTTTGCATGCCAGAAATGCCGTTAGGTGCGATCTTTATGTCCTGATGTGGGCGCCCATCATCTGCCATCTTGCGGTGCATTCAACACTGACACTACAAACAATACTTTTTTACTTATATAAAATATTTATGAATTTACAATATGGTATAAAATTATAATTTATTATTTCTTGCAGATTTTCTTTCAATAAAACTAAAATGACATCACGACTTTCTCTTCCGGTCAATAATTTATTCCCAGCTGCCCCAGCGGGCTGGCTGTCCTGTTATGTATCCATTCTGTTTGCCAAGAGCAGAGGACGAAATTATTGCACGAGAGAGGGTTCATTTTTCCACATGGGTCGCTGTCAATTGACACGAGGGATACGGGATGAGGCTGTATATAAACCAAATAAGACGATAACGATAGAAAATGGCAAAAAAGAAATCGAAAAAAAAGGCAACTACCAACCCTAGGGATTAGCCTATAACCGCGGCGTATCCCGTGTGGTCTGGTTGGTTGATGAGGTCGTCTTATCTCTAATTTCCCACTCGTACTAGTGACCCACGGCGATCCAGCCAATCGACTCGTGTAGATAGATACCCACATGATTGTCTAAAGTCTGAACCCATTAACTCATCTCTATTTTAAAAAAGAATAAGATAGGGCCACGTCGAACAACCAAAACACTGGCCTTGGGACTGCCGATTCCCCCTCACCTCAAATTGTCGGCAGTCCGTTGGGCCATCCTTTCTCCATCGACTACCCTTTGGTATAATTTGTTTTTTTATGAAGATAATATATTATATAATAAGGAAATAAAAATACCTATTAATAAGATCATCTTGGAATTAAGTTGCTTTTTTTTTGTTATCTCATATCTGAGCTGAATAACACAATAATATATATATTGAAATAGTTAATTATTATACCACTATATTATTTTTAAATATTTATGTGACATTAAAATTTTATTTTTAAAATTCATTATATTTCTTTATTTCTCCATCATCCCAACTAAATTTCCATCATTTTTAACTTAAAAATATTATAATATTTTGATAATTTTTTTTTGCCTAGACCGACGACTTTATTGACCCAATAAATATGCTTTCGAGCTCGTACTTTTTTTTTTGCCAGTAGCCAATGTCGCAGGTGATAAGTTGAGTACCTTGCGAAAGGCAACAAATAATTCCGCGGAATTTATTCGCCTCTCACAGCCACGATTGAGCTGTTTTTGGAACTTTAGTCACATCTATTGATGAGATTGGAACCTAAAATCCTAGTGAGGTAGTGAGATTGAGGCTGTGTGGATCGAAATCTTTCATTGGGTCATCGGTGACATACAATTCAGTCCCCCTCTCAGCTAGCCAGAGCGTGGCGTGAACAATGAGACCGCGAGTAGCCCCGACTTATTCATCCGTCTGGAAATCTGGCCCATTTTTTTTTTATTCCGTCCCCCCCAAAAAAAATCTTGAAAAAAAAAAAGACAAACAAATATCTGACTCGTGACCAGGACGGGGGCCAGGCAAGGTGACAGGATATGTGCGTGTCGCTCTCTGCGCTTGATTTGAAGATCCAGAGACGTACGTACGGGACGTGGTCGAATGGGAGACGGGCCCCAGTCGAAGGACTGCTGATTTTCTATTCTTTCTTATGACTCTTATGGATATATTAAATCAGCTCGCTTAACCCGAGCTTATCCGTCAAAGCCCATAACCGTCCCCATAATATCGTTCTTTATTTGATTTAAGGATAATTAAAAGCTAAATATAAAAAATATTTTAGTTGAATCAGAATCGATTCAGAACAATTTAGAAATTGGCATGGACCATCAAAAATCGTACAAAACGATGAGTCAAATTTTATCGATTCAATTCAAAAGGTTAAAAAAATATATTTCCATTTTTAACTAATCTTAAAAAAAAAAAAGATGAAAGGGTTACGACTCATAGTTCAAATTGGCACAAACTGTGAACCGACATATTTATGAACGATATTGGGCCGGTTCATATTTTCTTAAACTGTAGTATATAACTGGATTGACCCGTTATATATAATAAGTCAAATCATAACCGAACCAAATAATTCTAAGTATATTTTTTGAACTAGCCCAAACCGTCAACTTACCTTCTCTAGATCTCACTTGCCCAATTTACAAAAATGTCCCCCCTCTGGTTTTTGTTTTCGAGACACCATTGTAGTAGGAGATACCTCGACAGCGGATTGCTAGAATTCTGAGGCGGTAAGCGAGCGGACTGGAGGGAGTAATCACCATATACGAACGTTGGTGAAGCCTCGTGCAGACTGCCTTTGACCATTACACTGATCAATTAGATGTAAAAGAAAAAAGGGAAATGCCCACGTCAATTGCTTGCTTAGTCTATCAAGAAGGGAGACCATTTTGACCAGGTCAAGGGAAGTCTGTATCCTGCTAAGAAGAATATCTTTCGATGGCCACCGATAAACTGTATCAGAGAATTCCTCATAACTTTATTGATGCAACGTTGGCTTTATGATGAACATACATCAAGAGGAGCACTACCTTGATGAACACACATTTAACGATACGGCACACACCGCATGTAGCACGCACAGCTTTATTTTCCTGAATAAGAAAAGGAATATCCTGAATTAATCATCTCGATCTAATAATTCAGCCTGCTGCATTTGGAGCGGATCTCTCCCTGATACCCGGTTAAAGGTTTCATGTTCCCCATCTTCACCATGGAATTTGCAAAATCCGACCAGAACAAGTTCGGGTTATCCTTGTAGCTCTTCACCAGCTGGTCGGTCGAGGCACCACCAAACAGTGCCTGATCAGAGTGCAGGAGGCCCTTTTTACTTAGCAAATTAGCAAAGTACGCCGTGTCGAAACGGGCTGGTGTCGGGTCAAGTCCCCTAAGGTTCGAGTCGCCATTCCCAGTAGCTCGGGGGCAGACTTTCTTGAGGTTGTTTGCAAACTTCTGGTCGATGTTGGAGTCGCTGTAGATCCTGTCCCTGAAGACACTGCACCGGGCAAACCCAAGCGTGTGGCCCCCTGAGAGGGCAACGAGGTCCTTTACATTGAGGCCTTGCTTTTTGAAGCTGTCGATCAGTTGAGGGAGGTCCATGTCCGGTCGAGGGATGTCTCTGTTGGCTATGTCTAGATAGGCTTGGGTTGAGTCCCTTCTGCCGAGAGGGACCTGCCACCATGGCCCCCCAAGCTGCATCCAAATTCACATGACAGTCACTCAGATCACGATCTTCCACAGAAAGAATCCGCATATTAATGTCTTACACGTAGGTACTAAAATCAAAAGGCACACTTCTTACCGCGACAACAGAATCTCGAGCTGCAACAGCCAAGATGTCTGCACAAGAGACCACAGAGCGTCCGCAAGCTTTGTCCACCTCCGACTTAATTTGGTCAATCACCTCAAACCCTCTGGCTGATCCCACATTAGGCCCGGCATTTCTTTCACTGTTGGGGGTGGACTCGTCCAAAAGAACAGAAGCATCACAGCCCTGACGCATTTGAAATCAGGTGAGAAACTAACCAAACAAAAAGAATTAGGAAGAGTAAGAAGATGCCTGCAGACTAGCTTGACCCCATACATTTACGAAGCAGTCATGAAAGTGCAAGCGCAGGATAGAGCCGCCCATGCGGCGCTCCTTCTGCACAGCGGCCTTGACTACACGTTTGATTGTCGGCAAAGCCCGGGGGCAGACTTTCTCATAGTAGTCGTAAGTGAGTGAAGCGGAGAGAGTTGTGGCTGCAGAAGCGAGGAGGAGAAATGCGAGAAGAGTGCTCAGTGAACCCGAACCCATTGATTTGGCCAAGGAGCCGATGTGTCCCGACCGAACTGGGAGTGTTTTTGATTGCTGGGTAGCGGTCGTGTGAGGTTCTTTTTAGGGGCTAATGGATCGCTTTGAGGTTTTGCTGTGGAGTCTAAGATCAAGCAATCATCTATTTATAGCAAATGTAATGGGGTTTAATTACTCGAGGGCTTCCGATATGTAGGAATTAGTCGGACTTGGCCAAGGAGAGACTATGTCTCAATCGATAAAATACACGTGTTCTCAGGAAACTTTTGAGGGGGTAAGTACGCTTACATAAGAAACAATTTGAATCTGTCCAAGGTTTAGTCAGAAACCGCGGTTTAATTATATTGCTTTTGCATTTCAACCAACTACTACATACGTTAACTTATAACCCAAGCAACCGAAGCAATACATTAAAAATTCAAAATAACTTGGGAGAAAAAGAATTAAAGATGTCCCAAATGAAATTTGAGAGATGAAGAAGCACAATTGAATATAAAATATCAATTTATATTTCGTAAAATTATTAGCATTTATGAGAGTAAGAAGAAACGTATTTATAAATATGATTTTTATGAATATGGAGAAGCAAGTGAATGGGCCCAGAGCTTCCTCTGGATTTGTAACATGTATGATTGGTTCCCGGAACATATATATATATATATATTATACGTATAATATAGTCAACCATGACCATCAGATTATATATGTATAATCTCATTTCTTCTTTTTTTTTTCCTAAATTTTACAAAATTACGGTTTTGACTTTTTCCAACAAACTGAGCTAATTTCATTATGACACTCCTCAGGGCATCCTTCGATCTCAAAGCGGGCATGTTTGTGATGAGCTAAGGTAACGTGATCGATTTGTTCATCTAATTGGGGATTAGATCGCACCTGTGCCCTAATCATGCCATTATCGTTAGAAAAAAAAAAGAGATTAATGATGTTCTCTTGAATCTTCGCTGAGCTGCTAAAATATTGGATCTTCACGAGACTGGACATGCCAAGCCTCATGTGAAAAATAACAACGACGACGACAACGACAACAATGATAATAAAATATGTGCGACCGAATATGGCCGGCGCTGTCTCACATTTTACGGTGAGCAGCTCTCGCATGCATAGTCAATACCTGTTTTCTCAGCCAGTGGAGTAATCTGAAATTGTCCGAGTCGCGGAGGACCGAGTCAGCTTACACACAGGCGAGATTGGATCAATGTAATTCATGCTTCATCTTCTCGGGAAACACTCACAGTCAAATCTTTTAAAATTCATGCATGAAATCTTGAGCTTTAAATAGATTTTTCGCAAATGTCAACATAGGATGCGTACTTCTATGTACCACAGGAAACTTCGCATGGTTTGTCCTGGTTACGGTTTTGGCTTGTTCAATCCGTCTCTCAAATGCTTGGAAGCCGACGGACTATTATGATCACCACATGGGAGTAACTAACTTATTCTCAGTCTTTCACAACAACATGTACCAATTAAGGTGATTCGCCGCTCATTCTTCTTGGTGAAGGTCTCTCTTTGAGTTTTATGAAGAAAGGAAATCCATGATTGTGGGTTCTGCGCATGATTGAATTGGTCGAGCTCAAGCCTAAATAGTGAGGATTCGTTGAAATTTTGGTACACGAAGAAAAACCCCCACCTTGGACTTAGTCTTTCCGTCGGGTTTGGGCTTTGGTTTTTCCCTTTTCGGTCAGTGTCGGCCCGATGTTTTGTAACAGCGCCGTCCAGCATCATATCAAGGACTCGTCTGATTGATTGGGTTCGACCCATTTTGATTAATCTTAAGAAACTGCTCTCGGCCCGTTTGGTTCCTCAGGGCTTAGGTTAGCTGCGACCGCTGCTTTCGAGGGCTCGACGAAGCAAAAAGTGATGAATTTTATCATCTTTAGCTCGGGATGGACTTTCGAAAATGTTCATTGCTTTGCAATCTTAATTACAGGTGTCACCACATGCTAGTGCTTGATGTCTAGTTGAGGCCATTCTTGCCGGTGATCTGCCTCGAACCATGCATATGGCAACCTCAGAAGTCGAATTCATCATTCAATACTGATCGACTCAGCATTGATGACATGAAGAGAAATTGGGGAGGTGATAGTTTGATCTTCTTTGTGTGACAGATGCTGCTGTCGATACAGCCAAGAGAGAGACGACTATTGAATATCATACATATTTTATATCAAAGCTATATATAGGTGTGTGTGTGTGTGTGTATTTCCGGCAGCCCTAAGTGTGTTAGACGGGCGTCATGAAAGAGAATGATTATACTTGTCGCAAAACGGAATATTGAAAACATGTCTTTAAGGCTAATTGATTGTCGATACATTTATATCATTCACTAATTTTTTAAAAAGATATTGTCAATTCGATTTTTATCAGTTGAATCTCTTCACCCATTATTTTCTTTTTTCTCTTAGTCTTTCTAAGTTAGGAAAAAAACTATTGATAATTAATTAATGAGCACAGCATACTGTGTACATATGGTGCTGTGTAGTGGCGTGCAATTTGCTCTCCAAGTTGGGAGGAAATTATATATATATGTACATATATATGTAATTATAGAGGAATAACATCATTTCATGAATCAATCATGTTATCCTCTGACATTCTTAATAAAAAAAAAATGTGCCAACAACTTCGTGCTTCTGCCTATCAATGGAAGCAGTGAATCTCCTCAAGCAAAACTGGCAAGAAAGGATGGATTTGTTCTTGCCTGTCTCTTTATGGCAAGGAGACCAATTCAGATGCCACCTGCAATCTCCCTTGGATGGTCTCCGGGATCACGACTAGTTTAGAGATTCACTATTATTATTCAGTATGTACCACCCACATTGAGTATATGGAGTTTGGGGATCTGAAAGTCACATGTGCGTGTCTAGCTCACTCAATCAGATGCGCAGGAGGAAGACGATAAGTGATCACGAGAGCTTATTTTGGAAAGCAACGATTTGATTCAAATATATATAATTCCAAACTTTGTGAATTACGAGCGCATCAAATGTCATTTCACCGGGCCGGTGATGACAAACTCTTTTTTGTCTATTTTTTACGACATTAAGGGTTTGTATGAGAATGTCGTCTCTCTCACCCACTTATCCGTGTCTGAACGAAGCTCATATGATCACACAGCAAAGCAAATTGTGAAATCAAATTTCGCCTCCAACTATGCAAAAACCAAACCCCACCCATCGACCGATCGGACCATCAGAATGGACTCAGTCCGTTTACTTTTAATGATAAAAGAGATATTAATACAATAATATTATTTTCTAGTCAACATTAAAAAAGGTTCAATTATTAGTTCTCCCTTTTGACTATCCATATGCTCTTTTTTTTTTTTTAATCTGTTTTCCTAAATCTCTTCTTACAAGTTTATTGGCCTTTATTTTAACCGGAAGTTGATTAACGTTTCCAATTCTAGGGAATGAAGATCTATGAAGCAAGCGATTCTGATTCATGGTAGAAAGGCGAATCAAAACATATCTACACACGATTAATGAATGAGATGGCCGGTTCCCTTCATGTCGAGATCTTTGCCACAAACAAGAGGGAACTTGCGGGGAAGGAGCCATGAGAACCTCCAAAATGTCCGCAAATAATGGTTTAACTTTCACTCCAATTCTCAATGGCTTGGAAGACCGCTTGCTTCACCACTTGAGCGTCCACTCCGTCTTTCTCTTGATCCTAGATAAGGGGAAAGGCAAGATCCATCAGTGAATTAAAATATACATTCACGCGCATATAACATATGTGTGTGTGTGTCTGTGTGTGTGTTTGTTTGTCTGTCTGCGCACAGCTACTTTACACATCTTACAGATCACTTTTTTTTNCTGCGCACAACTACTTTACACATCTTACAGATCACTTTTTTTTATGCTTGCTTATGGCAGACATTAACTTGTCCATACACGGCAGCGCGCTGTGCTTTATTTTGTACGACAACGTCCACCAAACCTTGCCAGCTACCCATGAATGCCATGAATTATGTTAACAACATATTGTCAACATATGGTGTCCTGCTGGGATGGTTATTTCTACACGCAGTTGCACATGCATGATATGCTTGTACAGTAGAAGTTCCTGTTTTCAACAGTCGACATTCAAATCACGAGCGAAGAAAAACACGAATTCATGTTGCTAGCTAGCATTATTTGGCCCACCGGCCTCCTATCATAACCAAAAAAGTTGCTGTATCCCTCAAAAAGGTCTAAACTTTCATTGGGATTTCCCTTGACAAACGTGTGGTGATTGAGTAGCCCACCATATCCCCTAAATCAGAAAGCTTCAACCTACTGGTAGCAAAATCTATCAACAGATTCCGATAAACTTCACTCCATGATTCTGGAGCTCCAATCTGTGTTTAGATGTGCAATATGAGTTGATTTCGAATCTAAAAACAAAAATGCCTGCTACTGATCGATGTTGAATACAGCAAGTAAGGTACATCGAACTTTTTGACACACAACGGAAATTTTACACACTGTTCGTGCGTTGACAGCGTCCCTGCCGTACATAGAAGATAGAATGAGGGTATCAGAAAGAAGGTTTAAGATGGGTCAACTTACTTCTCCTCCCACGGCTTCTAAATGGAAGCTGTCTGCACAAGAAGCCCTAGCATCCAAAACATCAAGTCCCAGTTTTTCAAAAGCTTCCAGTATCGATACCAGCAATCCCGGACAATTCCTTTCTGAGTGCACGTTTATGCGGAATCCTCCTTTATCTAGAGTTTCCACATCGACCTCCTGAAATCAATTTAGAATTAAATTAACAAAAGAAATTATTCCAACTGATGCAGTTAGCAAGCGGGAGGAATTTTTCATATATGGTACCATCGGTAGACTCTGATTAGATGAAGTTCCTGAATTACTGATCTCTTGATCGAGTGTTCCCACCCTCTCCATCAACTCCTCGATGTTTGTCGCTGCGTCTACTGTGATTGAGGTTGCTTTTACCTGCCAAATTACGCTAATTAATTAACGAGATCATGACTGCTGAACGATTTTCAGAGAGCTCAACCTGCAAGTTTGAGGCAGCAGTGATTATTAGGATTATCGGCCACATTAAACCTTATCAAACTCACGGATATTTGAATTTTGAACACTTTGAACTCGTACTTACAGACAACAAATCTTAAATAAAGCTCTTCCTAACCCTATCGGACTCGTCAAAGCCCTCAAGTAAGCACTTAATTAATATTTAATTTGAGATTAGGGATCTTGAAGTACTCCGCTGACGGGCTCATCAAGTTCTAGTTCTCGCTTATATAGTTTAAGACCAAACTGTGAGGCGGATTAGCAGAGAGGAAGCTCCTCACTTCCTTGTATACATCTTCCGTTTGTCGTCTCGATACATAAACTATAAGAAGAAACAAACTTCGCAAGAACTAGACATATGTTGAGAATATAAGGCGATTAACCAAATATTACCGAACTGGAGCTGGCGGCAGGACGGATTTGTTGAAGCTTTTCGTAGAGCTTTGCTTGCTTTCTATCTCTCGAAGACATAGGTTAGTCTACCTCCCGAATTCTCGGTCTTCTTCTTCTTCCTCCTCCTCCTCCTCCTCCCAGCCGTCGCTCTAGTTTCCGGTTTTTCTATCCTTCTATCTCCTGGAGCTTAAGCAGATATTGCTGCTTAAATAGCAGCCAGGGAAAATGGGCTCACAAAACCTAAGTCAGTGTGATCGTCCGTTCGTTTGTTTTTCTTGCACGAGGGGCTCACTGCGCTCCCTGTGCAACCCAATAATACAAGATTGTCTGCTTCTTAATACATATGCAGTGCGTACTCGTCGGTCAATGACCACATTACCCTCCGTGTATCCATGGACATCACCCTCCAAAGCTAATAATAATAATTAAAAAAAAATCATAATTCCCACCCGAGAATAGCAAGAGACAAATTTTATGGAATGTATATCAAGCTGAGGGACTTGGGGCAGATTGAATATCTCGATCAAACATCTTACTCCAATGGTTATGAGTTTGTAAGTTCATTTTCTTGATTATAAAGGGAAGCATATCGGGCGAAGAGAGGAGGAACAGAGGCCCTTTTTTTTTTTTTTTCTTTTCTGGTACGTTCGAATCTTATTTTTTAAAAGGGATATTCTGGCCATATTCACCACCTAAAAAAATATAGGAAATGCGCATTTGTGTATATACATATATATCACATTGGTACAAATGATGACTCGGATTAGCTACTGATCATATGAGCACAGTTTATGGAAATGATTTCCTATCTATAATGCCTGGAGGAAGATAAAACAACATCAAGGCGAATCATGTTTGGCAAGGACAAGTCTTGTGAATCTGTGATCGTCGGTGTTTTGCTGGATCGGTCCAGTAATGATCAGTAAGGAGCATATGCATATACATACATATATATATATATGTGTGTGTGCGTGTGTCTGTGTGTCGGATCTCCCAACAATAATTTCCGACCCACTACCTCGATTCGTTGTATTTGCTCTTTTATGCTTGTGATGTCTCTTGTTCGGCTCCTCCAGGCATCATTTTATCCCATTTGCAAACGAGAAGAAGAAGAAGACACGAACAAAAAATAAATTATACACATGAAGATTCGATACAGTCATATCATTCTCAATTTAAATTTAATTTTCATCGATATCATTTCTCGCATTTATTTATTGTTTTCGTTTATTTTTTTCCTGACTGCTATGCTGCTTTAATTTATAATTTTAAAAACAAAAAGGGCAGATCGGCCAATATTGCTAGATATATATATATATATATATTTCTGAACTAAGTTTGTACAAGCATTTAATTAACCTATTTATATGAAACAATTATAATTATGTGCCCCCCCACCGATCATTACACGGGCTTAATCCGATACAAAAATACTGGCAAAGTTACAATTATGATAATTATGTCGGCACTAAGCAAGAAATAGTGAATTCAACGTGGGGACATTTTGTTGGTCATCTAGTACATATCTCGTCCCAGAATTCAAAGTGATCGGTCGATAATATTTTTCTTTATTTTTTTTCTCCCTTTTTAATTCATGCAATGGTCAATATCGGGCTATTGCGGGGACCATGTTATTCCTAAGCTACAAAGCTACAAACACATATAGTCAAATATATGCATACTATGTTCAATCAAGTCCTCTTACAATTAGGGTTGCCGAGGGAAATTTGAGTTCTTTCGATGCACGCCGTATATCTCGCAAAATGTACCTTTTTCAACTTCAAATCAAAGTGATTAGATGCTAATTTATGTCAGACACGACATGCATTATCTCGATAAAATTGATTAGAGATGTTGATTTAGGTATGATTAATTGCTAACTCCTTGCGAGAGTGGATTGGATAAAATGAAGGAATCTAATTTTGATCAATTTTCTGAATTATAAAAAATAATTTGAATGTAGCAAGAGAAAAAAAAATAAAACACATAATTAGTAACTATTCTTAAGTGCTACTTATGACCTCAAGAGTAATTTCACAGTTTGGTTCCTACTTGACTCTCTTTGTCAGTTAAATTCATAATTATTAATGGCATTTTGGGAAGTCAATAAGATGAGACCAATTATCGCTCATATTTGCTTAAGTAATATAGAAAATAATAATGTTATGATCAACACTGTAGCTATTATTGTGCAAGACACGTCACAACGCACATCCACACCGACCAAAACTTAGGTTGCGTTCAACACTAGCTCTTATCTCTGATTGACTTATCCGATTTTTTTAAAAAGTTTAAAAATATTTTATTTCCTCAAATTATAGATATAGCTTCGATCACTAACACTCTACATAATTATCTAGCATGATAGCGTAAAAAACATTGAAATTTAAACGTTGTATAAAGCGAATAAATGATAAAATATTACATTAAAATTTTTTAAGACTTAATAACAAACTACTTAATGTGTTGTATTTTTACATTCCGTAAAGAAAAGATTTATCCAATTATTTAAATACCTGATTCAAAGTCTAATCATAGGGCTGCCATTACAGGCCAAGTATGCAGAAGAGCCACCTAGACGTACCCAATGAGGAAGCTACCTGCCGTTCACTAAAGTAATCATACATACGATTTTTTTATTGATACACATATCTTTTTGTATGGTTCTAGCTAGCCAAATTTGTGAAATCTCTCGCAGTAAAAGGGGAAAAAAAAAGGGGTAACATGGATCGCACGAGGATGTCCAAATTTTGTACATAAATTGGCAAACACACAGAGATACACACACGGATACATGACATGTGTATATGTGAGTGGGAGTGCAGATGGGGACGAGAAAATGGGACATTTTTGCAGGGGGGAATACACCAGACAGTGGGCCGGGAGACGATGAGTGGGATTCCCGTGAGAAGTATTTGGAGGGATCGACAGCTAAAAGAAAATTGCTTTGCCTTTGATGATCACTCACTCACTCACTCACTCCCTCCTACTTCCTCGAAATTCTTCCACTGATCTGTCCCCTAAAGTCAAAATGCATTATTATCTCTTTGCATATTACGATTTACAGTTAAAAGGGATTCACTATTGATATAATATATATATATATATATATACTTTTTATGGGGTATAATATGAATGAAAAGATATGCACGATCCGGTGATGCTCTATAAGCCACAAAAGTGTGGAAATGAGTACGAATCCAGATTGCGTGATGTCTCATTGTCTCTCACGAGCGGATTCTCCCCACCCCAACAAAGGAAAACGCGTTTACCCCACAAACATGATGATCAATTATATATATATATATATATATATATATATATAATATCGATCCCCTTCACACGTACGTCTTCGTCTTCTTCAATTTGATCCATCCCCAATAAAACCAGCTTCAACATTGGGATATAAAAAGAATTCAATTCGGAGAACTCTTACTAGCCTGACTTCGATGCCCCCTTTTTCCTTAGCTTTTTCATGGTGTACGTTACACCAATTCTCCCAACTCTCTCCTGTCGAGAGATCTTGTGGATTTCGACTTCCATATGCTGTGGTCTCTATTAGATCACAAACTTGACCGGTTATCGAACAACCAGCTATAGTGGGAGTGTGCGTGCGTGCGTGCATGTGTGTGTGTGTGTTATAATAATCGAAATGCTGCTGTCTTGCCCAAGTTTTGGATCGCAATTCTTTAGATCATAGATCCTCATCATTTACGTTATTTAAACTCACTCATTTCTGATGAAATTTGCATGAAACGTTGGAAAACAATGCGTAGCCATCAGGATTTTTACACGCCTATATTTTCTGGCAGGGTTGATTTCTGCGTCGGGCGTTTTCTCTATTAATTGAAGTGCTCAATCATTAGGTGCTTGGCCTTACTCGAGGAAAAACCAATTTGTATGACATTGTCTTTTATTATTGATGAATAATTTAATAGCATTGTCCCCCATTTTATTGCGAATTAAAAAAAATTCCACTTCGCGTTGGAAGTTGTCGATGGTTGGCGTCAAGAACTTACCACCGATGTTTTTTTCCCCTTAAAAAAAGGGAAATAAAGATAAATTAGCTTTGACGAAAATCCACCTCCTTCTTCCTCGGCAGATTAATATTTTAAGAATAGGAAAAGATGGATTTATACAATGATACTGCTTTCTCAACTTAATAACTAAGAATTTATGAGTTCAATTCTTATCGTGAGACCTTTCGTATCTCTTTATCTTCTCTTTACTCCTACTGTCCTATTTTAAACACATAATTATCCTATGTAATGAAAATAAAATTAAGAATTTGACACCATTTTAGTAGATTCCAAACCACACACGTGTCATCCAATGATGATAACTATATATGTATATTTGTATATTTGCGTTTGTTATATATATATATATATATATAGATATAGATATTCCGATGCATCCGTAGGCCTAGAGTGCTGACTTGTTTGATAATAATTCAACTACTGCCTAGCCGATGATGGTCCATCAAAAGATTCCATCCACGTTGTATCCTCAACAACCACAACAAAAGTTTCGGCTTTAGAAATCAAGTTTCCTCCATGCCCAAAGAGTCAGAGCTACGAAGATATATCGATTTGAAATTGAATTAATGATTTTTTTATTAAATTTTTAAGGGGTGATCTAAGAATTGAATAACATGTTATAAAAGTTTACGAGAATTTTTATAGAAATCTCGATTTGACCGTATATTAATTTCGATGTACGCTCTAGTTGACCCGAAAATATTATGTTGTGTAAAAAAAAAAAAGAAGAAGAAGAAATTGCCCCCGTTGGCAAGGTGGATGGTAGTCGAGGCCAGCTCATTCAATGGGGGAAGTGTGACTGGCAGACTAACTTCTACGGGTGAAGATCCTAGGCGATGAATATTGCTAGAACAGTGCGGATCCGTCGATGAGACTTCACTCCATTGCATAGCCATAAAAGGGTAAGGGTCGCTATCAGAAGGTGGGTCCTTTTTCCAGTTCACCATGGAAGGGACGCGAACTGATGGTGTTCGTATATGAGTAATTGGCCACGCACACAGATATGAGACACCTGTATTTTATATATAGATCTCATACATATATATATATATATATATATGAGATCTATGATTTATGACAACAGGGGAGAAGGGTTCACGGGCTAAGTTCAAACAATTGTCCATGTCTTCCCTCACATCTCCTCCTTAATACATGGAGATCCTCTCGTCCTGCTTGAACAGGGAAAAGATGCAGAAAATGACAGCAAGATGATTAGAAAACCTCTCCATCTCACTTTACACGCAACCCCACGCGCGCACACAGAAACACACACACACACAAACGCGAGATTTTGATAAAGGAAAAGAATACAAGAGAAAATGATGTAAGTGTAATGCTGTTATCTTGATGGAAATTATAATATTTCATTGGGATTGATGCAAGACTCTACGATAGGAACCGACAAATTGCAAAGGGACGCAAAATTGTATGATAGCCTCTTTGGGGATATATATTTGTATAATGGATAGCCAGATTTTCAATACCTAGTGGTACATTAATATATATCTATAATCTATTCATTATAGATCAAAGAGGGCGGGATATGGTACCATCAAGATCAGTACCAAGAGGCCCCTGAACTTGCATAGACCAGGAGAGCCAGACCGGTTGCCCGTGCCCCCACCACCAAGACTGGCATTATTGCCCTTGTACGCTGAATATGCACAGTCCCCTCCTCCCCAAGACAGCGAGGGGTCCGTCTCTCAATATTGCATTGGAACAAGAGGAGAATTTAGGTTCAATTATGTATTTAATATGAACCGATTCAGATAATTTGTTATATCTCGACATTATAAACATCAACTAATATTACTACAATTTCAACAAATTTACCGTTTTTCAACTCAACTGGGAGAAAAGATAAGCATCCTCAGAAATCGGTCAATCGGCAATCCTTCTCATGTTCGCTAATAACCTGCCTTAATGATTATCTGAGTTTTATCTTGGACATCTACCAATGGTTATCTATCCGTACCCATAAATTTCTGGATATCCGGCAGTGCAGTGCAGTGCAATCAATGGGAGCCTAAGCCTACCAAATGGGCCGTTAATTGAAACAAGTGTCTGGGCTTCAGTTTAGGCGGATTCCATCCAATTTTTAGATTATCTGGTACTTTCACCAGCCTGGACAAAGATTGCTCAGTGGGCCTTTACGCACAAATTAAGTCGACAGGCATTCGATGACAATAAATTCTCCATTCCTACCGACAAGGTTTAGCTGGATCTCTTTAGTGTGATTTTGAGTTCCAATGTACGGAGAGAGAGAGAGAATTTTCATGAACGGATTTAGTTCAAATTTGTATTGTATCAAGGAATTAATCATATCACTAGACGGAGCCCATTAACCAGATCTACTCATATCCGTTGAGCCCGCAAGGTAAGACGACGTAAGAGATGCAGCTTAGGTCAGTCACACGCTTATGATTTCTGAATCATGTGTCTCGAGAGTAGACGAATGCATAAATCCGGATATCGAAGGCAAAAAATGCCAATTGAGAATGCATACGGTCAGTGCCGGCCCGAGAAGAATCAACTCGATCGGGCCACCGATCTAGATTCCAAAAACTTGGAAATCTCAGGAGTGAGAACAGACGGTAAAAGATCAAAGAATAAGTAATTACTCTCTCTGTGAGCAAAAAAAGGTGACCCTTCTCATGAAACCCAAACATCCAAAAAAATCTCAGTATTGTCGTGAAACAAACCTTTTCATGGCTTTGTATGAATTCTATCTGTTGTCAGTAGGAGGGTTACCCATGTTGGAGTTCCTCTCCCTTCTCTTCAAGATAAGATAATACACCATACCTCCTAGAATCAGGAGTATAATGACCCCGTCGACTACTCCAACCGTGATTAGCACCCACCTCTTCGGGTTCGACTTCCCATGGCCAGACCGGGTCCCCTTAGGAACCTTGACCATGTAAGCCAGTCCTTGACTCCGATCGACCTGCCTAATCCCCACCATGACTCCGTAAGAGTAGCACTGCGATGCCCCGGTGATGCTCCTAGAGTCATACAGTGTTGCCAGACAGGTACNGCATGATTCCGTAAGAGTAGCACTGCGATTCACCGGTGATGTTCCTAGAGTCATACAGTGTTGCCAGACAGGTACAATCGTCCAGGCATTGTCTCCCGCACTCTTCCTTGCTTATGTTGACCCTCTTTGGAACACCCTGCAGCACGTTGCTGATCCCATCCAATTCGACCATCTCGAGCTGGCCTCCTCTGTCACATGGATCGTCCAGGAGCCCGTTCCCGCATCGTGAGCCCTGCCCGTTATGGCTCCGGGTGCCGAGTCGGATACAGGAGCAGTCATTGGAGAACGTGCAGATCCCGTACGGCCAGCAGGCTGAAGGGAGATCGCAAGTCGAGTTGAGCGCCTGAAAGTCTGCCGAGAATCTGGCGTCCTCCGGGGAATAGTAGTACAGCCCCATGTTCCCGGTGTCATTGTTCAGTGCCAGGAACCGGGGAGCCTCTTGTTTGGGCCTCTGGGACGGCAGCACCTGAGCGATCTTCTTGTGGTGGTCGTCGAGCAGCTCGAGCCCTCTCCAGCCTAGCTGGACGAACGTAATGTTCCGGTTCTTTGAGGGTGCGAATTCCCAGTAAGAGTACTTGAATTGACCGGAATTGAGGAACAGGGCAACCCGGTTGTGCTGAATCTCGAAGGAATAGAAGGAAGTTGAATTCCTGGGGAAAGAAGTCAAGCGGGTCGCTACGTCAAGCCGTTGACCCCACAGCATTACGTCTGTTGGGAAGTTGAAGCTCTGCCATTTAATGTTGTTCTGGGCATCCGCGAGGACCAAGTTTCCTGTCCTCAGTATCTGCAACCTCTGCATCCATAGGATCACAACATTTTACCTGTCTTATCCGGTAAATGAGACAGCAAAATCCGGACTTCCCAAACTTTAAGGTTCTTTTTTTTTGGGTACTCAGAATGAGGTATTTATCTTTTTAACATGCGCGTGATCATAACGTTTCTTCCATTGCTTCCCTGATATTGTTTTCTAAAGGCGCAACAGAACAGTAGAATTTCAGAGAAATTGTGTACCTCAACATTCTGCCCTGAAGTTCCTGTTCGCCACCCTACCTCGCCATTCGGGCCCTTTAACTGCAGGTCCCCGTCAGCTGTCAGCTCTAGGATGCATTCGTCCGACACAAGATATTTCGAATAATGCCCCGAGTTCCACACCTTAACGTCCCCGATGAACACCTCCAAGGAGCACGAGTACTTTCTTGCGTCAACTGCTTCGACGCTTAATGCAGCTCGGAAGCTCGGCTTGGTACGGTCATTCTCCATCAAATAAGCCCTCCCATCAAACCCCGAAGTGTAGTCCGATGGAATGGCCAGCGTGACTCGGTACCCGACGAGGACATCAGACTTGGAGGAAGCATGGATAAAGAGAAGGAGGGCTGCTGTTAGGATGGGGAAGATGGGGAAGTAGGGAGTCATGTGTTGGTGTGAGAGTTAATAGGTTTCATTTTGGGCGTTCGGGTTCGGACTTTCTGGGCTGCGGTTGGTGTTCTTCTGTTCATGGAGGATTTTCCGGGGAAAGAAATTGGCGGGCAGAAAGGAAGAGGGAATGATGGAGACGGAGGTGAGTGGGGAGGGCTATGGAATTTGTCTGATTGTCCTCACGCCTCCTCCCACTTCCAAAAAGGTCCCTTTGCAGCATTCGTTCTGCTCTGCTTAAACAAGTTTCCTAGTGATGATGAAAAGTGAGATCACAAATGAGGGCATCTCTCTGTTGATGGGGAACTAGACCACTCATACTGTCCACAATAAATATAATATACGGGACTATAATCATTCATATAAATCCTACAAGAAAGTACTGGGTCTATAATAATTACGACTCTGTAATCAGATTTGACCAATGTCGTCAACATATCATCTAGAGGATCTGTTTCCTTGGCATGTCCTCATGTCCTCTGAGCATGACAAATGCAGCTCAATAGAAGAGCCATCCAGTTTTAAGGATGGAATTATCGTCCTGCCAGACTACTATACATGCCGGGTCGTGATGTTCTTCTAGATGTGAACAATTTCTCTGAACAGGTTTCGACCAAACTGTGATCTGCCAGGTACGTTCATTGAAAGCTGGGGTGAAAAGGGGAGGATGTGAAGGCAAAGCAAGTTAATAAAGGGATCAGTTGGGAGCAAATGCTGACAGGCTGTCCCATGTGGGATTGATCAAGTGAGTTAGCACAGAAATGTACCTAATCGAACTGGCTCAGCAGGCTACTGCTGGGAAGCAAGCAATGGGAAAGTTTCTGATAACTCAGGGTAGGGTCGGGTGATGAAGCTCAAGCGTGGTTGGGGTGGGTCAATGATATTATTGATAATGGGTTGGTGCGTAGGTGTCCCTTTCTTCTGCATCCCGAGACCGAATGCCTCTAACGTGCACACTGAATGGAAGACAGTCCGACCACTCGACTGGAAAATTTTTTTCTTGCCGAGGAGAGGTATTACGCACGAACTGAAAGAGAGGGGAAGTGAATTGAATATGAATACTTCATAAATCCTAATGCAGAGGGAAGTTTCATCTGCGCTTCTGCCTGGCTTTCTGTTAAGGCGAGGATCGGAAAGTCGTAAATGGAGCCTTCGTCATCAAGGTTACGTTGTAAGAGGTTTATTATGGTTTCTACTACATGCGTGGCCGACCACCATGATTAAGGTTCTCGCTCTTTGTCCACGGGTTGTTGCCGGGCATATCAGCTTCCCCACCAACCTAAACTCCATAAAGAGACCACAACGGAGCAGTGGGCCCCCCCAAAAAAATTTGTTTATGTCAGTGGTTGTAGTTATTACGGGATCGGTTAGTTAGCTGATGATTTAGTGACGTTTCAATGAGCAATCCCCATGCATCATGTTGTATAGTCAAACTACTAGCCAATCCCAGTCCAGTTCCGCACAATGAAACCAGACCACCATCGCCGAGCCTCTGAACAGCCCATGTTCATATATATTCATGAAATCCGGATTCAATATCCTTACTTAAGAGAGGATTAGCTCTTCAAATACAATACTGGAAAACCGTTATCTAGAAGAGGCAATTTTCAAATCACTTCTATGTTTTATGCGAGAGAGAAGATCAAGGCCACTGCCATGGGATCCACTAAAGTAGCTGACTCCTTACATTTTACACTCATAATCTCCACCACAAGCTGCGGCGAGAAAGCTATCCTCAACGGAGCAGAGGAGCTGTGACTGACTGGTGAGAAAAACTAGCCAATTCTCATTTGTGGTTGAGAGATGGGAGAAGAGGTCATAGCTACTATGACTAGAGCAATCAATGGCACACCTGAACATAATGACTTCAACAACAACTTCCAAACGAAATGAAGTATCACGCAGCCATTCACAATCTATGAACATGTATATGTACCATCCTGGTCGTGTGATTTGAATGTCCATGTCGACGGTTTTCTTCATCACCTCCCTCCAATCATGCTCTGCCCAGAACTACTGGATGGGGCCCGAGTTTGCACTACCTGTGCCAAGGACATTGAGATCCTCAAACAACCTGCATGAGGGAATGAATGGCTTCTGCCAGGTTGGGGTAACATTTCTCAGGTCCATGGAGTGAGTGGACCGCAGGCCGATTCATCCCTCTTACAGGAAATGAGTTGAAATGCTGCAATGGCCTTGTCTCCTGGAAGGGCGTAGTAGCAGAAAGACCAGTCTTGGCCCGTGGGGACCAGAATGTGTCGCTGGAACCAGAATTAAGATTGCCCGGTGTGGAGGCCCTTGTTGGAGGAATGTACTGTTGCAGCGAAGATTGAACGTATTGAGGTTGAACTCGTGGAGGCGAGGAGTGGGGAAACTGAAGCCAGAAACGTTGGGGTTGAATTTTGGACCGGCGGCGGCGGCTGCCAGGGGTTGTGAGGGCGCGCCCATGGGACAACATAGCTACTGTCTGAGTCTTGCCCTTGCACCACGGGATTAGACCGGGGGAGGTTGGGATTATTATTGCTGGCTCCAGTGTTTTGAGTTGAAGACGGAGTTTGAGGATGTTGATGTGGCTGATGGGGCAAGGCTCAAGAGGTCTATCAAGTCTCGCTCCTCGGATCGGGTGTTGTGAAATCTTACTCAAGGAAGGTAATTTACGTATTTATATATCTGATAAATTTATCTTATTCAATATATCAATAAAGTTGTTTAAATATACATAGGGAATACTAATGAAAAATATTAATTTTTTTTAAAACCAGCGACTCATTTTTCCGTCCATAAACGCCTCCAATGGCCATGGACTCGAGTAAGTTCATTTGCAATACATACGGTCATAGTTAGTTCTCAGAAAATGGCATGCGGTTCGGTAGATCAAGAGATTCTCACATTAATTGTTGTAGATAGAATATTCGAGCAAACGGTCTTATTACCGCATTTGCTTCAACATCATCAGCTATGTTTCCTCCAAGCTATTTGTTCGCTGATTTGAATCTTATAATGAGAAAATTGCGCCATGATTATCACCAATGCCAATTATTTAATTCATACTATCAAACCAAACGGGGAGAAAAAAAAACACACACACACACCCTTTAACCCATCAATAATTTATCGATTCTCTTCTCCATGAGTTGTTTGTGTTCCCAGTAATCCACTCGCCAGCTCTAAGAATGATTGAAGGGGCATTGGCTTATTAAAACACTCAGCAGTTCCAAGAACAAAAGCAACTATAGTCTTTGCCGGTTGGGGTGGCAACGCAAAGGCCGGAATTCTCGCCGTGCTTTTGGAAGCACTCCTTCTTGCAGTCGTAAAGCTTGCAGCCCGTCTTCTGCAGCGTCTCCGAGCATCTCCTCTGCGCAACGGCTTGTGGGATCACGTAGGTTGCTGCAGAAAACATCGATAAACGATTATTGGTCACAGAGTTAAGGATAATAAAAAAAAAAGGGATAACAATGCTGTGTATATATATATATATTTCTGTGTTGAGAATTATATGTCGCATGTACCTGAGATAACGAGGAAGATGAAGGAAAAACCAGCAAGAGAAACAAACTTTGCCATCTCTCGCAGTGATGTACGATCAATAATGATTGTGTGTTTGAAACGAAGGATGAGAACTCTCTTGTGTGATTGATGGTGAAAGAGGATCGAGATGGGGTCTGTTCATGTAGTGGTGGGGGCAATGGGCTTATGAATGGTAAAGTTAAAAATGATGGATATTATTTATCAAAAAGAATCTGAGATTATTCCAATGTATATTTCTTACCATATAATTACAGGAAAGGCATGCCAGCAAAGTTCTTGAGGAACAATTGGAATGTGTATACATGATTGAGAGCTAAATAATCTTGACTAAAGATTCATTACTTAATGCCAATGGCCCCTTTTCTGGAAAAATAGAATCAGTGAATTTTATTGCCTTTCAAAGAAATATGTACGCGGGCTGGTATGGCCAAGAATTGGCCGTTAAAAACCAGAACCGGCACAAATCACCTCAAAACCAGCACATAACCAGCCTTATTGAGTTCAAGAGATGTTTACGAGTCGAGTTTAAGAAGTAAGCTTGTTGAATTAAAACCAGTATGGAATTATTACAAAACCGATCCAAACCATTAGAATCATGCTCGGACTGTCGAAAACCCTCGGGGTCAAAATTTGACCATCAATAGTAATTATTTTTGGCCCCCGAAATATCCTCTTTTTTCACTCCAACCCTCAAATTCTATAAATATTTCATCATTCTCACAATTCCAAACCACTCAAAATCTCTCTCCAACTCTTTGACTTATTTTCAAATCTCTCCGAGAATTCTCTCATATAATCTCCATTGCAATTGTCTTAATTTTATAAGAATATCTTCGACATCGAAGCATTAACGACATCAACTATTAGTTAACAAGTTATTTAACAAGTTTGATAATGAGCATATGAGTGGTTTTCTAAACCAACACATCTCTTTATTGTAATAAAAAAATTTAATATTTGTTTAGAAGTATAATATTTCATTAATGTAAATGAAATAAACAATAAATTTATGATTTAAGATTATAAGTACATTATAGAAATATAAGGTAATTTAAATTTTTTATTCATTTTAAATAATTTGAAAAAAAATTAAATAAAAGAAGAAAAAGGTTACGGTTAGTTTAGGCCCAATTTTGGGCCGGTTCATGATATTCTGGATCATAGATGATAACCGAACTGACCAGTGAAGTTTAACGGACCGAGTCATAACCGGGCAAAACGATTCATTACCCATTTTTAACCCGCTTAAGACTAGACTGAAACAGCCCAAATCACATCCCTAACCAAACGCGAGAAACACAGATGGTCCCTTGATCCTCGAACCAGCGAGCAAAACTCGCATGGATGAGATGAGAGAGAGAACGGGGGAATAAGCTGATCCTTGGTAAGAAGCTCATTAAGCCAAACAAGCCAGGCTAATAAATGATGCGCGGGGAATATGCCCCGAAAACCGCACCGACTTTATACCGAGGCACCCGCTGACCCTTCTCAGGAATGGAGTCCCGGGCACAAGCTGAAGTGAAACTTCCTCTTCGATCAGGAAGCCAGACCGAGCTGTCCGCATCCTCCAATCTTAGAGCGGCAATCATATCCATAATTGCTTGGCGTTGAATAAGGCCCGAACCATACATACCCACATGGCCACAGCCCGTTTCGGAGAATGCAACCAAACTCAAGCCATTTGAGGGATTGTTGGAAACGCTGCTCTGCTTTGGTGAAAATACTCGATCAGCGGCCCGACAGGGAGACAGGGATCATGGCAAAAGAAAACCCGGCTAGAGTGCCCAATTCGGTAGCCAATCATGGGCCCGAATTGCAGATGAAGCTGCAAGATCGTACGCCAACTATAGTAGCAATATTCACCCGGCACTCTTTTTTAAGTGTCGAAAAGCATCGCCCACGGATGAGATTCTTATGAACCCAAGCAGCCCACAACGAGCCCGAGTTTTAGAAAAGAAGCCATATATTTTTAAATGTACCCACTTCACTTTAGCCCCCCGAACTCCACTATCAGTGTCCTTAAGGAAAGCCGTTGAACCATTTCAATGACTCTATTAGGCAAAATGAAGAGAGCACACCAATAAGTCATCATGCTAAACATGACCGAGTATATATTAATTGTAACCTCCCTGCAAAAGACAAAAACTGGACAGTCCCACCTCGAATTCTAGACATAATTTTGTCGTTCAGTAGTTCACACTCTCGCACTGAAAGCTGACTGGTAATCAGAGGCACGCCTAGATACCGAACCGGGAAGATGAAGATGCCCTTACGAAATCCTGAAGCAGCAAGCAGCGCCCTCCTGCTCTGCTGCTCCGAGACCNCTGAAGCATCAAGCAGCGCCCTCCTGCTCTGCTGCTCCGAGACCTCCCATAAACATCTCCAACTTCTCCACATTCAGCCTTAGCCAAGAGCTATGATGAAACTAATCCAACACATGGAGGACACAACACAAAGAAGAAAGGGACCCATCCATAAAGAGAAACAGATCATCCGTAAAACAAAGGTGCATGAAACGGAGGCCACCACAGCAACGATGATAACCCAAACAAGCCCAGCTAAGCCGCTCTGTCAAGCATCACAGATAAGTAAACCATGGTGATTACAAATAAGTAGGGCGAGAGAGCATTTCCTTGCCGAACTCCTTTAGCTCCCGCAAAGTAACCCATCGGAGAACCATTCACCACTTCGGAAAAACATGGAGAAGCGATGCATGTTGCAATCCAAAGTACAAAATGGAGTGGAAACCCGAAAGCAAGCATTAAAATAATCAAGTAACTCCATCTTACCAAGTCGAAAACCTTCGTAAGGTCAATCTTAAGAGCGCAGCGAGGTGAGATAGAGCTCCTCGTGTAACCACGCACTAGTTCATGGGCCAATAAATATTGCCTGCAGTTCGCGGCCCTTTGATGAAGGCTGACTGGCTGCGATTGACAAGGGAGGGAAGCACCAGCTTGAGTCGTTTGCCAGCAACATTTCTCCCCCTAGGCAGCATTTATCTTAGGGGAGGGCATATATGTAATCTTTTTAAAACTCTAAAGAATATGCGTAAGTTAATTTACCTATGTATATAGATGTCTAGAAATAACCAATAATAATAATAATAATAACTTTTATCAGTGTCTAGAAATGACAACCGAGTCGAGAGGTTTTCATGTGCATTTCAGCCGTTGAACATATCGACATGGCCATGGATCTTTTTCTTCTTTGGCTTATGGAGTCAGGTTGTCTCGACCTTTGTCTTTAAAGGAGGTTATTGTCATCTTCATTTCATCTCCTGACTTCCAAGAACACAGGAAGACTATAGTCGGTGGCGCAGGATCAATTTGGAATGCAAAGACCGGAATTCACACCGTGCTTCTGGAAACACTCATCGCAACTGTAGAGCTTGCAGCCCATCTACTGCAGCGTGTGAGGGACCTCGTAGGTCGCTGTGTAAAACTGATGATTAATCAAGAATTAAGCTTAGAAGCATTGATCCGTGAAGACGACTAGGATTGTAACAACTCCCTGACTGGAGCCACATCAAATAGAGAGGAGGAAGAAGCCTTAAAACCAGTTTCCTTCCTTCAACATCCTCCTTGGTGTTGAGTGCCAAGAAGAAGTGCATTTTATGGTCTCTTTGGAGACATCTGATGAGACCAGGACGTGCATTTTGTGATAGAAGATTGAAGAAGCCTCTGTGCACTAGGGTGTTGGGTCTTTGCTATATCTCTAGTCTCCTGAACACTTGCCGTCTAAAGATAGTTTGCAGTCATTGAATGCACGAGAATATGGTCTTTTTAAGTGGATAGTTGACATCACATCCTTCTTCTTCTTTTTTTCTTTTTTTGCAGGAAGTATAAAATTTGATCTTACAGTATCGTTTATATATGTCGTATCTTTGTTATTGGCTAGGTTTCCTGACGTTATGTAGTTGAATAAAACAGAGCTCCCTGATAATGACTCCGAGTTTCTGCCTTAGTGCTTCATCGTCCCATGAGGCAGTAGCTCCATAAATCCTCAACTTCAGATGCACGTCCTCCCAGACAGACTAGCTTAGCAACCCTGCAAGTCAAGAAGATGTTGCTTCTAGGATCATCTTCATCCCCCTCCATCATAGAAGTCTCATAGGGAAGAGATGTTCAAGAGCCTGTCTTCTTGTAGCTAACCTACTATATATGGACTGACAGCCAAGAGACGAGGAATTATGAGGAACATGCGCGGGAAATCAATTAAGTTCATACCAATTGACCCAGTTCCAATGAGGTCACAAATCCTCCCACCATCGATTAATCGAATCTATCTTGAAAGTTCCATAAGAAAGTAGTTTGCCAGACACATCAAGAAAACGTCTGTAAGCGGGTAGCCTGAATAAGCCCGAAATAGAGGGACTACGGAGAGTCCCACGGGCAATAGTTGAATACAAGAATTGTTGGTGTCTATCTAGGGTGAGGACACCACCCCATGCCCCGCCATTTGATTATGATAATGGAGTGTTGTTGTGCCTATGATGCGATGTTAAATTAGAGGTTTATCGTTTTACTTTGATCATTGACTCGGTTTCGTGGGTCAGTGTTGGGTTGAGTTCAAGCTACATAACTTGACTCTTAAAATTTGTGCTGGCTGTGCAAGAGGGATTTGATCTCTACGCACCCGAGTCACTCGATGAGTGATTGTCGTGGGTTTTGTTGCAGGGGCTCTTGCTTGGGAAGCAATTCTTCATATCTTTGGATCTCAAATTAGTTTATCGGTGAATACTTCGACTGACACAAAGAGTTCTTATTAAAATCAACGAGATGATGTCGTAAGACCTTCACATCCATTACAGTGATTTCTCCAAACATGGAAGTTTCGTGCCTCAAGAGATTCTAACCTTAAATGTAGATAGAATATTCGAGTCCACACAACTCCCTGCCACATTTACCTCAACATCAGCCATCATTCCCACAAGCTCAACCAAACAAAAGAATAAATTAAATAATTCCTTGTCCTGATTTTGACCTGCTCCACTCTTTATGGTCGCCTTCAGACCAAACTTGCAGCTGCATTACATTGTGATGTCACGATTGGGTTGAGGAACACGTTTCAATGGAAAACGCACGACCAGCTGTGTTATGTTCCGTTAGAATATGTTCTCAAGCTTGATGCGGAATAACGCCCAGGCAAGACTGTTGTGTGCAGATTTGCTGTCCTGCTGTTGCCAACCATAACTTCCGCAATTTCAATTGATCATATCCCAGACGAGGTGGAGAGGAGCAAGACTATTTGAATCGTTTTGGACCATATGTGAAGAATCGATGAGATGTGAGAAAATAAAGCCGCACTAAGAAAAATAACTGGCTTTCCTCAGCTGGTGAAGGGAAAGAAAGAGCTAAGATCGGGAAGTAGAGAGATAAATGGAGTTTAATGGATGAGGATCGAACCCGGATTTCTTAGTCCCACCACTCAGGCTCTCTTTCTCCCTTTCGTTTGCTTTTAATTTCAACAAAATCATGGAGGCACCCGATGAAGATTTTGGGTCGCATCCCTAGGATCCCTTTCCTAAAGTAACTGTTTAGTTGTTGAGAAAACGACTTGTGTGGTAAATAATGGCAACCCAGTTAGCATCTGAGCTAGCTAGCACTTGTGCCTACTTGATGTGCAAGATGTGGTCTCATCTTTACCAATCATGCAAAACAACCAACAGGATACAGCTTTAGTGATGGATGACGAGTAAATAGAATACGAGACGTCTAAAGTTGATGGCAAGTAAAGTAGGCTTTCATACACAAGATGCTGATGGAGTCTCCTCTTAATCCTCCAACTGGAATTAATGGAACAGAGATACTGTTCTTATTCACATGTTCCTAGTAATCATGCGACGGTATGATACTGACAATATGCAAGACATAGATACCATAAGCTTTGTGTTTGATCACTTCTTAATTGCTGGGATAATCACTTCTAACCACAGGAATAAATATATTATATTCCATCCGACGGCACCGGTCTTTCAACAAATATGGGAAAATCAATCGTCAAAACATGATCAAAACATTGCATGATATCTGAAGACCATTCTTATTGCCAACCTGTGATCATTTTAAACCAGCAATGTATTGGGAAAGGATAATTCTCTGGCAACAAAATTAAAATGCAGAATGAGTTGATCCGCATCTGTGCGCTGATGGATGGACTTCTCTGTTGGGACGTTTGTATGGAAAAGTACGCAAAATATAGAGTCATTACCTGGAGCATGAAGCTCTCACAACATGAATAGGGGACAGTGTTTCATACCTTCGGTTTCGGCTAATATATAACCGCTGCAGTTCTCACACAATCAAGGCGCGGTGGTCAAGATGGGGAAGGAGGGCACATGAAGGACTCACTCATATGCAACCTAACAGAAGAACCCTGTCGCCAATTCGTGCAAACCGATACCTCTTCCCTGCTTTACGAGTAGTTGCAATGAGTCGGTAATGCACGTGCCCTGCTTCTCCATCATGCTCATCAGGCACCTTCCTGTTTTGTCGTCAGCCAATCGATCTTCAGACAGAGGGATATCGAGAGAGAGAGAGAGAGAGAGAGAGAGAGAGAGTGGTGAGCTTTGCACCTCTTTGCCCTCTTCTTATAACCAGAGGGAAAGTTGAAAGTGTGAGTGCTTTGGCAGGTTGAGCAGAAAACAAGAAGCAAGGTCTGTTGGAATTGTGGGTCCGAGCTTGTCACTAAGCTGATAATAACCCACAAGACTCCGCTGAGCCTACCAGATGAGACGTTCAGTTTTGGTTGGAGCAGCAGGCCAGAAGATTGTTCAAGATAGAAAGTAAATGGGGCTTTGATTTGTCTTCGGTTAAACAGGGAAGAGAATCAGAGTAATGGTTGGGGGGGAGACCCAGAAATTCCAGGTTCCATTTTCAGGACAAAAAACTTCTAATTCTACCTCATTCTCCCAGTTAAAAGATAAAATCCACAGTGAACAAACACTACAAAAATAAAAATCCCTGTAACACATCGAGTTCAAAAGAAGGACGGTCAATTCTCACATTTATGAATATTCACCATTTATCCAAGCTTGAATTGATGCGTTACTAAAATAAAAGATACATCAAATTTCTGACCTTTTTCTTCCATCAGATCCGGTGGTTGTTCATTAATAATTTGTGGGAGGCTGTCATTTTCACTGCTGTTGGTTGACGAGGGAGATAGAGATCACATATGAAACAAACTGATCTACCTCTCGCTGTCCAATTCATCGGACCGGACCGTTCCATTCAGCTGGCAATCTTCGAGTGAAGATCGGAGAGATTAATGGTGTACTCTCATACTTAATTTACTCTCTCTCTCTCTCTCTCTCTCTCTCTCTCTCTCTCTCTCTCTCTTCCACAGGGAAAATGGGTCTGAAGACCAAATTCATAAATATCCGAATTCACATTCAGATCACACTCATATTAGAACATTTCTAAATTAATCAATCAAGAAATGATAAATTTAACTTGGCCAAAACTTTTTTTTTGTTAGATTTATGTGCCTATAAAATGTTCGCTTACAATAAATTTCACCTGTAAAAATTAATTTAAGAAATTATTAATCTTAAATTGAATTCCAAAATTTTCATTTTCAATCCATGCTTCGAGTGTTTGAATATTTAGGAGCTTCACTAATTTATTTTTTTTCTTCCGCATCGTGGAGTGGATTATTCGTAATAAGGCTCTTAAATCACGAGACAAATTTTCAAGATTTGCATGCGCATGCTGTCCCGCAGTCGGGTGGTCGTTGAATTCATCCTAATTATTATAATCTCAGGATTGCTTTAGCGTCTGCTGCAGACCTTGGTCAAAGGTTAGGCCATGCATATGTCGGACTCCATTCTACTCGTTCTAGAAGGCATAACGCTTTTTCGGGCATGGCATGGGCCGGTTTTAGATTCCAGTCAGATCAACGTGTGAGCAAACGTGGACCCGTTCGTTGGGAACTGTAGGGTTTATTCGAGTTTTGACATAGGTACGTTTGTAACCCATGTAGAACTTGGCTGTATGGTATAAAATCATCTATGACCCATTCTGATTTCATGCTGAAATCGACAGCCGGAGGGAAAGAATATCACATTGCGTGAAAGGAGCCGACGAGAAGCTTACATGAACCCGACTGAAGCTCAGGCGGTCGATAACAATCTCTGTTGTTGTCCCATGAGATGTCCATATTCTCAATTGCTCGCCACAGATCATGCAACGGAAACATACATAGATGTCACGGTCGGACAAAACGACGTTGCCACCAGAAGAACGGGAAAGCATGATCAAGGGTAGCAGAGTTGATGACTGTTCTTATTTACGTCAATTATATCAGCGTACGGCGGTGCTTTTATTCCATTCTTCATCGTATTTGTCTTCCGGTCCCGCTCGAGTCACGGCATGTGTATAGAGCCATCGGAAAATTCAATTGGAAATGAATTGTGTATGCTGTCGTCAGGCTCCCAAGTTGTTGTTTAAGGATCTTAATTATTTTAGGGCTTAGCTAAGCAAACGTCTTATCCTCCCTCATGCACTTCAACCAATTGATCGATCATATGAGATGCTCTAAAGAATCAATTTTGAAATCATGACGAGATAGATACATTGATAATATAATATATATATATATATATATCTATGAATGAATGAATAAAATAAATTGTGCATAAAGAAATATCTCGCTATCTTAGTGTTAGTGATTGTGGATTTTGCCAGAGTCACTATTATTATACTTTAATGGAGTCCGAGTCCTTTTCCCACTTTGTTAAGGCCAGATATGCTCCTCTTGCCCTGAAAACGAGGATTGATGTTGGATTGTGGCCAAGAAGAAAAGATCCAAGAACGAGTGGGAAGATCCAAAACCCGAACAAAGGAGACAAAAGTACGGGACAGAGGAAGGCGACTAAGGTGGGGTACAATGCGAAGAGGAAGAAAGGCTCTTCGGGCAAGCACGGTAGCCTGGAACGCTCACCGTCAAGATTCGTCTGTCGAGCTATCTTTAGCTGGGTACGTACATTATAACATCGACATATGAGAGTGAATTTCAATTATTTCCGTGTGGGCGCGGCCATGAAAAGAGGAGATGAGGAAAGAATCCCTACCCCGCATTAATAAGTGAGTCATATTCCATCTCCTCTCAATTCAAATGGATCATGGAAATCTTCAGCAGCCTATGGGATATGAATAAAAAGCATTGTCTGATCTTCAGCGATGATTATATGGTCCACATGAGTGAAAGAGCACACACGTAGGAATGGGCCGTGTAAATTGACTGCCGTCGTGTTACAGAATATTAATTGATCGACAATTATTGGATGTTTGTTTCTATCCCGAATGAGATTCGTGTCGGAGGCTAAGGGCTCGGGCCACTGGTGCGGGAGTGAGACCGCCGGCAGGTTACGGGGTTAAGGTTACCCGGTTGTATTTTGTGCGATCGATTCAAGTTCTTGTGTATACTTGCAACTTAGGGTTTTACTTGTATGCCACCAATACCGCTACGGTTACTTACTCGGATGAGAATTTCTAAATCGGCAGAATTACTGTTCGAGATCTCAGTATCATGAATCATTTTCGTGCCGGAAACGAGATGTGGGTGTGGCGTTTAGTGGGAAGATGATGGGTAAATGTCGATGCACATATATCGGATCAGACGCAGGATTAGACTAAATCAACCTCACATTTCAACCTTTCTGTTAGTGGACATATATTCGATCCAGTGACCGAATCTCTCGGCCGGACAAGGGGGCGACGATACACACAGGCTGTGGGGAAGGGCAGCGGATTAGAAAATTGCCAGGCAAGAATTTGTGATGGGTCTTGTCTGATAATTAAAATCCTTCTTAATTAATTATTTTAGGCCTGTCGATTTACAAGTTGCACATGACGTAACCACCGAACCAAAAGTAAAAGGGCAAGGAAAAATGAAAAAAAACAAGGTTAAGTCGGAGAGATGACAACGGGGTTGATCAGGAGAAAGTGAGAATTTAATGCATTAATATTATTTTAAATTTTAAATTTAATTTTCATTAATTAAAATTTTTATATTTTTTATCCCCTTATTCATCTTATTTTTTTAATTAAATATAGCAAGAGGAGAACGATTTTGAAATCCTCTCAGCCGGCGAAAAGAATGAGAAATAATCTTTGGAATAGTATGATGATGGAATTAAGAGAAAATCTATTAAATTTATAAGATTTTAATAATGTATACGTATATTAATTTTTAAGGGAGGCAGTAAGTGCGTCATTATGGCAGCACTTTCGATAAGGCTTTCTTATGATGGAAGACAAAGAGCACGATTCAAGTGGGTCGACTACTCGGATTACTCACAAGTTACAATTATGTTGTTTTGTCTAATCACCGCAAAAACTGGATGAGGTGGTGATTTATGTAACATTCGATCATGTCATCTTTATATATTCATTTAAAAATTGCCAATCTTATATGAGCGGCTTAATATATATATTCAATACCGTATCATTTGATCTCAATCGATTCAGATTTAAGTCGAATAAGTCTATTAATAATGATGTAAAAGTACAAATAAAAGATTCCTAATGGTAAGGGCATGTGTGATAAGGGCGTGTGAGAGAGTAATCCGTGCATGCTGTCTAGCTATCGACAGATGAGCACGCACGGTGTCACCGCACAAGGTGGTCATCATTCTTTCTTTTGGTATAAACTGCCGGTATCCAGTTGGATTTTGTCCAACTGATTAATACGGATCGCCCCGGGTCGGCCCATTTAAGGGGTTAAGAGCTCCCCGCCGCAGGTGGGACTCGAACTCGAGTCCTCCCATTGGGATGATGAGTGACGAACCGCTCGATCACGCCCACGGTGGGTAAGGTGGTCATCATTCAGTCAAACGAAAACGGATGATCTTCTCCGGCCAAATATGACTCTCCGTACATCCGAGAGCGTGTAACGAGAAGGGGAAGCTCGGTTCTGTTGCTCCGGGCATCTGTGAAGATGATGCTGTGGGGGTGGGGGTGGAATGGGGAGAAAGGTGGATGGACTGGACTGATCGATGGGGGGTCGTTTTCCGTATGGAACTTTCACTCTGATGAGCAACTTGCACGTCCTTTTCCGCTAAAGACATGAGTTAACTGTTTTTCACAATGGAAAAGTGTATTGGAACAAATAATATCAACCACAGTTTCATGATTCATAAAAGTCGCCCAATAGTCTCTCGGAGAAGTCGTAGCAATGGTCCTCAAGTCATGATTTCTTAAGGCTGCGTCTGTACAGTAATTTAGTGCACAGATGGTTTGGTACATTTTACTCTTGAAAAAGTGATGAAAGTTCTATCTTTTAGAGAGCCGATACAATTCGAATACAATGCAATTGACATCCAATATAATTCTAAATGGCAAATGGCACACGTTGGAGTTAACCGCTTTTTGCAAATGGAAAATTGTATTAGGATAAATAACATCAACCACAGTTTCATGACTCATAAAGTCACCCAATAGTCTCTTGCAGAAGTCATAGTAGTGGCCAACAAGTTAGGATTTCTTAAGGCTGCATCTATATAGTAATTTAGTGTACAAATTGTTAGGTATTTCTTACTTTTAAAAAATGAAGAAAATTTTATTTTTTAGATAGCTGATACAACTCGAACACAGTATAATGGGAATCTAATATAATTCTGAATGGCAAATGGTGCTTGCTGGAGTTAACTATTTTTGCAATGGAAAATTGTTTTAGAATAAATAACATCAATCACAGTTCCATGACTTATAAAGTCATCCAATAGTGTCTTAGAGAAGACATAAAAGTGGTCATTACGTTAGGGTTTCTTAGGGCTGCATCTACATAGTAATTTAGTACACCGATGATTGGATACTTTTTACTCCTAAAAAGTAAAGAAAATTTTATCTTTTAGAGAATTGATATAACTGAAGCATCATGCAATCGAAATCCAATGGAATTTTGAATGGCAAATGGGGCAAGATGGTGTTAATTGCTTTTCACAATGGAAAACTGTAGTATGACAAATAACATCAACCACAGCTTCATGACTCATAAAGTCGCCCAACAATCTCTTGGAGAAGTCATAGCAATGATTTTCAAGTTAGGGTTTCTCGAAATTGTATTTAGACAGTAATTTAGTACACAGATATTTTTGTACCTCTTACTCTTGAAAAGTTAAAGAAAGTTTTTTCTTTTCATAGGGTCGATACAACTCGAACACGATACAATCGGAATCCAATGTAATTCTGAATGGCAAATCGATGCCCGTAGGAATTGATAATGACTTATGATATCACTGATGAATTATAGAAGGAAGGCGAAAAAAAAACCTTTCCTTGCTTATTATATATAAATAACAACGGAGCACCAAAAATATCCATGAGATCCTCCTTTTTCAATTGAGGCCAAGATATACGAACTTGACATATCGATCAACTGGGGGTTTCCCTTGCTATCGATGCCATGGCCTACACAACTTGTTGCCTTTCCCCCTCGAGCTTATGTGACTACAACGTTTGTTGCTGTAGCAAACTATGCCAATCGATGTAACGGCTTTGTTTCATTATCGAAATAGTAGCTAGGACTGCAACTTCACGGATCGTATTCACATGTGCGTGACTTGATATAATTATAATAAGACCATCTCATTGCAATATGGGTTAACCTTCCATAAATGAAACGACAGATACANTATCTCATTGCAGTATAGGTTAACCTTCCATAAATGAAACGACAGATACAAGAACTGAATTAGTTGTTCGACGGGGTTTTGCATGTTTAGACTGAGGGAGATGGACAGTATGTAGTTTTACATGACACTTCTGAGATTTCCCATGTGAAGTCTCCCTCTCCCTCGATTTCCCTCGATTTATACCGAGAAAGATAGCTCGAGAGCAGGACCGGACAGGCCCAATTAGGATGTTTTATGGGCCAACAGTACAGTCACTGATCACAGCCTTTGCCCTGTCTTCTCTGCACGAGCCCGTCTACTTGAACTGTTTCATGCTGAGCGGATTCAATCGATCCCCAATTCGATAAGTAGCGAATCCTAACCTCCCAATCCTCTCTCGTTATGATTATCAAATGACAAGAGGCAATAATTAATTAGTCAATGTTGTCGTGGTCAATTAAGAACGCAAAACCAGGGAGTCCAAAATTGGAATCGCGGCACGCCGGCACGTCTCCGCTCTCGAGCAACAACCAGCTGACATCTGTCCCTTAACTAGTAGGAATGATAGTTAAAATTTAATTTATTTTCTCTTTTAGTTAATTTTTTTAGTGCATTAATAGATTTAATATATATATATATTTAAAATAGAAGAATCTTGAAGCGTTCAAGGAGTATAAATACGGGCCAAATAAAAAAAAAATTCCGGCAAAAAAAGACGGCCATTGACGGACGGGAGAAGAGACACTGGGAAAGTTGAATGACCCGTCGTTAACATGGCTGAGTGGCCAGCTCCACTCCGCTCTTCCCTTCACTATAATGCCTAACCAACAGTAAGGAAGCTCAACTCGCCCAGTCCCTCTCTCTCTCTCTCTCTCTCTCTCTCTCTCGGTAATGGCGTCGTTTGGTCTTGGTCACGGCTTCGCCACCCTACAAAGCGATGCGAAGGCCCTCTCCGCAGCTCGCAGGTCGTTCCTCAACTCTCCGAGCTCGCTCAGCGTGGAATCCGGCTCGGGAACTCGGAGGTTGAAGCTCAAGGGATGCAATCTTAGAGTTGCTTGCGCCGCATATGAGGTTCTGGCTGTGGCGGATGATCGGATTGCTGCGGAGAAGGAGAGAGGTCGGCCTCTCAGAATCGGGCTCATATGTGGCGGTCCGTCAGCTGAGCGGGGTATATCTCTGAATTCGGCACGGTCGGTCCTCGATCACATACAGGTGATGCTGCTAGCTGCCATTGATTTGAAGGCTCTATAAAGCTTTGCATGTTAAATTTCTAGATATGATCAGTGAATAATTCTGGATCCCGATACTCAATCACAAGTTTAAATCTTGCTTAGTAATTAAATGGGATGCTCCCTTCCTCCCTCACGATCTATTCAACGGGAGAAATTACCAAGAAAATATTTCCGCGGCAAGAAAATGTTATGCCAGTTGAAAGAAAATGAGGTTTGTTTAGTCTGTGAAAGTAGGCCCCTTAGTTAGACCTGGAAGAGCCTAATTTGGAATTACTGCTGCTGCCAGATTGTTCCAGTTCGATCACTTATGCAATATTATCTTATGTTTGGAACAGACTATATCTGTTCTATTTGCTTTCTACAAATTCTGAATAATGTGCTTATTTTGATTCATAACAGGGAGATGATTTGCATGTCAGCTGTTACTACATAGACAAGAATCTCAATGCACATGCTATTTCTGCAGCTCAGGTTTGTCCATTGAGCTGCCGTGTGGATTTATTAGATTCCACCATATCACCGCTGAATTTAAATTGCAAAGATCTTCTATCTCAGAAAGATTGATGCTGATATGATGATGTATTGTTTGTTTCATTAGTGGCAAAATGTTGTCTAGTCTTTTGCCATTCCATTTATACATATGCCATGATAATTGTACGGCTTTTAGTTTCCTGGCCTTAATCTGTTGAACTTTAGCCTTGTCCTTGTGCCTATTTCGTAGATTATGAGAAGCATTTCAGGTTTACACAGCTGTCTTAATTGTAGTTCGGTTGTGGTTATCAAACTTTCAGATCTGAGTTGTCATACTTTTAGCTTGCTACATAGTGATTGGGTAGATTTCATAAGCTTATGGATTTTATCATGAGCTTTATTGTGAAACTGTTTTTGGATATAATCAATGTTGATGAGCTAATACCTCTCCACCACTCATTTGCAGGTTTATTCAAATACCCCCACTGATTTTGATTTCAAACTTGAAAGGTAAGCTGGTCACTATGTCTGGTAGACTTGCACTATTTAGTGAAACTAACGATGCTGGCATTTTGCCATTGCAGTCTCGCACAGAGTTTCCATTCACTCTCCGACTTTGCAGCCCATCTAGCGGCTTCTGTAGACATAGTATTCCCTGTAATTCATGGTCAGTTTGGGGAAGATGGTGGCATCCAGGTGCATTATTTCTTCTTTGGTGAGATTTATCCCCATATGTTCTCAACAACTTCTGGAAGGGTCAATTAAATTCAAAGAAATGTAACCACAAGCACATTTATATCCATCTTTGACATGAAGGCCTTTGTAAATCATATATTCTGGCCTTTTCTAAAATATTTACTCTGCATCCGACCTTTCTCGAGTTTTCAGGATCTTTTGGAGAAAAACGGCATTCCATTTGTTGGTACTGGATCAAGAGAGTGTTGCAAGGCATTTGACAAGGTAAAACTGACTTCTGTTTAGTTTTTGGCAGAGCCATTTTGATATTTGTCTCTTGACCGAGTGGCTCTGCTTTTTCTGAGCCTTGTTATAGAGCCTAGGCTTGAGAACGTACAAAGTATAATTATTTGTTTCTCTTACTTTGCAGTATCATGCCTCCTTGGAGCTGAGGAAACTAGGATTTGTTACGGTGCCCAGTTTTCTGGTTCAGGTATCTTGCTAAAAAGAGTTGATAAGTGGCTATCTCTCTCTACCTCTTCCTATGTTGAACATAATTAACTATCTAGTAAGAAACTTTCCAAAAACGAGTTTATTCTACTATCATTTTGCGACAGCTGGCTATTAGCATATGATTCACATGTAATAACATGCAGCTTCAGAACTTGCTTTTTTTTCATGGGGTACTTCTTGTTTCTTTGAACATTAAGCTGCACATTGAATATCTAAAAATGTCACAATAGTTTTATTGAAGCTTCTCTTTGTTTAGGGATCTGAGGTAAATGAATCTGAGCTGGCAAACTGGTTTCTTGAGAATCATTTGGATCCAAAAATAGGAAGAGTGGTGGTGAGGCAGACTTTCTTCTCATGGCAACATAGCTTACTGTTAATCTCGTGGGTTGGCTTGACTTGAATTTCTCTTTCATCTTCTTATAGGTAAAACCGGCAAGAGCAGGGTCAAGTATTGGTGTAACAGTTGCATATGGTGTTTCTGATTCCCTTGAAAAAGCAACAGAGATCATACTAGAGGTACTTATGGGTATTTCCAGAACTCAAAACCAGTGGTTTTATTTTGCAGAACAAGAATACTTAGTGGGAAACTTCTGTTATGTGGTTGATTAGTAACTGCCTTATCTATTGGAGGTTTCTCCTGGGCAATGCTTGTTCTTCTACGTATCTCTTTGTATATGTATTCCTTCCCCTCTTTGGTGTTTCCTAATGGATTCTTCTATATTTATCGCTCAAAAGGAAAAAGGCTAATGCATAACTTTGATTTTATATGGGTCATGATTGAAGTTGGAAGTAGAAAATAAAAAAAAAAACTTATAAAATCCTGCAGTTTATTGGCTTTTGGGAGTTCAATTCTGACAAAATTGGGACCATGGAGAAAGTTTAGTAGTCAATTCTAGTTCTGATATACACATGCTTTAGCCACTGCTGCTATCCTCATAGCAGTACTCTTCAATATTCTTTACAGGGAATTGATGATAAGGTACTTATAGAAATGTATCTTGAAGGAGGGCATGAATTTACTGCAATTGTCCTTGATGTAGGCTCTGGGTCCAATAGCCTTCCAGTTGCATTGTTGCCAACTGAGGTACTCTATGCCATTGGTTTTGATTTGCTGTGTGTTAGGTCTCCATTTCTCCACCAATTTGCTTGAATTGTTCTCTCTTATATTAATTCATTGTATATACTCTTCAATTGAAACTTAACTGATGGCGCCTATGACCTTATTATATGATCTCTATCAGGTGGAACTCCAATTTCATGGTACAGTTGATGTGAGGGAGAAGGATGCGATCTTCAACTACCGTAGAAAATATCTTCCAACACAACAGGTAAAGGATTGCCCTACCTTTATTTTGCACGGTGTAAAGCATCTGATATTGCATTTATCCACCAACGCCATCCCAAATGGATGTGTCATATCTGTATGGATGTTGGAATTATAAATCATTTGATTGAATAAGATGACTAAAATTAGTTGCCTCTGTGCTACCTAATCATCTCAGTTGCTATAAGTTTAAAAAATGGTTTGCAGGTTGCTTATCACACTCCACCTCGTTTTCCAATGGATGTAATTGAAAAAATTCGTCAAGGAGCATCACTGTTATTCAAAAGACTGGGTCTTCGTGACTTTGCTCGGATTGATGGGTGGTTTCTGCCTCCTACTTTTCATGCAATGACTTCTGAGGACAAATTTGGGAAAACTGACTATGGTACCATAGTTTTTACAGACATAAATCTGGTAGAGACTGGCATTCCCTAGCCATAGTATTACTAATTAATTATCTTCTGTACCTCACTTGAAGTTCTATTTCTGAGACAGATTAGTGGAATGGAGCAAACAAGCTTTCTCTTTCAGCAAGCTTCAAAGGTATACCCCTCCTTTTACTGCAAGATTGTATAACGGTCACAATTCAGCTTGTGCAGTTGCTGCTCCTACTGTGTGCTCCTCTAGGATGTAGGAGATATAGTTCTTTGTGCACATTTTCTATCAATATCAGGCATTAGTTAATCCATCAAGCTGTTATGTTGTCAGAGTCCAAATGAGTCATAAAAATGCACTTTATATAAAGCCTAAAATCCTGGAAAATAGGCCCATAGACCTCCTTTGTAACCAGGAAGAAAAATCCTGGAACATGGTTATTCTACATGCAGCAAAGCTGGTCATCTTAGAAATTTAAGGATTTTCTGAAAACTGGAGTGCAACATAACTATTATGCAGCCAACTGTTTTGAAAGTTTAGTCATATTAAATGAAGATTTAAAAAGTGCTTGTTATCCAGCACCATCCCAATGCATGGGCTAGAACAATGATGAAGTCCTAAAGCATGCCTAATGAAATGAGAAGCAAGTGTTCTAGTGTGGAGATATGGACCAAGATCTAAACTGATAAGAAACTGCAAAATGATGTTATAAGATCTTAAGTATATCAGATGAAAGTGCAGAAATGTAAATCAAATATTTGACATAGATCATGACAAATTCACTGTTAGGTTGATATAGTTAATCTTGCTGCGACATTTTACTTCCCAAGAGGAGTATTTACCTTGACATGCCTGTTCCATATTTTCAGGTGGGATTTTCTCACTCAAACATCCTTCGAAGCATTATTCATCATGCTTGCTTAAGGTTTCTGCACCTGGCATCGAACATCAATTTATCAGGCCATTCCAGAGGAAGTTTCAATGCTTCTGAGCTGGCTGAGGCTTCTAAGAAAGCTGAAGAACCATCTAAAGTCTTTGTCATTTTTGGAGGTGACACATCAGAACGGCAAGTTTCGCTTATGAGTGGAACAAACGTCTGGCTCAACTTGCAGGCATATGATGATGTGAGGCTTTTATGATAATAGCCTTTTATCTGGTTATAGTTATTCTAACATTATAGGAGTTAACTGTTCTATTGACTGGCTACATCCGTCCCTACTGGTTATTGTATTATTGTCTTTCCTTGCTCTGATAATATACTCCAGTGAAATCCCTGAATATTAGCATTGACCACCATGAAATGACATTAAACATCTTACACTTGTGTAGTTGATTAAAATAATTCTGTTGAAGTTGCATTATGAGGCATATTAACTTAGCTGGGTGTCTGAAACAGCTTGAAGTAATCCCCTGTTTGCTTGCTCCTATACGTGACCATTCATCAAACACAGGTTTAAATGAGAGAGATTCTGATGTGAGCTCTTGGGTAGTTTGGACATTGCCGTAAGTACTAAATCAGATTCCTTTTAGTTTCTCAGAGGAAATGTGTTTTCTGATTTTGGCTTGTATGAATAATCAACAGCTAAAGCAGCATAATATTCAGCGGACAGAAATTCTTTCTATCAATTACTACTTTTCCCTTTTATAATTGCGTGGCTGGTCCTCTTTCTTGCAGTTACTCTCTTGTTCTAAGACACACAACTGAGGAAGTTCTGGATGCATGTATTGAGGCTATTGAACCCACTCGGGCTGCATTGACATCCCAACTACGAAACCAAGTGATGGACGATCTTGTAGAAGGTCTGAAGAAACAGAGTTGGTTTACTGGATTTGATATAGGTGATGAACTACCCGAGAAATACTCTTTGAAGGAGTGGATTGCTCTGGCCCAGAAAGTTGAAGCAACAGTTTTCATTGCAGGTTCTTCTTTTCTTTTCTGTTATATGTTTTTCTTTGCAACATAACAATTTGCATGTGGTGACCTCTGAACTTCTTGTCTTTCTCACTTGAAGTTTTACATCTACAAACATGGTAGACTACAATCTGAATGTGAGATATATGACTCCTGCTTCTAAGATGGACAAGTTTGACAGGAATATTATAATGGAAGTAGTTGATTTATCCAGGATTTTATGGCCGGTGGCTTGAAATTCATCTATTTCAATTGTTTGGTTATTATCTAGGTTGAAGAGCCCAATACATGGAAGTAATGTAATCCTTTATTTTGTTGTTATCTGCAGTTCATGGAGGCATTGGTGAAGATGGCACACTACAGTCACTGCTAATGTCTGAGGGAGTTCCACATACAGGTTTGTGAAAGCATACATGCTAAAGCAGGAAACACTGAAGGCATTCCATTATTATAGTCTCTATTACTTTTGCACATCCTAATGTTTACCAATGTAAAGGTCCTGGTGTTACGGCTTCTAGGATTTGCATGGACAAAGTCGCCACATCTCTTGCTCTTAACCATGTACGAAATACTTTTAAGATATATTATGATATGAGTTTTTCGACATAATTTTTTTCCTATCCAGTGTCAGCTACTTAACTCTGCTCTTTGATCTCTATGTATGAGCAGCTAGAAGATTTTGGAGTTCTTACAATAAAGAAAGAAGTATGGAAGAAAAAGGAGTTGCTACATGTGCCAGCAATTGACATTTGGCAAGATATGACCTCAAAGCTCCAGTGTGAAACTCTATGTATTAAGCCGGCAAGGGATGGATGCTCTACTGGGGTTGCAAGACTTCAGTAAGCAGAATTATTTGATTAGTAGACATCTCAGCGTTGAGTTTGACTCTGTTAGTTTTGTATTGCTATGTGCAGCTCTGTGGAGGACCTCATAGTGTACATAAAAGCATTGGAAGAGGGACTTTTGAGAATTCCTCCCAATAGTTTTTCAAAGGTAGAGATCTTTTCCTACAATTCATATTAGTCACTAGAACTTAGGATTTGTCAGAAAATCACATGCTTACTCAAAAAGATACATTTTGCTTGAAGGATGTTGAGACAAAACCCTGCTTCTGGCATGTTCCTTTTGCATGTAATGACTGACCATTGAATATTGACAGGCTCATGGGATGATAGAGATGCCTAATCCTCCTCCAGAGCTCTTGATCTTTGAGCCATTTATCGAGACGGATGAGATTATTTTCTCATCCAAATCCCCTGATGAAAAAGCACCAAGCCTTTTCTGGGAAGGAACCAGTCGGTGGGTGGAAGTTACAGTTGGTGTAATGGGGAAATGTGGATCAATGCGTTCGCTGAGTCCCAGCGTTACTGTCAAGGAATCTGGTGATATTTTATCACTGGAAGAAAAGTTCCAAGGTGAGATTCTGTTATAAGGGAAGGTATTGTCTTAGCTAAGCTCGTGCGAATCTTGATATCCTATAAATCACCTTTGGCTTCTGTCAGAAATTCTATTATCTATATCTAAAATTTATAATCCATTCTAAAGATTATCCTCTTGTGAGTGATCTAAGGTACATATGACTTGCATAACAGGTGGAACAGGCATCAATTTGACTCCACCACCTCCATCCATTATGAGGTTTGCCATAACCTCCTCCTCAAAGATGATTCTGCTTCTGTCCTGTTAATTTCAATTTATTTTGAATGATTGCTTATGATGGGACCCTTTGGTGCAGCTCGGAGGCCTTAGAGAAATGCAAACAGCGAATAGAGCTAATAGCTAACACCCTACAGCTGGAAGGATTTTCACGTATTGATGCATTTGTGGATGTGGACACTGGAGAGGTTTGTTGATCCCATAGTGCGCATGCTTCTCTGAATCATTCTTTTCTCGGTAGAGTATTGCTCCATATATCATTTAAAGTTGATATCCAAAGAAGATCGGAAGGTCTGATTTGACTATAAACTATCCTTTCTTGGGGAAGAATGTCTTCCAAGGGAGTACATTCCTACAGAATGAAGGTTTTGGTTGAATACCGTGTTGTTGTCGATTTTTTGCTGTGCGGTTTGTGATAAAGACTATCATTTGATGTCATATGAGATTATTTGCTTCAAGATCGGATGCTTAAATGATCAAAGGTGGCCTGAAGAGCCACACGCCAAACTGTTCCTTTCTTTTCCTTCTTTTATTATCTCACCGCACTGCACCCTCACAGGTTTTGATCATCGAGGTCAACACCGTGCCCGGAATGACTCCATCAACAGTTTTGATCCATCAGGTATGATGAACAGTGTTGGATTATTGCTGTGAATTGTTTGATTCATTTGTCTCCTCATGATCATCTCTTCCTCTCGGTTTATGCATGCGGTGATATTTACTCAAAACTCAATGGAGTAGATATGCTTTCATACAAAGAAAATGAACATTTTCAATGCGAAAAGCATAAACAAGAAACCACCGCCGAGAAGCACAAAGATTCGAGCCCATCTCTCGTGAGTGAGAAGGAGTCGAAGGAATCGGTTCATATTTACTTTCGTCCTCTCAGGATTTGCTTGTGGTCGCTTCTTGACATGCATATGCTTTTTCCCTTAACACACCTCAGGCACTGGCCGAGCAACCCCCTATGCATCCTCAACGATTCTTCCGAGCCCTTCTTGACTTGTCATCAGAGATCAGGCGCACAAAAAGAGTAGAAAGACATTCTGCAGACCGACGAGGTACCTAACTGCTCTGGATCTGCAAACTCTCTCGGATCATACATAAGCTTGTATCGCGTGGCAGTCGAAAAGCGCCGGCAGTCGTCTCGTCCGTAATTTTCTTCTTCTACTTCGTTGTGATACATCCATCCTCCACGGTTGCTCTACTACGTTTGGTGTGATCTTCAGAAATTCATCGGGTGTGTTTGCTTAAGCTATCGTGGACCACNGCTACGTTTGGTGTGATCGTCAGAAATTCGTCGGGTGTGTTTGCTTAAGCTATCGTGGACCACGGACTCTTGGCCTCTTGAAAATCAATTTCCCGCATCGGACATCTACACTGGGTCGAGCCGTCGTTACTATAATCTATAGTCCATGTCGAATGAGAGAGAGAGAGAGAGTGGTAGTTGTTAGGAGTGGATTATGGTGTAATGGCTACTCCTCCATTGGAAGCAATCCTCCATTTGGGGGAGGAGCTGCCCGAAACTTTAAAGCGAAGCTTACATGATTATATGTGTACAAATAAATGTATCTATCTTCTCCTCTAGCTTTCCCTATCACTAATCCAGCTCGGAATTTTCGAGATCATATTCGATAATCTTCAAGTGCGGGTTCCAAAGAGAAAAAGAAGAAGAAGAAGAAGAAGCAGGAATTTAGCTAAAATGATGAGCTTCATGAATTCGAAGTAGTACATGTGCTTATGAGTAGTGCCCTCCGTTACTTGGACATTACTCATTTATCCTTAACTATGCGCAAACTCGTTAAAATTCTAATTACAAGTGATGCTACTTATTTAAAATGAAATTATGGTAATTAAGATAATTATAGAAATGAGAAAATTTTACAATTAAAGGGAATCTAACCACGAATGAATTAATTCTAAGCACTGGATGCTCGATATTTTCTTCTAGGGTGCATGTGGGGGGAAAAAAATTCTGCTGGGGAGATTTAAATATAAATGTAAATATATATATTACTCAAACTTTTTTTTGCTGCTTTTTAAATTTACCAATTATTATAACCCATTTTGTTATTTGATATATCTATTATTACTCGAGAATCTGATATAAAAATAGAAAATAATGTTAATAAGCTGTGTCGGACGTCCCTGAACTTATACTAAATATCCGACACGTCACATAATTAATCATTACTCCATTTTTTAAAAAATATTTAAAAAAACCCCTCACAAGTATATGTCAACTCTACCCCTGGAGAAGCCAAGGACGAGGAAGATATTGCAAATAACATAGTATAATTTTAATTATTCAATTTTCTGTTGGGCAATTTAATGTACAGGTCAAAACGGCTGCAGGCTTCCAACACGTACACGGGGAGGAGAGTGAGGGGCTCCACGATCCGGTTTACCTTCTACTGTGGAACCGGGAGCATGCTCCATCCGCCCTGAACTGACCTGCGGGCCCCACTTCCCTCGAGGGACCATACACCCGGAGCAGTGATTTCACCACTGCCCCAGCATTTTCTCATTAAAAAGGAGAAAAGGATTGAAATAAGTCAACTCTCTCTTCTCTCTGATGTCACATAATTAAATAAAAAAAAGTTTTAGGTTAACGGCAATCACATTAAAATTTTAAGTAAAAATTAATAAAAAATTTTATGAGTTTATATTATATTTACAATAAATTTAATATAATATAAAAGTAATTGAACTCATATTTAGCCAGACTCGAGTTTGGAAACTCTGAAGTCCGGTTTGTAGTAAATTGACATTAAGTCTAAATATGAAAGAAAATTACCCAACTTGTAGCTAATTATTCTCATCTCCAAGACTGAAAGAAGAATATTCTACTCGTAAACCGTTATTGAGCGCGAGTATTTAATGGTACATGACAAATGATCACATAATCGTATAAGGTTAAATATTAAAATATATAATTACATATAAATTAAATAAAAAAATTACATACTTATTAAAAAAATTGAATATCAATCATATTTGTAAGTAAAAATAAAAATAAATTTTATAAATTTATAAGCAATTTCATCGTAGTTAAGTTAGACATTTACTTACTCTTCTCTCTCACTGCTGTGGATTATGAACGTGACCTGTGTCCCTGCCTACCTGTGACTCCTGTTCTGTATATAACGCAGGTTCATTCATTGCCTCTGAACTCTCAATACTGCACCAACCGATGAATTAAGACTCCCTGTGAGATGTCGAGGAGTTAAGGAGGGAGGTGAAGTAGACTTCAAGCCTGAAGAAGTTCACCAGCTCCCATCCAATTCCCCTGCTTCTTTTCTTTTTTTTCCTAGTAATTTCTGGGAGATTCTTGCGAAGCGAGGACGAGGAGGAGGAGGAGGAAGCATTAGCAGCACCAGCAGCAGCAAGAATGCCGTTGACGAGGTACCTGCTTAAGAATGAGTACGGCCTGGCCGATCCGGAGGTGTACAGATCTGCTGATAAAGAAGACCCCGAAGCTCTCTTGGAGGGCGTTGCCATGGCCGGCCTCGTCGGCCTCTTGCGCCAGCTCGGCGACCTCTCTGAGTCAGTCCACCATCTCCCCTCCTCTCTCTACGCTTTAATAGTATTTTTGTGCCGCAGCAGGAATTACCGTGAGGCGTGCTTGTTATTAATGTTGACTTCAATTATCTGATTGACCGCTTGTCAAATTGCCTTTTTTCCTTTGTTTTTTTTTTTCGATGGAATCACACCTCTAAATTTAGTATTTTTAAAACCCGCCGGGTTCTAGTTCTTCTTTTGGTGCCGCGGTCTTACTTGGGCTACTAGGAAAGTGGAATTCTTATGCATGTCGCGAAGTGCTGGTGAGTTGTGACTCAAGGTTGCTTTTCATTGGAAATTTTTTTCTTGGGAGAGCCAGAACTTAATTTGATTGGATATGATTGTGATGTGAGGATCAGCTTGACTTTGATGGTTAACTCCTTATGTATATCTAACTTTCAGAATTCACAGTTGTGACAGTAATTCATAAGCTAGATTGCCATTGTTTGGAATCAGGCACCTATAATTTTTGCAACTACCTTGACTTACCGTCCATCTTTACCTATTTTGAAATCTGTTGTCTACAAATTTTCAGAATGCGGTATGACCCCTGATCTGTCAAGAGTTGTTAGACTGGTCCAGCTACGATCAATTATTGTGGGATCATTTTGTATGGATTTATAGGCTATGGTTCCTTTAGAGCTGCATATGCTGAAGATAGTGTCTCTCTGCTGTGGCTTCTGTCTAGTCTCTGTTGCAGCCTTGAACGACTTCAATTTTTCTTCGGTCATGTGCTTTGCTGATCAGTCTTCTTCTTTATCTTTGTCTTTAAAGATTTGCTGCTGAGATATTTCATGACTTGCATGAAGAAGTAATGGCCACTGCAGCCAGAGGCCATAGTCTCACATTGCGTATTCAACAGCTAGAAGCAGAATTTCCTCCAATTGAGAAGGCACTGTTGTTGCAGACAAATCATTCACTATACTATTCCAACGCAGGTTAGTTATTATCCTAACTTTCAAATTAGCGTTGACTTCATTGTTTGTTCAAGTAATTGGCTGTTGAGTATGCAAGCAAATATCAACAGCATTGTTACTCAAAGTAAGAGGAACAAGGTGAAAAGTTATACTTCTGACTTCTATTCAATTTATCTATGACTAATATGATTAACTGTGATTTAGTCAACAATTGTTGTGTAAAAGATATAATTTATAGATCAGGGTTGAAGGTTCAAATAGTTATTTTGATTCATTTGATTTTTTTTAGGTGTTGAGTGGCGTCCCCATTTGCAAATGGAAGAGAGCCTGATTGCTCAAGGAGATTTGCCTCACTTTATAATGGATTCTTATGAAGAATCCCGGGGTCCACCACGGTTATTTCTTCTGGATAAGTATGAACATGTCAATAAAAGGATCCTTGAAATGAAGCAAAAGCAAGGCTTATAATAGCAAAAATTTTATGACACTTTTATTTGAATATTTCAGGTTTGATGTAGCAGGAGCTGGCGCATGCTTGAAGCGCTACACTGATCCATCATCTTTCAAAGTGGAAAGACTGCCAGATCACCTTCCATCAGTGGAGGTTCAGAGGGAAAAGAAGGTTCGCAGGTCAAAGGTACTGCAGTACAGAATTCCATCTTAACTATCAGTAGTTATTGAATCAAACTTATAAATGATCAACTGTTATATGAGATTCGTCCTTGCAAATGTTTTTGGAAGCCTTATGTTTCCCTGGGATCAAGCCTTAGTTCCAGTTATATCCACTATTAGCAACCTAATGTTTGAGTATCACTGTGGACTGTTCATTTGATCCAGAACTATTTCCTAATATGAGTGAGTAATCTCTTATTGTAGCTAACACTTTGTGAGTCTTCACATTGTATTTGAAGATCAATATACTTGCCTGTCTCACAGAATTGCACAGATCCCATGCATTCATGATTATTAGTTTTAGTTAAAGGTCCTCTACAGATGGCTGAGGAATTATTTCCAGTGTCCATTGTTNAGAAGTAATGGCCACTGCAGCCAGAGGCCATAGTCTCACATTGCGTATTCAACAGCTAGAAGCAGAATTTCCTCCAATTGAGAAGGCACTGTTGTTGCAGACAAATCATTCACTATACTATTCCAACGCAGGTTAGTTATTATCCTAACTTTCAAATTAGCGTTGACTTCATTGTTTGTTCAAGTAATTGGCTGTTGAGTATGCAAGCAAATATCAACAGCATTGTTACTCAAAGTAAGAGGAACAAGGTGAAAAGTTATACTTCTGACTTCTATTCAATTTATCTATGACTAATATGATTAACTGTGATTTAGTCAACAATTGTTGTGTAAAAGATATAATTTATAGATCAGGGTTGAAGGTTCAAATAGTTATTTTGATTCATTTGATTTTTTTTAGGTGTTGAGTGGCGTCCCCATTTGCAAATGGAAGAGAGCCTGATTGCTCAAGGAGATTTGCCTCACTTTATAATGGATTCTTATGAAGAATCCCGGGGTCCACCACGGTTATTTCTTCTGGATAAGTATGAACATGTCAATAAAAGGATCCTTGAAATGAAGCAAAAGCAAGGCTTATAATAGCAAAAATTTTATGACACTTTTATTTGAATATTTCAGGTTTGATGTAGCAGGAGCTGGCGCATGCTTGAAGCGCTACACTGATCCATCATCTTTCAAAGTGGAAAGACTGCCAGATCACCTTCCATCAGTGGAGGTTCAGAGGGAAAAGAAGGTTCGCAGGTCAAAGGTACTGCAGTACAGAATTCCATCTTAACTATCAGTAGTTATTGAATCAAACTTATAAATGATCAACTGTTATATGAGATTCGTCCTTGCAAATGTTTTTGGAAGCCTTATGTTTCCCTGGGATCAAGCCTTAGTTCCAGTTATATCCACTATTAGCAACCTAATGTTTGAGTATCACTGTGGACTGTTCATTTGATCCAGAACTATTTCCTAATATGAGTGAGTAATCTCTTATTGTAGCTAACACTTTGTGAGTCTTCACATTGTATTTGAAGATCAATATACTTGCCTGTCTCACAGAATTGCACAGATCCCATGCATTCATGATTATTAGTTTTAGTTAAAGGTCCTCTACAGATGGCTGAGGAATTATTTCCAGTGTCCATTGTTCATTTTTCCCACAACAAATACATTTCATGTTTGAACTTTTCATAACCCTAGACTACTACCGTATGATAAGAGCTACCAAACTGAATTACTTGTGTGATTTGTAAATGATAGCTTGTCTACACTCAACTTCTTCATCTGGCTAAAATTTTTAGCCCTGGATTTTGGTTCACAACATGGATAATGATATTATTTCCTCGTCCAATAGAAAAAAAGGGCATGCTGGAGAAATGGAGAAACCCCGGAAAGTGTACCTGCATCACATGCCAAGTGAGACCCAGCAAAATTTTCTGCTTTATTTTGATTGTTTTAGGTGATTACAGTGACTGCAGACATGACAATTATTTTGCATGCGACAGGCTGCATCAATTAATTATGGAAGAATGGATTGAGAATGCTTACAACAATCCTGCGCGACGTGTGAAATTAAAGAAACGGCCAATGAATGGATCTCCATTTGACTCTAAAACTGGGAAGAGTTACATGGAGAAGTTTGTGGAATCTTCCTCGCCCGTGAGTAAGACAATACATGAAGTTTTTGTTGTCCCATCGTCTCTGAAATGGACACAAGATGATACCGGCGAATCAGGTATCGTAGTAGTTGGAGTAAGTACAACTAGTCCAGTGAAAGATGTGTTGCAAACAGATGATGGAGACATTTTATCACACCATGCTCAAGGAAAGCAATTCATGGATGATTTAGAGGACTTTGAACCAACCATCTATGGAGAGACAGATGAAGTTTCTTCCACCTGCCATGCAGATGTAGATAAAAAGGAGTTAATGGTTAATGGAGATGGCAGTAGAGAAGGTAGTATCGATGGGTATCAGTCTGATGAGATGACCAGTGAGGTGGAGAATTACATGGATGCTCTTGCTACTGCTGAGTCAGAAATGGACACAGATACTGACGGCAGACATATAGATAGTATGACTCTTGCCAAATGTGAGATACATTCTGGTGCAAATGAAGACATGGAGCTTCAAATGGAAACTTTGGCTTCACAGTCAGTGGGAAGCTTTGCCTCCAATGATGGGAACAGCTCCTTTAGGAGAAGTTCCAGTTTACTGTCTAGTGATGGGGTGAGCAAAATGGGTGACAGTACTCAGTTTGGCAGTGATAGCTTTTCAGATGTGTTACCACTGCCTGAAAGTACTGTTACTGACTCTGGAAATCTGCTAGATGACCAGCTTCCCCACAACAAGGAGGCTTTTAGCATGGGGTCAAAAGATCATATGTTGTCTACTGGAAAAGGCATTGAGGACAATGAAATTTGTGATTTTAGAGAGGTTTCTCAAACTTCATCTTCTGCAGACGTAGAATCTACATGTATACCTCTGAATGCCGGATCAAGGTCATGTATGGGATCAGAACAAGATGAGACATCATCAGACTATATGAAACATGCTACTGGCTCATCAGGCTCTGATGAAACCAGGGAAAATCTTGTTGATCCCCCAGCTCCGGCCACTGACAATGCGACAAACCAGAGCGAGGGTGATAATCTGGCTAGAGTCTCCACTGGACGCATTTCTGTGGATGAATTGGAGGATGGACATTTAAATGTCTGTGCCATGACTATGGAACACTCATCAGATAATTTGGAACTGATTTCTGGAAGTGGAAGTAGGAATGAAGTGCCAAATACTAGGGATGTAGCTGAAAGTTGCAACCGAATTTTGTTGAGGATGGATTCACCACAGTCAAGACTACCTTTAGAAGAACAGCATCAATTATCACCACACCTGGGAGAGGATGAATCTGCTAACAATACCTTCTCATCTGCTTCACTTCTACCAGATTCGGATAGTGTACAGGCTGCTGATGGTGGAGATGAAGTTGATGATGCTATACCAGCACCTATGCTTGATTTAGAAATGTCAACTGTCTCCGTTGAAGAGCAGCAAGTCCATGTCAAAGACCAAATATTGTTAGATGAAGCTGTAAAGGAAGGCAAATTGTCAGATTTGGATCTGCAATATAAAAGAGGAGAGAGAGAAATTTCCCAGACACTGGTTGGTGAAAATATTGAGGGTCTCACCCAAAATAAGGAGGCAGGTGGAGGAGAACTGGGAGATCCTTTCCATCCTGATATTCCCTTTGCAGGAAGTGTTGTTGGTTCAATCTCAGATGATCTAATGTTGACGAGAGTCAATTTGGAAGACATAAATGCCATTACAAATGAACCACAGGTCCTTGTTGAGGAACAGAAATCCCTAGGTGAGGCTGAGAAGGTGACTTTACATGAAGAGAATCTGCAAGAGGTGGATAATGAAAAGGAAGAAGGGAGCTGCAAGGAGGTCACTTATGATAGAGAAGATGCCGACAGCCTCACTTGTAATTTCAAGGCAGTGGATGGAGTCACTGTCCCTGCTGTTCCATCGGGTGGTGATGATTCTGTGTTAGCTGACTTGGTCACTCAAGAGGTTCAAGCAGGAGCTATTGGTAACTCTGAAGCATCTGTTGCTGACATTGGACTAGTGCCTCAAGACGAAGTGGATTTATATGAGGCAGAGTCTCCCAATTGGGTGAAAGAAGCAGGTGCAAAGGAGAAAGTTAATGAAGTAGAAGTGGGTCAAGATTTAGACTCCGTATCCGCTGTAGATTGGAATTCCATAGCTCATGGCAGTGACAGTACTGCAGTAGGTGTTAGTGGGTCCTCTCTGTCCAAGCAGACCGAAAGTGGATTTTTTTATGATATCGAAACAACTGCAACTTGTTCAGAGCAAGTAAATGCCAACCATGCCCTGTCAAGAATGGAAGATGTTATCTCATCTCAAAATGGCTTACTGGCAGGTCCTGCAGCAGCTTCAGATGAGTTATCAAAATCGCTGGTTGATGAGGCTGCCGTTGGCTTGCATCATGTAGATGATGATATTTTTAGATCCCGGAATCTCCAAGCTAAAGAATTTCAACAAATGGATATCTTAGATCAGGAAAGTTTCTTGCTCCCTAGGTCAGAAGCTGCACTAGATTATGGCTCAGGGATGCAGGATGAAGTAAATGGTACCAACTCTCAGGAAATGACTGGAGCTTCACATTTAACAGGTTGCAAAGATGCAGAAATGCAGTCCGTGAACAGCTTGAACCAAGAGAAACATGAAGGTTATTCTGTAAACCTGCTTGAAGAATTCTCGATCCAACAACCCTCATTGACGGAATCCTTGCAGGGGTCAACATCCAATACTGGACTTCATAACTTTACATTGCTCTCTGAGGTTGGACAAGTTAATATGTCTGAGATGCCTCCTATGCCTCCTTTACCTCCTGTTCAATGGAGAATGGGAAGGAAAATGAATATTCCTTCTACTCAGGAGAAGAAATATCATGGGAGTGGCCAGGACCTTTTCCCACCACTACAATCCTCCTTAGCTAAAGAAAATCTAGAAATTGGATTTCCTGCATTGGAGGCTGGAACTCCGCTCACTCAAAGCCCCTTCTTGTCCCCCACATGTCCAGAAACTGAAATTCCAGCCCAGACTTATCCCTGTGCTTTGCAAATGCAATCTGTGAATAGTGATTCAGTTGTCCACTCCAATGACATGAATGTAAAATCATTACAGAGTTTAGTGTGGCCAGAACCCACATTCCACAGGCTGCCTGAGCAAATTTCCCTAACTTCAGATGCAAAATTGATGTATGATCCTCACCTACCACAATCAGTTGGTGGAGATACTAATTCAGGACAACATCCTGAATCACCAGCAGGGGAACTTGCCCATCCTGTGGACCAATTGTTGCAAAAGACTCATACAGAAGTCAAAGACAGCCAACACAATACTCAAAATGCAGATGAGAAGGACTGTTCTGATCTGACAAAGACAAGGCAGGAGCAAGAGGATCCACTGAATTCCCAGGAAGAAACGGTGGGATCCACAGATCCATGGACTTTGCCCCAATCCAATGAAGGTGGAAAGCCCAGTGGAATTTTAATTGGAAATATTCCTCGTCCCCCAAAACCTCTCATTGATGCTGTTGCAGCACATGATAGAAGCAAGGTGATAATGCTGATTTTTTGTTGTGTGTGTGTGTGTGTGTGTGTGTGTTGAGTTTTATTTATATTTCTTTAGCCACTTATTTTACAATAGTTTTTTACTATACGAAGTACTTATTGGTGCCATATGGTCTTAATATGCAGTTGAAAAAGGTTGCTGAACGAGTACGGCCTCAGCTTGCACCAAAGCAAGAAGTAAGAGATTCACTGCTTGAGCAGATAAGGACAAAGGTTATGATCCATCTATCTAAATACCATCCATTTCTTTGCCATTCTTTATTGTTTACTTTTTAACATCATCATAATGGTGAGGGGCTAAGTCTTGTGTTCATTGTCCCCCTCAGTCATTCAACTTGAAGCCCGCCTCTGTTGCTAGACCAAGCATTCAGCAGGGTCCTAAAACCAACTTGAAGGTTGCTGCTATTCTGGATAAAGCAAATGCAATTCGACAGGTCTCTCTCTCTCTCCCCCTCCCTCCCTCCATCCTTTCTGCATATATATATTTGTTTGTCTCGGACGAAAATATGCTCCTTACCTTGTGTGTGTACTCTGCAATGGTTCATTTGGTAAACAAAATGGAAAAGAAAATCCCATGATACTATGATCGGTATGCTGTTTATGTTCTGGTCCCCTTCTGTTGGTCCACAAGGATATTTTGTCACTGTTGGACCTACAGGACCAATGTGTCTAGGAAAGAATTTTTAGTCATGGATTAATGACATTGTTTAAACTTGAAACAGGCATTTGCTGGAAGTGATGAAGATGATGACACAGACAGTTGGAGTGAGTGAATGTTGAGCCGGACGCCCTCAAAAAACAAGCAGCAAGTCTGCTGCCATCACCCCTGGTTCTTTGGTTGGCTGCCAACATTACGGGCTTCTGATTGAGTATATAGTTGAATAGAAAAAATTTTGTAATGTGATGCATTCCTTTTCCCTTATATCCTCCATACCTACTGTATAGCATCCCAAGTCTAGCTTCTCTTTCCCTTTTTGGCCAAAAATGGTCCAGCTGGTTATAAGTTGTGCAACTCATAGATTGTGGACCACTGTATACACTTAAGTCCACTGTCATATTAAATGGAAAAGCTTTACTTGCGGAGAACCGACTCGTTGGCCTCGGCGTGCAAGCACTGCAGACCAAACCGTGCTGTAATTCTTACACTCAAGCCTTTTTTGGCTTTTGCAACGAATGCATATTTGTGTGGAATAGGCATTTGTTTTATGTATCCAGCTGATCCTCTGTTGAGTACGTGTTTACTCACTGTGAACTGTAGGTTTTGGTAGCAGTAGATCCCTTGATAAATTTGCTCCATCTCTTTGATCAGCACACCCATGCAAATTCGACCCGATATTGCAGCATGTCGAATGATTATCTCCATCTGTTCGATTTTTTCTTTCCATTTCTAGGTCGAATTGGACAAAATTCTTGTACTGCCTTGCTGGGATCAATGGAATCCACCAGTCCCCGTGGAAGATCACACGTCAATTCCAAAACCAAGTGCCCCCATATTGATCCACTCTTCTCATGGTTATATTCCCTTTTTGGTCTTGCAGAGACCTGCTGGAAGGATCCCAATCGACTCAGTTAGTTTAGGTTTGGGTATATTCATGGATGAAACACCCTTGATTATCAATCAGTTCTCTTCACCTACACAATCTGAATATTGCATCTGTAAATAATAACTTACCGAGGACACATTTAATTGTCCTTAGATTATAATTTTTTTTAAAAAATTTCTCCCACTCTTGTTGGGCCACCAATAATAAACCCTCTGCTTTGCTCAGCTTGACCTCTGTCTCTTTTAATCCCCGTCCGAAGAAGAGCAATTTCCCTTGGGCAAAGGATAAGTCACGGCAGTGCAGAAAAGGAAGAACATTTAATTAAAGGTCAAATTTTTGTTGCCGAATCATCGAGGAGGGGAAAGCGGAAAAGAAAACCCCACTTGTTTTATGGTATTTAATGTTTATAATTAATAAATTATTGTTTTTTCCTTCCTTTTCCTGTTTACGCAGGCAGCCCTCTGAATTGAAATTGGAAGAAAGTACAGAAATTTCCTCTCTACTTTGTATGGGAAAATCTCTTCCGAGGAAATTGAGTCAGATAGCTAAAGGGGCCGTGGCAGCGTCCCAATTTGCCAAACCCACAAAACCCACAAGGGTTGCGACGCTATCTGTACCTAAAGGACAGAGGAGTGGTAGCAGCAGCAGAGGGCAGGCGTTGTTCAAGCAGATGGAGAGCAGCGACGCCGCCGACAAGGAGGGGAATGCCAGGGTGCCGCTCTCGGAGGTGGTGTCTGAGTGCGTGAAGCGGTGGTTCAAGGACACGCTTAAGGAGGCCAAAGCGGGGGATATCAACATGCAGGTCTTGGTGGGTCAGATGTACCACAACGGCTATGGTGTCCCCCGAGACGCCCAGAAGGTTTTGGAAAATTTTTCCTGGTGTTATACTATTAATTGGTTTTCTCTCAGGCTAGGCTTCAACTTTCTAGACTCTGTTCATCTATATGCCCTGAAAGTCAGCAAAACTTCGTCTTTCCTGTCGTTCTTTCAACTTGGTTTTGTGGATATCCTGCAAAATTGCGTTTACGGCCCTTTCCCTTGTATCGTTGTTTGAATTCGCCTCTCTGATGGTGAAGGCTTGTCTAAATAGTTTGCTGCTTGTCATACTGTTTGCTGGTGCGTACTGATACAGCCTTTCATTTGGGGGATTTTGGATGTCTGCTGTGTTATGAAAGGTTATCGTAAGGTGTTTCTTCCCTTCAGTTCAGTGGTGATATTGGATTAGGGTTGGCGCCATAGCGTACTTGAGTTGAGTATGAACTTACTCACAGCAGGTAGAAGCATTAAGTTAAGCCAACTTAAACCAGCACGATTTGACCTTGCTTTCAAGTTAAGCTGCTCGTTTACCTGTTGAAGAGCTGTAACAATATGCAGATTGGTGTAAATGCAGCAGTTTCAAACCTGATGATGGACAGGGGATGACACCTTTGATTTGTATATTTGATCATATATTGATCTTTGTCAAATTATACACATGCTCTTAGGAAATGGATGAATGCCAGGCAATTGAAATTGCTAAACAGATTGGATATTCACAGCGAGTTTGCAGAGGTTATCATCTTGGTGAATCAACGACTTGGAATGCCCAATGTACCTGATAAATTTTCCGTTCTTAGAGTAATTGCAAACCTTGTATGGGCAAATAAGGGTAAAAACCTCTTTAGTCGATGCTTTGGCTTTGAGGTTATTGATACATGTAATTGGGTTATTCACATGCTTGTGTTAATGGCTTCCTTACTTTTATTGCAATTAATATGTAAATCCACATGTGCTTTGTTTCCTTGATTTTAGATTTTTATGTTTGTGATACCCTCATAATTTTTATTTATTTGGACAATTCATCCCCAGGGAAGAGCATGGATGACAAGAGCTTCGAGGATCCGCCCTTCTGTTTGGAAAGTCAGTGATAAGCGTCCAGGTTGCAATTTATGCCATCTCCAACAACATAGTTCTTACATGCCAATTTGCAATCTAATTGGAGATTGTTGGTTAAGTATGCCAATTTTTTGTGCTTCTGAATCTTCTTAGGTTATAATGCTAGTGACTCTGATTCGGATGAGTTGAAGGGTGATTCATGATCGTTGTAGCACTTGGTAATTCCATCAGGTAAGCTTTATCTCCTCTACTTTATTGACAATCTTATCTTATTGATAATGTATCTGTCTCTTTTAAGAAAGAAAATCTCTGTTATGGTTATGTTGAACCCTTCTAAAATTGGTTTGCATGAGAATTTAATTTTAGTGATAGTACATCGGGTTAATAGTGTTCAATACTTGCATTCTAGATTAATGGACCCCAATGCATGTCAGAATAATATTGTTGAGAACTGGTCCAAATTTTTTTAAAAAACAAAAAAAAATACTGTTGAGAACTATTTTCATAGAAGGTGCAAGCTCTCATGATGTTAGTAAATGATTATCATAAAAGAGATGGTTGATGAATTGTACAGAGAATCGTGTGTGTTCCACTCTTGATATAATTACGTTCTGGTAAGAACAATCACCAGTGCACTTTTTGTCAGGCTTATCATTAGGTATAAGTAAATGATCAGCAAGGTAGCCCAGAATCTGTTGAGTAGCTTGTTTTGTAAAGATTTTCTGTTATATTCTAGTCACCATTGAACACTATAGATGCAGTTGTAGCAAGTGTCTTGTACCCTCAAGCCGCTGGCAAGGGCTGTGTAACTAGTTTCAAATATGACCTGTCGTCCATGACTATGTCATATATATCACTGGAAATTACACCACCACCTATAGGCCGCAAATGACTCTGCGTGACCATTTACTTTCAATCTGGGTGGAGAAGTTGCTTAGCTAACTGACGATCTTGCTATGGGCATTCTGCAGGACCGGCACGGAGCTCTAATATCCTTCCGGTCGCTTCAGCTGCGAACCAACCTGTAGCGATCCTATTAGTCCTCCTATGTTCGGCTTCAGGCTTTGCTTAATTATGATGTCTCCTATGCTTTAATTTTCTCAAGGTCACAGAGAAGGAAAAGACATCTTCTGCAGTTTCTTGTTATGGAGGATCCAGTCTCATCTTAAGGAGTGTCGATTTTTAGGGGCTGTTATTTCTTCTTCTTTTCTTTAACTTTACTGTGCAGGAATGGGGTAATTGGGATTTTCTGGTTTTAAGAGAAAAAATTTGCAGAAAGTTTGCCCTTTTCTTAGGCCTATACCATGTAAAGTGGCTGTCTTTCGATAAAGCTACTTCTGTCTTATGCTAATTTCTGAACGAGCTAAATATAAATGGTCACACAATGGCTATCGAAGTCGGACGAGGTCCACCACAGCGTGGTATCACAATTGCTTCGGTGAAGATTCGATCACTCTCGTCCTGATCTGAAGTCATGACACCCATAGAGATTTTGCTGTGAATAAGATCAACCTGAGATGCAAATGTGGAATGCTCTCTCAAATTAATGAGTCAACTCATGAGCTGCTGCGACATTTAATGGGCAATTAGTTTTTATGGATAACGATAAACTAGGCATGTTTCCGTTTACGGCACCAGAAAAATAAAAGAAAAATCTTTTTCCTTTGATCTCCAGGATCAAGAGAAATATAAGAGGATAGCCATTGTTCTGCAGTGATTTTCCCACTCCGATCCGTAATGTTGCTTTTACCAGTACATTGAAACGGCGACTTCAGAAACCGACTATAGTTCGATAGTTCAGGCAAGAAAAGTCCGACATTTCCAGCAGACACTGAAGAGTAAGTTCTTACTGGTTTGCCTTGAATCTCTTTTAGTATCTTTGGATCTTTTTTTATGTACATAGAGTTTGATTGACTCGGTCCATTTCAAGATACCATTAAAATAATCACTTTGAGAATCCCAGACCACAACAATATCATAACAAAGCCCTCAACTTCCTGCTAGTTTCCGGCTATTTGTGTACACGTGCAGTTCTTATGGCGTTAAAGAGAGTTTTTTCCCCCAGGTGGCTTGAATGAACGGACTATAATTTAGGGAAAAAAATGATGCAAACAGGATTGCGGGTATTTGATGACCTTGGGATGAATTGCATGTCAAAATTTCTACTTTTGAAATCCTTTTTGTATCAGTAAAAATCTGTTCCCTCGGACAAAGTCTTCCTTTCTATCAGGTTCCTGCGCTGTTTCGGCGTGATGGAGGGGGTAGATTGCGGTCATGACGATGAAGAAACTGGTGGGAGTAATACAACTAGTCACGGTCCTGATGTCTGTAGCATGGGACGGACACAGATTGCAAATGAAGCTGAAACAGAAAGAGAATTGCAGGAAATGGAGGAGCCTACTTCCCGGCAAGAGCAAGAAACAGCTTCTCGACCTCCTAAACATCTCATCAGATACCTTTACACTGGGCATTTCTTAGCTAGATGGGGTGCAAGGTTTCCTTCTAAACTCCCGCTTTTCTGTTTTGTGTTTGAAATCACCGCTACTGTGACTGTAATGTTTTGGGAGAAGTAATGTTTCTGTTATTAATTTCTGTTGGTTACATAAAACGAGTATAGTGTCTCCTTGTAACGTTTCTTTTGGCCAGCTATCCTTGTACTGTTAAATTAACATTTTTTTTGGTTTACTTTTCCACTGCTTGCAGGATGTGGGAATTCTCTGTTGGTCTATACTGTATTAGTCTTTGGCCAAACTCTCTGCTTTTCGCCGCTATTTATGGTGTAGTAGAATCGGCCTCTACTGCTTTATTTGGTGCTGTTATTGGAAGCTGGGTTGATAGGTTAGCATATGCCAAGGTGTGATTCAGAACCTATTACAGCAATTGACATCACCCCTGATACCATGTTTCACTGATGGTCAACCTATCATTTGCAGCTTGGAATTTCACAGGTTTCCTGAAATTTATACTGTAAATATCATCAGAATTAGCACTTAACGGCCTATTTATTTTCGTAGTAGATAAGTCAATTATAAGCTTGCCGTTGTACCTTGATGGTCATCCCATTGCACCGTAAAATCATCTTTCAGGTTCTTCAGTTTTGGCTGTTGACCCAAAATTTCTCCTTTCTGATTGCTGGGGGCGCAGTGATAGAACTGCTCAGCCACTCAGACTTGAAGTCGAAAAACTTTGCTGCATTTGTATCACTTGTCATACTAGTGAACTTCTCTGGAGCTGTTGGCATCCTATCCACACTTGCGGGAACAATCCTCATTGAACGAGACTGGTAAGTTATCTCCCTTGGAATTATTTACTTCTGAATCGTGTCTCCCCATTTTCAGAAACAAATAAAGGCTTTGAACATCATTTTTTCCGTTAAAGAAAGAATCTTTTGTATAAAGTTTTGTGATGGAATTTTAAATTTCAGGGTTGTGGTTATTTCAGAAGGCAATCCTCCCGAAACATTGACTCAAATGAATTCAGTTATCAGAAGAATTGATCTTACCTGCAAGCTTTTCGCTCCAGTTGTCTCAGGTTTGATCATCAGTTTTGCATCATTGAAAGCTTCTGCAGTAACTCTAGCATGTTGGAATATGGTATCCCTTTGGTTACAATATTGGCTTCTAGTTTCTGTATTTAGAGGGATTCCAGCTCTTAGAGAAAGCAACCAGAAAAGGGTGGTGGGGACTCCATCAAGCAATCAGGAAATAACGGTTTCTGTCTCTGAAGAAAGGGTGATTTGTCACAGTGGAATTTGTATTATGACTGAGGATAGGCATTGGTTGAGGAGGAATCTAGAACAAATTTTAAAGAGCTCTTTTGCCAGTTCATGGAGGATATACCTAGAGCAAGAAGCAGTACTACCAGGTGTTGCTCTGGCATTGTTGTATTTTACGGTTTTGAGGTAAGAACCTCTAGTCCTGGTAGGTGGTTAGAGGACAGCTGATGCATGGTAACACATCTCCTATTTAACTTCTTGGCTTCTCATTAAAACCACAATCCCATTCCCAGGGACCTAGGATTGGCCCTTGGAGAGTCCCCTGGCATCATAATTACCCAGTGTGTTATTTCACAAGACATGCATGGAAACACCAGCTTCATTCTAATTTTTTTGCCTCATAATAGTTTTCGTCCATTTCATGGTCATAAGTTACAACTACTGAAAGTTTTCCGACGTTCTATATACAGCTTTGGAACTTTGATGACAGCAACACTGAAATGGGAAGGAATAGCGGCATATATTATTGGGATTGCACGAGGAATTAGCGCAACAATCGGAATTGCAGCAACTCTTGTTTACCCAATCTTACAATCTGATATTTCTACTCTCCGAACTGGGTTGTGGTCCATCTGGTCTCAGGTACTTATTATTACCGAAGAGCTTAGTGAAAAGCTCAATGTTACAATTTCCTTCTCATTTGACTTGGTCAGCCAACATTTCCCTCCTGATTCTTGCTTGGAAATGATCCAGTGGGCTCTCTTGGGCTTGTGCATTGCCTCGATATGGGTTCATAACAAGTATGTTGCGGCTTATATGCTGATGAGTGGAGTAGCTATGTCTCGTTTAGGGCTTTGGATGTTTGACTTATCAGTAATGCAACTTATGCAGGTGAGGTTAACAATGTTCATCAACTCAAAAAGGGAACTGGACGACATTGTCCAGCAGTTGTTCTGAATTTGTTATATTGTTCATGAATAGGATACTGTTGCTGTATTTGATCGTGGAACGGTGGGGGGAGTACAGAACTCGCTCCAGTCATTTATGGATTTGATGGCCAACGTCATGGGAATAATTATTTCAAATCCCCAGGTAGAATTTTCTACTCACAGTTTCAGCCTCATTTACCTATCGCCCCCTGAACAGTGTCAATTATGTATAAACTACGGTCTCCGATAACTTGAAATACCTTTCATCATACTTTTGTGAATCTTCCGCTTTAGAAGAATAACCACAAGAGGCATTATTTGTTCAGGATTTCTGGAAATTGACGATGCTGTCATATGCTGCGGTATTCTTGGCAGCAATTCTATACACTTCCCATACTTACCGTGTTCGCAAACACCTTGTTCACGTTGAGAAGTTGTTGGTTTTAGTCAAATGGTCTACGAGATCATCCTGAGATGGACACTAGCTGTGATGTAGACATTTCATTTTTCTCTACTCTGAAAGTAAAAAGTTGCAAATTATTGAATGGTTGCTCAGAGAGATCTCGACTGGTTGACAGATCGTAGAAGGATCCTGGCTCTGCTTGTCAGTAAAAAGTTAGTATTCTTCAGTAGTGAATGTTCGTGCTGTTAATCGCCATGCCTATATGGAAACAGCATGACTTTGTGTAGTCAATACATGAATAAGAATGTTACTCACCATGGCTGATTGAGTTGTTGATTCTTCTTGTACGTACACTGATGTACTTTCTCTGTTCGAACAAGACAGTATGCACGCTTACCATCACATTGGAATGTGAAGTTGGACCTCTCCTCTTGACAGCGACAGTCAACTACAGTTGGTGGCACAGTCTTAACTGCTGCAGTTCAATGTGCTAAGAAAGGCTAATGCAACATTACTATCAATCATCTTAATTTTTTGGTTGGAGATGGATTGTTATCTTGCCGGTCCTTACCTTCAATGAATGTTAACGGGGAACACGGGTCACAGGGTGGACTACTAGATCACCAACTTCCTGCAACAGGCAGGACAAGGATAACCCAGTACTGTAACATCTTCGACACAAGAACCGATGAGAAATTTGGACAAAACGACAATGGATTACAATAGATTATTATTATTCTATTTGTGTATTTAATTATTGATAATTGCATGGTAAGGACAATTGCCATCTCCTCCAATAGAAATGAGAGGGACTTCTAAAAGAAGAAAATTTCTTGGTCGTGCTAGTCCCATCGTGTCATTTAAGTTTAAATGGATTCATGACAAGTACAGTAACAAAAATTTCGGGCACGTGTGAATTTGGTATATAATCTATTTGATATATATATATTTATTTATATTTAATCAATTATTATAATTATTTGATATTTGAATTGGATTATGCTAGAAAAGTGAAATTCTAGGAGTTTTCTTTCTAGTGAAGGTAGAACTATTTAGGCTGCAGCTGCACGCTCGGCAGCCTGTTAACGTGGGGGCCGCCGTGTTTCCAGATGGCCCTTCCAGTCAAGTCCCCAATTTTGACCGATAGTTTTTCAACGGTCAAACAAAATCTTCCTCTGCTCTCTGCTTCTGCGAAGCAGCCCGCCCGGCCCCTTTTTCCCACCAGACATCACTTCGTTCTGTCTGTGACCGCCGGCCAGTATAAGTACTCTGCTTTTCTTTCCCCGGATTTTCTCTCCTTCAACCCCATTCTTCTTCTTCGCAGAAGTTTCAAACTTAATTCTCGACCTTGGACTGAGAGAGAGAGAGAGAGAGAGAGAGAGAGAGAGAGCGATGGACGGCAATAGCAGAAGCGTTACAGAGGAAGGCGAGAGAGGAGGAGCTCAAGAGCTTCCTAAGTTCAAGTCGATTCCACCCCCTTCACTTCCCTTCTCCCCTTCCTCCTTCGTGGGTCTTCCCGAGCTCCTTGATTCCCCTGTTCTCTTCTCCAATTCCAGTGTAAGTCCTAGCAGCGCTAGCCAAATCATTTCTAGATAATTCCATTGTGGGTCTTTTAGTCTTCTCAGACATTATCTTCTATTGATTCTCCGGGATTGCTTCATACAGATTGTTCCATCTCCTACTACTGGAGCTTTCTCCAGTGAAGGGCTCGATAACTGGACAAATTACAGCAGCAACTTTCAAAGAGGAGGAGATTATCACCGCTCTGATTTCTCCTTTCAGCTGCATGCTGAGCCTCCAATGATGAGATCCTCTTCCATTTTCCAATCTTCCTCAACCTCGATTCCAGTGGTAGGTTCCACGTCCGTCTAATAGATAAATGGATTTCCCATTTCATGTTCTTTTGCTGCTTGCTTTTACTTTACTTCGAACCATCAAAGGCTGCTCAATATGCAGTCAGACTTTTCTAAAATGATCGACTAAATCATGGTTGCCCTTCATTACTAATAAACTTTAATCAGCCATACACAACCTTGAAGCTCACAGGCACCTTCATCGGTTTGAACACGAGAATAAAGAAAATGAAACAACTGAATAAAGAACAAAATACATCCATCATTGCGGCATCTCCCACACATCCGTAAGCCTGCACTTAACTACCGTCTTAATGCAATATACCACTTTCACCTGTGGAGGAATCGCAACAAATATCTGTTCAATTCATGTCTTCCCAATGAAATATGCATAATCTTACCAGGCCAATTGAACTACCATTGCTTCCACTGATCTGCCCTTCGTGCTTCTTGACAGCCCAGTCAAGGTCAAAGTCCCCATTCCTGTTTCTCCTGCGCTTTCTACGGAGCGGGAGAACTTTGTCCCATGTTTTCCCAGAGAATGAACAAGTAGAAAACTAGTGATTTTAACTCTCATCCCCATATACGTACGACACTAGTTGCATTAATCATCCTACCCACCTTCAGAATCCTGACGAGTAGATAGCTTGCTTTCTAAGCCATGAGATGAAACCATGTCATGGGACCCTAAGACGAGACCGGAAAACTGATGCCAGGAGACACAAATAACCTTTCATTCTGACACGATTCGCAGCACTAGTGATTTCGTCATTCTTCTGGGAGTCTCTTGCAGAGTTCCTTTCACTATAAACCACACTTCATTCTTGTTCTTGAACCATGATATCTTTGTCCTTTGACAGAATGATCCATGGAAGAGGGAAGAGCCAGAGGATTCCTCGAAGCCATCAATGAAGTCAGACATCTCTTTGCAGATGACAGGGGAAAGGGCGGAACTTGCTCCAGTCCAGAACTTTACTGCTTCCCAGTCTCAAGCCTACGATGCTCGACCTCCATACTTTGCGAAAGAGAACAAGATGTTAGATGATGGGTACAACTGGAGAAAGTATGGGCAGAAGCAAGTGAAAGGGAGCGAGAACCCACGGAGTTACTACAAATGCACCTACCCTAATTGTCAAACCAAGAAGAAGGTCGAGAGGTCCTTAGAAGATGGGCAGATTACAGAGATCGTGTATAAGGGGACTCATGACCATGCCAAGCCTCAGCCAACTAGAAGGACTAGTTCTCAGGCTATCCAACCCTACGCACAAACAGGTTGGGAATTCTCAAATCAGTCGGTCCCCATGCGGGATGATTCTTCAGTCTCAATTGGCGATGAGTTTGAGCAGACAAGTAATTCAGGTGGAGATGACAATGAAAGCGAATCCGATGCAAAAAGATGGTGAGACACATACTAGTAGTTCCTTATTTACCAGTGCCAGTTTAATGTATGAGCATCCCTTCACCAGGATCATTCTCATGTTTGATTCTCTNACAACTGGAGAAAGTATGGGCAGAAGCAAGTGAAAGGGAGCGAGAACCCACGGAGTTACTACAAATGCACCTACCCTAATTGTCAAACCAAGAAGAAGGTCGAGAGGTCCTTAGAAGATGGGCAGATTACAGAGATCGTGTATAAGGGGACTCATGACCATGCCAAGCCTCAGCCAACTAGAAGGACTAGTTCTCAGGCTATCCAACCCTACGCACAAACAGGTTGGGAATTCTCAAATCAGTCGGTCCCCATGCGGGATGATTCTTCAGTCTCAATTGGCGATGAGTTTGAGCAGACAAGTAATTCAGGTGGAGATGACAATGAAAGCGAATCCGATGCAAAAAGATGGTGAGACACATACTAGTAGTTCCTTATTTACCAGTGCCAGTTTAATGTATGAGCATCCCTTCACCAGGATCATTCTCATGTTTGATTCTCTGAATTGTCTCGCAGGAGGGGAGAAAATGAGACTAGGGACGTTTCAGGTGGTGAGAGCAGAACAGTAAGGGAACCAAGAGTTGTGATCCAAACGCTGAGCGAGATTGACATTCTAGATGATGGGTATAGATGGAGAAAATACGGGCAGAAAGTAGTGAAAGGAAATCCTAACCCAAGGTTAGGAAATTTGATCATTTAATGGACCTTTGGAATTGATATTTGCAAATCAGAAAACAGAATCATGTTTCGATCTTTGTCCCTTACACTCTCGCTTACTGCAGGAGCTACTACAAGTGCACTTACACGGGCTGCCCAGTGAGAAAACATGTCGAGAGAGCAGCTCATGACATGCGGGCAGTGATTACGACTTACGAGGGGAAGCACAACCACGATGTCCCAGTGGGCCGTGGTGGCGGAGGCAGTCAGTTTGTGGAGAGGCCTCGGGTTACCGGGACCAAAGGGCTTGGTTCAGGTCCGATAAGGCCCATGGCTATTGCTGGTCACTCCAGACCTCCTGCAAATCAAGTAATAGGATTCACACACGATATGTATCAGAGAACGAGTGGATTTGGATGTACACCATCCCTGAGCAGGGACAGTGCATTGTCCAGAACGAAGGAAGAACCGAGGGATGACCCGATGTATGATTCTTTTTTGTCCTAAACAAACTCTAGGACTGGATCCATAAATTAAATATGGTATCTAATCTAGTCGACATACGATGTCATAGCGTATTTTCACCTGCAAAACAACTAGAATAAGATCAAATTCTTTTCATTTGTTTAGCAGTGCTAGAGTTGTAAAGATGAATAATGACAGTACGCAGTTGAGATAGATGTTTTCTCCATTCAATTTGCTTGGCTTTTTCGTACATATTACTGGAATCATTCTGAGTCTGAGATGTTTGAGTATAGCCGCCTGCAGGAGAAAAGAGCACGTATAGTCATCGAGCAAAAGACTCATCAATCACCAGATTCGAATGAAAGGACAGAATTGAATGGATATGAGTATGACATCCTCTCTTTGTACAGAATCAATGAAATGAAACAACAGTACACCACCAGCAGAATCACCTCAGAAGAAATTCACAACATTAAGGCTCTAGATATAAAAGACTGCACAGACAGTTTGTTCTCGGAGATTGGAGCCGACAAAGCCGGTGAGAAGATGAGGCAAAGAAGGCGACACTTAAGGGTACTGCTAAGCAGTCGGTAAGTAAGTTAACCGCATTGCCTCTCATCCTAACATTGGTCATGTGAACTGCTGTTTTGCTGCTGCCAATAAGGTACGCCACAACCTATGAGACCGTGATTATGTCGACAAAACCATCACCCACGAGATGAACTCTGTGCCAGCGAAGGTTACATATAAAACTCTCATACCCGTGTCCGGAATGGAGGTAGTCATCTTAGTCGTCATCTTGACTATGACTGGAGGTTGGCCTCACCACACTTCATATCCTAACCAAGCTTTTCAAAGAGGACTAATCCTCCGTCTTACCATAATTCGTCAAGTATTTTTTTTCATGCGAGGATGCCCGTTTGATGGATCTCTTTCATGCGAAGAAGGATGAAGTGAAGAGGAGGAAAAAGTAGCTAGAAGAAGAGAACAAAAACACGGAAGGGCAGTCTGAAAGCTCATTCTCATCCGTCCGTCTCTTTGTCAGGAGGGTTGAGGGGAAATGTACCGGTGCGGCGCGAAACTGGCAGTTAAGTTAGTTATCCAGAAGTTAGGCCTATGTTTGCATGCACGTGCGAAATTGGCACAATTACTCCCACAAATCCCTTCGTGATGCGTGCGCGTGTGCGCGTGTGTATATATATATATATATAGTAATTATTGGCAAGACTAAACCCAACATAAAATGATTAAATTTGTATAAATTATCTAAGGTCAATTACATAACCCGGGGTAATTTTCCTTTCTTTTCTTTTTTTCCTTTTTCTTTCTTTAGCTGGCAATTGAAAATTTTAAGGTAAAAATGTAAGAAATCCAAGTGATAACGAAATGGATACATATATGAATACCCTACTAAGTGTAGAGTTAAGGAAAAACAAACCCTCAATAAATACCTCCATTTGCTAATTTTTTTTATTTTACCTTGGGTAATTATATATGTAATCCCTTGACCTAATAATATATGAGTCGTAACTGGATTGACATATTGTAGTATTATCTATTAAGAATGGAGGCAGGGTATAAGTTTAGATTTTTCTTGTCATGAAGCATATATATGATATCAAGGTTTAATTAGTGAGGATTTTATCCAAATAACAGTGTTAATATCAAATCCTTTTTAAACTTGATTCTTCTACAAGGACGCAATGGAATGAGTTGTTAACTCGCCCACGATTGCTCACCTTAACAGAGACAGTCAGCGTCGCCAGTATCTGAAAATTCCCATAATACTAACTCTCTCTCTCTCTCTTTCTCTCTCTCTCTCTCTCTCTCTCTGTAAGTGTGTGTGCGAGTGTGGAGGGCGAACCAGAAGAGCTCCTTTGAGGCTCTGACTCGACAAGGCAACGGGATAAGACTGACGAGGACACAGAAAACGGGCCCCTACAAGAAACGACCCGGGAGGCCGGATGTTTCCTGTTTCTTGTCAATTAAGATCTCACATGCTTGCTCTTTTGTCTCTCTTGGTGATTTGCTCCCCAACAGAAGGCTACTTTTAAGAAGAATAAATCTTTTCTTGTTGTGGGATTTGAATATTTTCATGATTGATTGTCTTTTGATTAGTCCTTGGTTTCTGTCCTGTTGAGCCAACTGCAAGGCCCTTTCTCTTTGTATGTTGAAAATGGTGCCTTGATCTTACCTCCTTTTGGACACCTCTTAAAATCAAAACTTTTCTACTTTCGCTTTCACGAGGAAAGAGAAAAAGGAACAGATCTTTATTTCCTCGGTCGCGTGGAAGTGTAAGGTTGTCAGTAAGCAGATAATTCAGCCATGGGAACATGCTGCAGCAAGAACACTGAGGAGGTCACTTTCGAGGATATAGAACGTGAGGGATGGGAGACTGATGAAGAGGAGATTCTAGGAGAAGGAGACAGTGGGGCCATAATGAGGCTCAGGGGGTCTTCGAGTTCCGTCTCTGTGTTCTCCAGACAGGGCAAGAAAGGTGTCAATCAAGATGCTATGACCGTTTGGGAGGTATTCTTCACGATCACTTAAACCCTCAACCCATTTGCAGCCTTACGTGATTGATTCTAAGTAGTGTGGTTTGGAGAAGTCTTGGAATTCGGTAGTGTACTTTAATTCATTGTCTCAAACGTACGATCCTTGTCGAGCTCAATTTTATTGTTCTGTAATCTTTTTTCTGGGGAATCTTATGTTGCACGTATGCTTTGTGGGAAGCCTGCCTTTTTTTGTGTGTGGGGGGGGGAGTCAACGGTATTTCATTGATCATGTCCATAAAAACTCGCAATGCTAGTGCCAACAGATAAGATTACTATTCCTTATCCTAGAGCTAATGTCATGTATAGAAGCAAGCCTACACTTAAGCATGTACAAAATATAGTCATAGCATGAATTTTCAGAGGACCGAGAGTTCTCAAACACTCTAAAGCTTCTTTCACTCCAAATTACATAGATATAACAAGTCCACACAAGCTTTTGAATGAAAGCCTCCAGCCCTTTCCCCTTCCATGTTCAATGACGAACCTAAGTTTTTTGTCCCAGGAACTGCAGCTCCTGCTCCGTAATAAGGCAGATTGAAGTTGCTTCCATATGAACTTAGTCACAGGAGAAACCTGCATTTTTCTCCTCTGTATTACTATGGATAGACGTCATTATGCTGTAGCATTTGTGATCAGTATCCAAGTTGTCATTCAACGAACTTTGAACTTGATGCCAAGTTCATTTCGGTGGAATGGATATTTGAGTTGTTACAAATTGCTTCCAATTGATTTTAGGTTTTTCTTTTATATATTGTTTGTTTATTGTCATCTTCCTTTCAGTCAGTTATAGGTAAAGTTTTCGTGTCCGAGTGATTTGAAGTCAGCTCCTTCGCTTCCTACTTTTGTTTATAGGACTTCACTGGAGAAAAAGATGTGCTGTTCTGTGGCGTCTTCGACGGCCATGGTCCCTCCGGTCATGAGGTAGCACGTTGCGTGCGGGACAAGCTGCCCTTTAAACTCTCTTCAGCGATCAAATGGTTCCAAGTTAAAGGGAGCAACATCGATCTCCCGTACAAAGATGACTCTGAAGATGTGGAAAAAGAAGATGATGAGGGGAGAAGCAGAAATTCTACGAATAGCCCAGATGCGGATAGCACTGATAGTTCCATGCTCCTCTCATTGTGGGAGGCTAGTCTCATCAGATCATTCAAGGAAATGGATGATGAGCTCAGCAGTGATTCTGCGATCGACTGTTTCTGCAGTGGGACCACAGCAGTGAGCATAGTCAGAGTGGTATGAAGAGTTCAGATGATTGATCAACTTCCTAAATACACTTTATTCAACAGTGTCCAAAATCAACTGTTAATTTTTCTTCGATTGTTATTCTTGCAGGGCAACCACTTGACCGTGGCAAACTTGGGTGATTCCCGCGCAGTCCTCTGCACAAGAGGACAGAAGAACCAGCTCGTTCCCGTCCAACTCACAGTTGATCTGAAACCGAATATCCCAAGTGGGTCTTCCACAAACGAGCTTGAATTTGCTGAGTATTGTTAATTCAATTTCCTAATATTTTCTCGCTGTTTTAAAAAAAAATANTCCCGTCCAACTCACAGTTGATCTGAAACCGAATATCCCAAGTGGGTCTTCCACAAACGAGCTTGAATTTGCTGAGTATTGTTAATTCAATTTCCTAATATTTTCTCGCTGTTTTAAAAATATATATATATAGGTGAGGCTGAAAGGATCAGGAAATGCAAAGGAAGAGTTTTTGCAATAGAACATGAGTCTGAAGTAATCAGGATATGGATGCCTGGTGAGAACTGCCCAGGACTAGCTATGTCCCGGGCTTTTGGAGATTTCTGCTTAAAAGATCATGGTCTTATATCACTGCCTGATCTTTCCTACAGAAGGATCATGCCAAGTGACGAATTTGTCGTGTTGGCCACTGATGGGGTAATTTTTTTTTTTTTTTACTTACACTGCTCATCTTTTGAAATCTGGTCTAAATGNACGAATTTGTCGTGTTGGCCACTGATGGGGTACTTTTTTTTTTTTTACTTACACTGCTAATCTTTTGAAATCTGGTCTAAACGTTTCAAAATATTGACTTATTCCTGCTTCAGATATGGGAGGTACTAACGAATGATGAGGTCATTACGGTAGTTTCATCCGTAAGAAACAGATCAAAGGCTGCTAAAGTGTTAGTAGCTCAGGCAGTTCAGGCATGGAGAACAAAGTACCCAGGCTGCATTGAGGACGATTGCACAGTTGTTTGCTTGTTCTTCAAGGATGTTAAAACTTTGAACCAACCTGAGCTCAACGTGTCAAAGAGTCTGCCTAGACGAGGAGCTTCAACTCGGCCTGGGCCTGCTAAATGCAAGGCAGATGTGAGCCCTGCAAGCAGAAAGAACAAGAAGGATTCGAGTGAAGAATGGAACATTCTTGAAGCAGTGACTTGTCCAAATTCTCTTTTCAAGGTTCCTTGACTTTCCAGTATTTTGCGCTGGAGAAAATCAGCCAAACATCATGAGGACACTGATGAAGTTCACTCCATTTCCATCCTCCAGTGATTCATTTCATACTTCCTTGAAGACCTGGAATATGAGACACCGCAGGAATGTTCAAGTTCATGGAGATCAAAATATTAAACTTAATATTGCAGGAGACTAAAAGAGATGGTGAAGTGTCAACCAGGGCCATTAGTTGCGCTCTGACCTGAATGACCGGCAATCTGGCCATGAAACTTGTTATTCAGTATGTGTTTTTCATAGCGTAATTAAATTACAATCAGCACACTTTCGGGTTTGAGGAGGATGGCTTTTCCCCCTTCATTAGTTTGACTTGGTTTCACTGAAACAGCACATACAGAGAGTTTGATAATCACTGTAAATTTCCTCAAATATATTGATGATTTTGGAACATTCTCTGGGTACTTGCAGCATCATAATTCTTCATTCTCATATTCTGCCGGACTGGGTAATAACAGTCATGATTTTATGCTGAGTCACAACTATACTGAACATGATTCGGAATGTTCTAAAGTCACGGGCAAAAGCAAGGCAAGGAAGTGCAGAACCTACCGCCGGATTTTTTGCTCTCCAAGGTATTGCATGGGGGTTGTTCCTCCATGACAAGCATGTCAAAGATTCATATCCAAATACCGCCTCATCATTATCAAGCTAGCTCATCCATTCTGAGGAAATGGAATAAGTCTTGATCAAAGTTTTAAAAAAGATATTGTAAATCACGTGCAATCGAGATAAGCTATGACAAAATAACCCAGCAAGCCTAAACATCGGCTTAATTTGCAGCAAAAGCTAGGCATGAAAGGAATGACAGAAATATGGCATAGGCCTAAAAGAAAATGGGACATAGATGGAAAAAAAAAAAGAAGAAGAGAGGTACGCAGAGTCCCTCTTGATCCTATATCGATAATAATACCATGGGCACCAAAATGTCTTTCCCAAAAATAGCTTGCTTTGTTTGGATAATCAACTACAAATCCACATTTATTTGACTTCTCGCGGAAAATGGTCAGCCGTCAAACTCGAGCAAAGAAGAGGAGAAGACAACCATTGTGGAGAAAAGCTCGCTTCTCTCTCGTCCACCAACTAATAATGCAGAAAAAGAAAAATAAAAAATGTCTGAAGGAAAATTACCGTACACTTCCACTGTTGATACCCTTCTCGTTCTCCTTTTTCATTTAACCTCTTTTCAGCAAAACTTCAATTATTTTTAAGGTTCATTTTGATTTGCGAGAACTTCATGTTTTCGAGTACAAGGGAGGTGCCTGCAAAGTCCTGAAAGATGGAATATGCGCACTTCTACCCGGCAATGGATGCGCCGCGAATGGTCACGTTGTGGACTCCCATAAATGCAACCAACGAGCCCACATTTGGTTTTCCGCCGAGGAAAGTATTGGCAATCTGCGAGAGGGAAGAGTCCGACAATGGGGACCATATCCTCCTCCTGCAACTCTCCCTGGCTTGCTTCCTCTCAAGCACATTCAAGGCCATTCTCAAGCCTTTCATTCAATCCGGTGTTGTTGGGCAAGTCATGGTAATTGAAACCTCGTTTCCTGCCAAAGAAAGGACACATGAAATCATCAAAAGAATTAATTATAAACTTATCCATCCTAAACTTCAAGAAGAATTTTTCAATCAGCTCATTACGATCAGTCGCAATGAGTTAGTTCTATCTGTCTTTGACAGGGAGGGATATTGGTTGGACCGTCAGCGCTAAGCCAGTCCGCTACCGTGAAGAACATTGTGTTCCCATATAAAAGCCTGCAAAAGCTTGAGACAATCTCGACCTTTGGCTGCGTATTCTTTCTTTTTCTTGTAGGTGTAAAGATGGATATCTCCATGGTTTCAAGATCTGGGAAGAAGGCGTGGATCATCGGAGTATCAACCTTCATAACCCCAATTCTCTTAACTGTCCTATCATCCCTAGTCCTCGAATCCACTCTCCTACCCAACCACAATGAGTCCCTAACCATGGTCGCTCTGCTCCACGCTACCACGACTTTCCATGGCATTGCTAGTTTCCTGGGAGATCTTAACCTCCTAAACTCCGAGGTTGGTCGACTCGCACTGTCATCCTCTATGATTAGCGGATCCCTGAGCTACACCACCTTGCTCATCTCTTTCGGGATCAGGCAGCTCCACTTGGCCAGGGCTGACTGGGGGATATTCTACATCCTCACTGCATGTGCAGTGGCTCAGGCCATCCTAATTAAAGCCGGGATGAGACCGTTCCTGTTCTGGATGGTAAGGCGAACCCCTCAAGGGCAACCGCTCAAGGAAGTCTATATTTGCTACACTATCATTTTAGTCCTCTTGTGTGCCTTCATCAGCGAAGTCTGTGGGCAGCACACATATTACGGGCCGATCCTCTTTGGGATCACCCTGCCGGCAGGGTCCATTCTGGCGGCAACTCTGACCGACAAGCTCGATGGCTTTGTCTCGCTCGTGCTTCTTCCTCTTTACTTCCTGGCCTGTGGAGGGAAGACAGATCTGAGTAGTGTGGTGCCGGGCACTGCATTAATCTGCGCTCTGGTGGCCTTTATAGGGGCTCTGGCTAAGTTCGTAGCAGCAGTACTTCCCTGCATTTTCTTCTTCGACATGGTCTTTAAGGATGCTGCTGTGCTTGGTCTCATCCTTAGCACCATCGGCGTACTTGACATTCAGTTCTATGGCCGTGCCAATCAGCTTGGGGTACCACAATTCTCTATTAATTTTGATACATATGATTGTTCATCAGCCAGCACTGGCTACTCATGGAGCCGATCACTAAAAGACAAATAAATTTTGCCCTGTGCAGCTCATTGACATTGATTGCTTTAGTGTGATGAACGCATCATCAATCATAATAACAGGCCTCATATCACCTGTGGTGCAAATGCTCTATGATCCCTCGACTCAGTACATTTCCAGGAAGAGACGGACAATACAGGATGCACCACCTAACGAAGAGCTTCGGTTGCTGGCATGTGTCCACACTCAAGAACAGGTCCCGGGGATCATCAACCTCCTCAGGATCTCGAACCCAACAAAGCACAACCCCATCGGGATCTACCTCATCCACCTCAGGGAGCTCATGGGGCAGGCTTTCCCCCTGCTCTTGTCCCACGAGTCCTTCGGGAAGGATTCATTGATGGGCTTCGACAGCATAATCAATGCGTTCCGGATATTTGAGAGGAGCAATCAGTCAGTCGTCTCCCTCCAACCTTTCACGGCTATTGCACCATTCGCCACCATGCACAACGACGTGTGCACCCTTGCACTAGACAGGAGGGTCTCATTCATCATGTTGCCCTTCCATCGGCACTGGGATGTAGATGGCTACATAATCGACTCGCCAAGGTTCCGGTATGTCAATCGGAAGGTACTCAGTAAAGCCCCGTGCTCGGTTGGGATTCTCATCAACCGTCACAACTTTGGGGCCGCAGCCACTTCAGTGATCAGAAGAGCTCTCTCAATCTGCCGGGTGGGGGTCTTCTTCACTGGTGGACCCGATGACCGTGAAGCCCTGGCCTATGCCATGCGCATCACCAGGCAATCGGGTGTGAAGGTGACGGTTGTGCGGTTCATGGTGTCCACAGAGAATGAGGATGAGGATGAGATGAGTCTCGATGAGGAAGTGATCAAAGAGTTCAAGCTTTGCGGAATTGGGAACAACAGGACCATCTACAAGGAGGAGAACTTGAAAGACAGTGTTGGAATCTGCAATGTAATACGGTCAATGGAGAACTCGTTCGACCTGATACTGGTTGGGAGGAGGTACATGAAGTCCAAGCTGATGGAATGGAATGAATTTCCCGAACTAGGATTCATCGCAGATATCCTGGCATCTGAGGATTTCAAGGGGAAGGTTTTAGTGTTGGTAGTGCAACAGCACAGGCATGGGGAGAAAATGAGGGATGTAGGAGCCAGCTCTAGGTTCTCAGACACTGATCTCTGTCACCAGTCATCATTCACTCCTCTTCAAGCCAGCAAGAAATTTACAGGATTGAATTTCTAGTTCTTTCCTCCATTTTTTCTTCTCTTTGGAGTTTCCTGTTAACATCTTTGCCCAGCTTCACCAGAGCAGAGGAAAGGATTTAGGAACTTACTAACATGAGCCAAAAACAAACTGGAGTCCTCATGTGGATCACAATGTTTCCTTTTTTCATTTTTATTTCCTTCTGATTGCAAAGGAAGCACATGATGATTCCTGTAAATGTTACTAGGTTAATGGCCACTGCCAATGCACTAGACAATGAGAATATTCATTTCAGCTGTATTTAAGGGATTGTCGAAAAGAAGAAATTACACTTCACTGGGCTAATCCATGATGAGGAAACCAAGAATCAGCTTATAATACAGCAGTTTCAAGCTCGAGTTTCATTATGGAAAATAAGTACCCAATCTGAAGGTGGGAATGGAACAACCGATCAGCAGCCAAAGTTCTGCACCATCTGATTGTTCGGTTTGAACGCTGCCAAGCTCATTGACTTCACCCGTGGCCCCAGCACTAGCAGGTTCAGTTATTGCTATTGATTTTCCTCCTAGACTATTAGTTCTTCGCTTTTGTTTAGTCAAAAGTAAGAAGAAACAGCTTTTATAGGTCACAGCACTGATCGATTTCCTCCAAATTGGATCAAATGGAGGCCATATATAACTATCTCCCCTAGACATGAATAAGCGGATCTAAAGTCGAAGCCCAAGCTGGCAGCTCGAGACACAAGCCACATATCTAAGACTGGACTACAAAGTTATGGGAATGTAATTCAAGTCAAGCTACTTCAGGGCCACCAGAGCCCAAGTTCCGTGATGTACTCAACTCATCACACAGATCCTTGGGTCCCTTCAATAAAGAAGAAGCGTGCAGCTATGAACTAAATGGCAACATGAGCTAGTCAGTGAGCTGAGGATGCGTCATAATACTAGGTTGTTGGCTTGTACTTTCAAAACAATAGGACATATAGATCGATTAAAGCACTGATGAGGCTCAGGCAGATCATCCATGTTCGCTAGTTGGGCAAAGAATCACGGACAACTTAGCTGTTACTTGGCCTTTGTCATGCCGGTAAATCATATGCAAAAGGGATGTGGAATGAAGCATGTCCCGAAGGTCCACACCTACAGAGTCCAGTCCACATCTGTCTCCACTAGTTTCATCGTCACCTCTTCCCCTTTAGAGCAAACTGTGATCTGCAAAAAAGACAAAAAGAAACACAGACAGCATAATTCCACCTATATGCCTTTCAAGAGAGAATCTCTCCCTCTCCCTCTCTGGTATTGTTCACCTCATCATTTGAAATTCTGATGGATTTAAAAGATTTTGATTTTATGGCTAACTCTTTTAATTCAATTTGATGGGATAAGGTGTCTACCCCTCGGTCTGCCTTCTGACAATTTACCTTCGGTTTTTACCATGATTAGACGAGATGGGACAGGCTGACTACGCGTCGATCTTTTGAGTTTTTTATAATAACGTATCATGATAATTTCCATCTGTGTCGCTTGCAGTTGCCAGAGTCACCACGTGGGTTGGAAGAGTTATAATTACAAAAATTTCTTCCTCCAGATTGATACGAGCAAATTGAATCAATCTCTGCTCTTAGAGATTTTCTGACCACAAAGCAAAGCTTGAAAGCGAATACCCTCTGAGANTGATACGAGCAAATTGAATCAATCTCTGCTCTCAGAGATTTTCTGACCACAATGCAAAGCTTGAAAGCGAATACCCTCTGACACCATCCTATACCTAATATGCCCGGAAACAATGTCCTACCGGACGACTTCCATACAATACCGATCTCACCGACAAGACCTCTTCCAAGAAAAGGGACATTAACCTGCGAAACCCTTCAATAACTTGAACAGGACGAATTATTATATCCTTGGGAAACATGAAATGTCTCCATGGATGATTGGCGACCCTAGGTAGCTCGCATCAGACTTCACTTGACAATGCAAAAGAACTGTTTGCCGGATTTTGCACCCGATGCTACATGGAATCGTTTTGTTGGGGGATGTTGCGATTTTGTATATTCTCGGATTTTGCGTTGCTAAGAGTCATGGAAGCACCCAAACTCATACATTACTCTATAAATAACAAGAAAGGTGTCGAGGCCCATAGCCCATATGGCCCACGGAGAGAGCCACCACAAAAGGAAACATATGGACAGAGACCAGAGCTAAGAACAGAAGACTCTTCACTCTCTCCCAAACTGAACTAGGCACATAACCTAGAATGTGGCTGATCTCCGGACTACATACCGGTATGCAGCTACCTTCTTTCTCCGGGAGTGAGAGTTATCAACCGATAGGACCAATTTTCCTGCCTCCCGGGAAGTGTATGAGTAGTGGATGGCCTCTTCTGGGGGGCCGACTTTCCTCGGCTTCTCCACGGCAATCGTGTAGCTGCCCTCCGCGTTAGGGATGAACTCGGCACTGTATTCTATGTCCCACCCGCCCACAACGATGTCCCATGTTATTGTAGCGTTAGCCTAATCAATCCATACATTATACACAAGAAAACATGATCAGACGCTCCACCCATCAAGGATTCATGGCAGAAAAACGAGGAGGAATAGAGACAGATTCAGGGTTCTAAGAGAGGGGAACCTAACCTCAATGCCCTCAATTTGGATGTTAACTTTCTCCCCTCCATTGACAGTGAACTCGGAGGCCGGTTTTGGTGGGCCATTCTGCAGGTCACTGGGTCGACTAAGTCCGCCGTACTGAACGGGAACATCCTCTGGTTTTATAAACCTGCGAAGGAAAGCACCAGAAAAAACTTTTAACTCATCGGCTGAAACAAGACGTCTGTCTTAAAAACTAAACAGATAAAACAAGAAAAGAGGATACTGCTGCTGTATAATGAATGCTATAAGTTTTAACTAAAACCCATTTTCGGACTCTTCCCGGCACAAGGAAAGTACAGATTTCTCTTGTTCTTGATACAATTTGTCATTGCTGGAAACATTGAAGGTCGCGTAAGGACATAGAAGGGGGAGGAGGAGATGAAGGAAGAAGAATCTCACTTGTACAGAGTTTCAGCAACGTTTCCTTCCTTACAAATAACGAACTTGCTCTTGGTCCGCTGAGTAAGGAAGGGGTTGAACACGGAGTAGAGCACACTGAAGTACCATGGCACGTTGATAAAAATCTAAGAACCAGCACAGAACCACCCCTGAATCAGAGGAGCTAAGAGCGGCAACACTAAGAAGATAGTAAAGTTGAAAGAATCGACAGGGGGGGGAAATGGAACCTTGCGGGCGACCATTTCAGGGTAGTTGTCCTGAAAGAGGGAGGGGATATGATTGGAGGCCACGCGGAGCTCACGCTTGGGCATGTCCTTGAGGTCGGTGACCTGAATGATGGAGTTGACGCCGCCGGGCTTGAAGTGGAGGAGCTTGATCCCTCTCTCCAGCACCTGAACCCTCCACCTTAGGAACCTCCGCAACTTTTCTTCGTCCCCAAACACGCTCTCGTATGTCTCCCGGTTCTTGAACACCCCGTATGCGTTGTAGCACACCGGGTGCCCCTCGCGGTCGCTGCCGTACATGTACGCCACCAGCCCCTCCAGATCCTTGAACCCCAGCTCCTCCTCCGCCACCCCCTCCGCCCCGAACTCCCGCCTCCACGCCAGGCACTTCTCCAGCAACGCATGCGCATCAGCCGCGCGAAAGTCTCGGGCCCGCAGGAACTTCAGGAGGACGACGTCGGATCTGTCGTCGCCTGGGGATAGCAAGGGTACCCCCCACATGGTGGGCCTGTCCAAGTCCCCGGAGGAGGAGTGGGCAGCGGCAAGCTTGTCCCTCAGGTCCTGGAGGGCCTTCTTCTCGGAGGCCTTGAGATGGGAGACGCGGTAGGAGTCCTCCTTGAACGAAGGCGTCCAGATGGCCGCGGCTTCCATTAGAGCGGTAACGAAGCCCTTCTTCAGGGGCTTTGGGGAGGCGGAGCCGGCTTCCACGGCTGCTAGCTGAGGCGACGTAGACTCCATTGACGATGCTGGAGCTCGTCACCAGCACAAGAGGGAAAATGCGAGGGCGGGGGTGTGTCTTTCAATCCCCTTACGAGGCGAGAACAGGTCAGTGCCTGGTCCCGCCGACAAGAAACGGAGCAGGTCAGGGCGGAATAGACGAACAGAGTGAAAAAGAAGAGCCGGGGAGCCGGTGAGTGAGACGGGCAATGTTTCGGGATGTATGTAGCCGCGGGCTCAGTTTGACAAACGAGCAGAAGTAAGTTGGAGTAAAGGTCAATAACAGAGCAGTGGAAATGTCACGCGCCGGTCGGGAGCGTGGGGACCGCTTTTCGTAGCCGAACCTGCATTGCAGCTTCTATCCCCGGGGAAAAGTTTCATTAAAAGGTTGAGAAAACTAAAATGAGAAAAAAGAGAAAAAAACTGAAAAAATGCGAAAAGCGAAAAAGGGAAAATATTTTCCATCCGCACTGCATAATGGAAACATCTTTTGGGCGGAAACCACCATCAACAATTGAAGGATAACACTTTAGAAGGTATCGTTGAATGGATTCACATCTCGCCCGATCAGGTACTTAATACTGTGATTGATAATTCTAACAGCAAGAATTAACTTAGTCTTGCGGGGCATGACGGGATAGCGGGGCCTGCTGTCGGGCTTTCTGCGTTCAGCCAATCTTTTTGTGGGCCCTGATCATCTTTCATCCTAAATTTGATTTTATAGTCACAGACCTTGTGAGTTACTATCATCGAGAGCAGGGCTGAAGCAGCACATGCACACCATCGCGTGGACCGACGAGGAGGAGAAGTAATACAATGCAATCCTCGAGCAGAACAGAGGGCAGTGGATCTGATTCTCTGACTCTCTTCTCCGATGCCGGCTCAGCTGTCCTACCAACAGGGTCTTGGGTCGGCGTAACTGTGGCATATGTAAAGCAGATCAGGATCACTTCAGAAGGAGTTTCGTCGTCATTCCACTAGTCATATCAGAGCGGTGGACTCACCTCTATCCTAAAAAGCCTGAATCAACAAGATTCTTGTATCTCAAGGGAATCATGGGAAAATTTGAGACTTAACGCTGGCTAGCTAAGGGAAGAGAACAAGCCCGGCAAGGGTAG
>CXYZ01006865.1:694754-756108 GCA_900006705.1 Sonneratia caseolaris
TGATAGGAGGTTCTTATCTCATGTTGGATAAAGGAGAGGGACATTTGCTGTTTAGATCGTACAACAAAGTGTCCCTCTAGTCTTTATGGTTATATGTTCCATCACCCTCTTCTGCATCTCTGTACATTTCTTAACTGATCTGTCGAGGGCCTGGCTCTTCTCTCTATCGACTGGAGGCGGAAGGTCCCCCCTACAGGAAACCTGAAATGTTCTCTACTTCGGTGTATCTTGTGGAGAAGTTTGGATGTTTTTTGCTACTTTGCTGCAGATCAGATTTGCTTATTATTTTTACTCTGCTTTCAGCGGTTTTGTTCGAACTGTCATTGCTATGGTCCGGCCAAAATGTTGAAGTATTTGGATAATTTCATCCCGGGCTATATACTACGCAAAAAAAACAACGAACGCCCGCACACGCTTCCGTGAAACTAAACAAGATCGACATTTTACGGTGACAACTATGCTGCAATCTCCTCCAATATGGTGGCTCGTAAGTCTGTCTTACCTTCCCGGCCGATTCCCACGCCCTGTTTCCCCTCACTAGCACTGCACTCCACTCCACGTTCGAGATAGAGCAGTCGANTCGATTCCCACGCCCTGTTTCCCCTCACTAGAACTCCACTCCACTCCATTCCAGTATGCCAAAGCAATGGAGGTTTTGTGGGGACTATGGACAGCAAGACGGTAATGAACCCCGTGGAGAGGGGGTGTTGGCGATGGTGGTGGTGGTGGTGGTGGTGGTGGTGGTNATGGAGAGGGGGTGTTGGCGGTGGTGGTGGTGGTGTTAGTCGTCTCCCGTAATATATGAGTCCATCCACTACCGCTGTGAGTGGCGTGGGCCGATTAGTGCAATTCCATGTATACACCATCTTATAGTGTAGGCCTCTGTTCCCACATTGAAAACATGACGACAGACCACACCACCACCATTTACGTATAATGTAAAATTTGTTAGTAGGACCCAAATGATCAATGCGAATGAGAAAAGATTATAAAAAAAAAATTTAATCAATTCATTGGTTGTCTCTATCCCGACTATGGGCTTGATTATCGGCATCCTTATCTCTATTAGAAATTAGCATAGTTTAGTTTCCATGTGAATGGGATGTAAGCCTCATTCGATGGTAGAAGGGAGAGAGACGCATTGAAGAGAGGGCTCGATGGGGTTGGTGTGGTGGGTGCTTTGTAAGGCAATTGGCCCATCATGCAACGGTCAGGGGCGCACTGATCGCTCTGTTGCACCAGTCTTGGAAGCGAAGTCACCATACTGTTTGAGTTGAATTCCTCACATAGAATTTCGAGTTTTTATATATAGATGTAAATGATTATTCTACCGCGTAGCTGATGGTTCGACCGTGTTCGAGCTCGTTGGAGCAGCACACATTTGCAGGTGCACGCACGTCAGCCCTCTGCCACATTGTCCAAATGTCCATAGCTTTGATTGGGGGAGTGATAAATGCAGAACGAACAGACTGAACTTATGAATTTCAATTTCCATGCCGTTCCGCGATTCCTGAAACACAATGATGATGATGATGATGATGACGATGATCAATTGGAACATTATTCGGGCCCACAACAACCCGGATTCACATTAATTATCAGACCGTGCGAAATTCGTGTAGAATTGGCCCTGCGTTATTCCCCCATCCACACAATGTTCTCTCCAGAGTCAGGTCAGAACCCGGTAAGGAGGTTGACCGATTTCTGAGAATGAGAAATTCCTACCGTCATTCTCGTCGAATGTTCTTCTCTGCCGTCCGATGGGAACAAAGATGGATTGACGGCGGCAGATACGCGGTAACGCGGGATTCCTCCGTCCAACATTTTCTCCCGAGGGAATCACCATAACCAAATTGATCACGTCTGCCATGCATTCCAACCAACAAATAGTTATCTGACATGTTGATAAAGTCTAACACATGAATGTTACCATAAGAGGGAGGTGAAAATTTTCGGCTATCTCCTATTTTCAAATATTTACCGGCAGTGACGCCAAGACCTCACGTTGAAAAGTCCAATATTGACTACCGCCGACTTTTCGATTGACGGGCTGTTAAAGAATTTTTCTTGTCTCATGTTTTTGAGTTTACATATCATCGGAAGACCGTAGGAATTAATTCCAATGTATTAATTTGTTTTTCTTTTTAAGATTTGATGCAAACAGCCCACTTGAAAACATAGGTTAATTCATGGGAAAATTGATTCAACAATGTCTCTCTTGCCATAATTCTTCAGACTTCTCTCACCGTTAGTAGTGGACGAAAAATTTTCTGTCAAACTTATTAATGATTATAAATTAGGGCACACGTTACGAGTTTGAGATGCCATTGTGATACAAAGTTATGTATGTATGCGTGTTTTACACACACACACACACAGAGGCATATATATGTGTATGTATGGCCCTATTATTTGTTCATTAATGAAAACCATGGTGGAGTAGTCGTTACTTATAATGGCACTCCACGTGTCCCTAAGACATCTAGTTGTGGTTTCTGCCGTTTCTTTGTTCTTGGATTGATGTGGCTTCAGTTCAGCTCGAGGATTCATGTGGTGGAAAACTGGGAAGTCTGAACCTGCTATTGGATATCAATCGATTAAAGCCCTCTGGTTGACGCATTTATATATCGTCACATGGGGTCTCGAATATGAGAATGCTGCAACCTTTCTTCCTTTCTTTCTTTTTTATTTTGGGGATCAATGAGAATTGCGCAACTTGCAAGTGGCTTTTATAAGTAATGCTGAATGACAAGCACGACTTTCGATGGTTGAAGATGGGGTGACCCCGCCACGATCCGTGGGAACCATTCAATTCACTCCCAGTCGTCCAGTGTCCATAATCGATGGACGGGTACCGTACCTCATCATTCTCTTGATTTGACTCTCTCATCTGTCTATGTTCGTATTAGAACATCTCAATTGCTCATGAAGCCAATCTAGTGGTCGTCCGTGATGCACTGAACCAACAATTGATGTGACATATGTGAGAACATATATATATTTATATAACATGCGTATATGTAGTTCTATGAGGATGAACTTTAATATTTGATTTATTTCCGTATAAAATTGGGAAATTGGGGGGGTGGGGTGGGGTGGGGGAGGCGTTGATCATATATGCGGGTAGTAATCATGGTGATTGGTGATGGCAGTGGGGGCCCCTCCTCTGACTGTTCATGAGAGAGAAGTTGCCTTCATCTTCCACTATATAAGGGCAGGCAAGCTTGGAAAGGAAATGGAATCAGGGGTTGAAGGTTTAGCCAGAAAATTAAAAGAACATCCATCTACTGCTGTTGGCAAATAGGAACGCCCATCCCCTTTCAGTCGGAAGTTCGCATTCAAGATCATCGAGCAGCAGCTTTTCCAGATAGAACTGTATATCCCCCCCCAAACAAGAGAAAAAGGTCAAATCTCTGGTGCCTTCGAATCTTTACAGAGAGAAATCGATCGGGGAGAGATCGGCGGGAAGATGCCTTGCCTCTACATCTCGACCAACGTGTGCCTCGACGGAGTCGACACAGAACCCATCTTCGTGGAAGCCACCAAAGCCGTCTCCTCCATCATCGGCAAGCCCGAAAAGGTATGCTCTCTCTCTCTCTCTCTCTCTCTCTAGTTCGTCCATTGCAGATGACTTCTAGGCCAAGGACACACCAGTGAACAGCACCGTGCTCGAGATTCATCATGCATATCGATCATTCTGCAAATTTCTAGATCAGCAGAAACAAACTACGACCACTCCCCGCTCGCTCAATGAACGTCGATTTAGACCAAACCTTGAACATTTCATTGTCCTCATTCGCCGTCAATAGACAATACAATATGCTCCATCTCTTTGTTCTCTTCTTCGCTTACTAACGTTCTCGAGTTGAATATATATATATATATATATACGTACACACCCACACCCAAATACACTTACCGTAGGGAGACGTAACGTTAAATCAAGATAAACTCACCCTCCAGTCTGTGGTCGTCAGCCTCTTATCCAATTGAAGCGCGCCTTTCATGCTTTATTAATCTTTGAACTCACCAAAATCAGAAGCTGGTTCGACACTGTAACAACGGGAGACAAAAGGGAAAACAAAAAACAAAATTTTCTGATTTTCTCGGCCTATTTGCTAATTAATTAAGACTGATCCCCGCTCGGAGATTAGCGTATGCTAACCATCATCAGGAGACTGACAAGCATCTGATTAAGTTGACATTCTTCGCGGGGCCCCGTACCATTTTTTTTCCTTTAGTCATTTTTGGAGAAAAAGACGAAGGTGCAGTGAAAGGGTACGCCAACACGAGATGCATAATGGCTATGATATTGTACAACATCCTGCTTCCATCACCTATCCAATTATTATATAAAATTTTCCTTTTAAAAACTACCGGGCAAATCTCCCCCGTTGGTAATCGCATATTCGCATATTCGCAAATGATTAATGTCGTTGACCGGCCAAGGATTGACCACCGAGCAAACAGGTTAGAATGACAGGAAAGTGGTGTCGTCAAAAACTTTTACTCCGCACGCACGCGTGAAGGAGCAAGAGTTCTTGTGAAGTTCGTGGACACGCTCGGTGAATATAGCGACGACAATCCTCCGGGTGATCTGGCCTAATGTCCATAATGTATTGTTGTTACACGAGAACCCGACCCGACCGTCGTTGGACGCTCCGTTCGTCTTTCTGGGTTCTCACATGCTATAAGATTAATTATTTACTTCATGGGGGAAATGAAAGGTTTATTTTTTTTGTTTTTTTGTTTTTGGGTCGAGCGAGTGAGTTCCTGTGCTCGTTCATGCTCTCACGAGTGTATTTATGTTGTTTGTGCAGTTTGTAATGGTGGTCTTGAAGGGTTCGTTGGCCATTACATTCGGAGGCAATAAGGACCCCGCAGTCTATGCGGAGATAATTTCCATGGGAGGCATCACCCGAGCGGTGAAGAAGGAGCTGATCTCCACTCTCGGTGCCATCCTCCAAGACAAGTTGTCCGTTCCCCCGGCTCGGTTTTTCCTCAAGGTCTTCGACACGACGGCACACCGCATCTACTCGAAGTTGTGACCCGAGTGAAGACATTGCCGGTTAATTTAATTCGATTTGCAACCGATTAACCGTCCCTTGCCGGTACCGCTCGATACCAAGCCCTCCCCTGTATTGCTCCGTTTCGAAGTTATGAAATTTGGACGAATAACGAGCCTCCCTCTGAATGGTTTCCACTTCCCTGCACATACGATTCGGATCCGCCGTAAAAGTACATGTCATCTCATGACATGATGTATTGATTAACTGCTCCTTACCTATTCGCATCAGTGCACTTGTGAAATCAGTATCATATATGTCAACTGTGCAATGCTAAAGAAAAAGAATTGCAGATTTGAATAAATATTCCTCCCATACAGAAGTGATATCACCCACAGAAACGGTGAGATACACCTCCGGCATGTGAATGGCAGATCCAGCAGGTGGAATTGCAGCAAGAAGAAGAGTCGCAGCAGCTTCCCGTAGATGGAATATGCCTGGACAGCTGGTAAGGTAGGAAGAACCTTCACGTTAGATATGATCGCAAGTGCCCACTCAGGTCGGTTTGATCATTCAAATATATAGTCATTCTTCGGTTTATATTCTGAAGCTCTCCTCGCTGTCATTGGTAAATCCAGCGAGCCTCGTAGATCTCCACAATCTTAGCTCATCCTGAAACAGCTGCCAAATCATCGTTCTACTCCTTCAGGAGAATGTCTCACGTGCCTCTTGTCCTCATTTTACATTCCAGCTGGGAAGATTATCCTCGCTGCACTTGATCAGACACATTGCCATCGTCTTCTGCCTTGGACCAAATCATTTTCCATGGTCCACTCTTCGTCCATAATCTAGAAAACAAAGTTCTTTCAGATCGGAGAGCTGCTGAGCAGCTAATCCTTCAACTTGTATTATAATTCAAGATAGAAGTTGGACTATAGTAAGATATTTCAGTACGGTTTTACCAAATCTTTTTCTTCCCCTTTTTTAAATGTCAGTTCTCTAAGATTTGAAACCATACAACAGAAAGTTCACCTCCATGCACCCGCTCCTACACGGAGCATCATGAAGAGAAACAGCCCAGTCCAAACTCCAGCAAGACCAAACCTTGGAGCTGCCATGACTAGGAACGCCGAGGAAACTAGTCCTGCTAACACCTATTTAGCGTAAAATGTTAGACCAGAAAGTTGGCTTTCATGATATAATAAATTGACAATAGATCTGAAGAGGCAAGGCATCACCATGGAGTAAGCAGCATAACCAAAATCGGAGACCCCATAATAAAGCCCGTCAACAACAAATGCCACAGCATTTACTGGCTGAGACCCAGCTACAAACTGCACAGAAGAATGGATTTCTAAAATTTAGCAAGAACATAAAAATGTTTTACTTCCATCTAATTGACAAGAGAAGCAAAAGAGACAAATAGAACAGTAGATTCAACAACAAATTGTCATATTATTTCGCTGTCAGAGGTTATCCATGAGCATGCTGGCTTGATGTAACAGTGAAATTTTTTTTCACTAAATCTTCCCAGACACAAGGAATAATGGACGAGTGTTTGTAAACTACTGTCTTACCAGAACACCAGACCAGGCAATTTCAAGAACCTCTGATTCTTCAGTAAATAACCTTGAAAATGCTCCAAATCCAAGGAAAAGAATAGCAGCCAGAGAAACTCCTGTTGCCAGACCAATCTGCACAAGAAATCAATCGAAATACTGAGGAGGAAACACAATTACTTGGAATGCATTATTTGGGGTAGCTATCATTGGAAATGGAATAAGTAACCTGTAGGACCATGTAAATCACTTTGCGGGCTTGCTCATAATTTGCTTGGGAATAGTCAGGAGCAAGAAGAGCCTGTGAGAGAAATAGTGGACAGGTGATGGTTGAAAGATTGAAACAGGAGTTGGACCATACTAGCAGAAATACAAATACGTGTGAAATGGAAAACCTAGAGAAGGCAATAAATCAAAATATATTGATACATGATTTCATAGGAACAGGACGAGAGGAAGACTGTATCATCTAGGTCTCAGAAATGATAAGCTTTAATCAAGTACACAGAGACAAGAAAGTGAAAGCAAAGATCAAATCAGGGTACCTGACCAGCAATTGCTAAAGCATCAGTGAGCAGGGATACAGCTAACCAAACTTGTGTGCAAATTTGATAACCGGCCATACGTATGGGGCCCTCTCTAGCAGCCATAGATGTTGCTAAAGTCATAGTTATCAGAACAGCTGAAGTTCTCCCAATAAGAAGACCACCTAATTAATACAAGGTTAAAAAATGAACTTTAATGTCAGGTAAAAATTGTACAAAACAAAGTCTTCTAACAAAAGTTATAGTGAAAAGGCAGAAAAAATTGGATTAGTAAATAACACTACTCCTAGAGCTCCAAAGATAAGACTTGATGCCAGCAAAACTAAAAGAAATTTTACTCCTGACTACAAAAATTTTCCCTGAATCTGAAAGATAAAGCATTAGCAGCTTGATACCATGTCAATCAAAGTAGCAACTGATCGATTGAAAATTTCTTTCTACATGGAGCAGCGTAGTGGAGAAAAGAAAGTTTTGGCTGGACTCATGACCCCAAAGCATTATTGGAAGCATATCGAGAAGAAATACATTAGTCATCAAATGAATGAAAAGGCATCTTACTCATAAGAGATTTACCAGATTTTAGATAGCGGGCAATTCTTCCCCCATCAATGTTTGGAGAAACGACCAGCACTTCATCATTCAATTTCCACAGAAGGATAAATGCTATCAGATATCTGGCAAAGAAATAGACAGTAAGCTTCAGTGCTGTAAAAGATGAGAAAACATTGGCAAATGTGTGATCACATTGGACATGAATAAATTGAGAATTGTTTTACCACATAATGACCTACTCAGAAATCACTGTAGCAATTGCAGCCCCTTCAATGCCAAAGCTAAACAGAAATATCAGGATTGGATCAAGTATTGCATTTAATAAGTTGCCAGCACCTGATAATGGAGGTGAATGGAGACAGGATAGATCAGTTAGAAATCCCATGAGAGCGGAATGCGTTTACTCATGCTAGGAACAACTGACCATCTAAATTGTCAGCAATATGTGGTGCTGTAAGAGTAAGCTAAACAAGATCTTGACCAAACAAACAACATGGATATCCAAATGAAAAATGAAAATACTCATCAATTAAAGAGAAAGTCTTCACTCACGTTAAAAATATTATAAGTAGAGGTACAGATATTAGGGGGGAAAAATGAATTACAGAAGTACCTATTGCATATAAAGGTGTCTTTGTATCCTTAAATCCACGAAATGTGCCTTGTGCAGCAAGTGCCATTACTATTGCTGGCGCACCAAAGGCTCTATAAGTCAAAAACTGTTCAGCGGGAATCCGAATTGATGAATCCTGCAGCACAAATGGAGAACTCAATTTAGAGAGTCCAGACAAGATCTTCATTCGATATTGAGGAGTACAAAAAGGATGATCCAAGTTTCCAACTAATTCTTTTATTTTATTTTGGCCAACTAATTCTAAATCAAACATTCCTACTCATATCTAGAATAATTTTGCAAGGAAAAACAGCCAATGGTGTTTGGCAATAAACTAAACTAACGAAGTGCTCTATATACAGAAATAAACACAAAGAAATAGAACTGTCGATACTAAGATCATACTCAGGAAAGCCGGACATACAACATTTATACCCATCAAATCCATCAAGTATCCCGACCCAGCCAAGAGTGCAACAGTTTCTGCGATCCCAAGGCAAGCAGCAAGTGCCAGAGAAGTTGATACTGAGGGAAGGAACCTCTTAGTTTGGTGCTCACCGGAAAAGCCTTAGAAATGGAGGAAACATACAAGTGAAACAGAATTAATACACAAAAAAGCATAATTATTGAGAGGGAATCTGGAAAAAAGACACGACTATGACTTGCAAGAATGTATAATCACCATTTTTACTGAGCTGTCTAGAATCATCGCCATTCTTATCCATCATGGCCTGCTCTTCAGCAACAAATGAAGTCGTGATGTTGAGCAGTGGAACATTGAAAAGTTTGGATATCAGATTGAATATGGAAACTGATACCCCAACAGCCGCCAATTCAACAGATCCTGAATATGCAAAATTACATCAGCAATGTAGATTAAAAATAAATCAAGATTGCAGGGTGCAATAAATCCAGAGAAGCGGAAGAGTTGCTACATAACCATCAACCATTGGCCCAGAGGTTCTAGGTCATAGAGATGACTTTGCATGCTTTTGCTAGCAACAATAATATCATGATGACCAACAAATCACGCTGAAACCTGAAGCCCAGATTCTCTACTTTGAATGATAAAAAGAGAACAAGCAATACCAATATGACCAACAAAGGCAGTGTCCACCAAGGACGTGACAGGGTCAGCTGCCAAGGCGAGCGCCGCAGGTAATGCAATGGACAATATCTCCCACCCAAGCTCGTTAAGCTTGAGCCTATCCCTGAGAAATCAACAATTGCATCTCAATAACAACTTCAAAGAAAAGTCGATCAAACATAGAACTAATATTGAATTGGAGAGAATTCAACTACCTCAAAAGAGAAATGAGGTCAACAACGGAGGATCCGGGAGAGCGGCCAGGATCAGGTCTCTCTCCATGCTCAGCGGAAGCTGCAGCCTTGGGCTCCGGAGGCGACGAGAGGGAGGTCGTACGTCCCTTCCGGGGAGACGATTTAGGCGCAGTTTTTGAAGGAATCGAGCAGTAGAATCTACAGCGAATCCGATTCAGAGGCTTGCTAAGTGGTGTGTTAGTCTCGAGAAAGGTAGGGGAGAAGCAGTGTGAAGAGAGGAGGCCAGTTGCCATTGGAGAGGAAGTTCGGACCTCCGTATCCACAGAATCTCTGAGAGTGTAGAGTTTTCCTCCCCGGGCCGAGCTAACGGTTGCGCTGGGATTCCATGAAAATATCTCGTTTCCTACATCAGCAACTTGGCTCCTTGCCGTTCGAATCGTGGAGGATGGTGAATCGTACGTCCGCCAGCTTCCACTTCGTGGGCATTGACCCTTCAACATGGGCCAAAAGTAATCGTATAAGCTCTAGCTCCTGACTCCTGTCATTCAGTGTTAACCTTGCAGCAGGATTACAGCACAGAGGAAAAAGGTGATTGATGATGCCGTGATGCCCTCCGCTCCAACACGTAGAATTAAGAGTTCATGGCTTGATCCTCCTCATCAGTTGTCTGTCTTTACTATTTACTTCACTCTTATCTGCATGTACACTATGAGAAGAATATGCTAGTCTAACGCCTACCACTAATGGGCCCTAGCTGGGCCCAGAAGAAGCACTGGGGCTCGAAACCCTAATAACCAGAGAGGCTCGATAGCAAGACGAAAGAGCCCATAGGTCCAAGGCCCAAATCTAAACCCAAAAGGCCACAAGGCGGAGATAGATTAGGTGGTCAGCTGAAACCCCCATTTATGCAGCAGTCCTCTTCGGCTGTCGGCAATATCGTACCCTATTTACCATACTCTAATGCGATATTTTCTTATTTACGAGGAAAACAATGCCGAACTACTTGAGCCCATGGTGTTGGTTAGTGAGAATAACATGGAGATCTATGGAATTTTAAAATATCATAACCGATATGATTTTATATCATAATATTATTTTTCCTATTTTAGATATAACAATATCAGTTATACTCCCCCTCAATATGTAGCAAAGTAAAATACTTATCTTGCACGACGAAACATCATGTTAGCTTTGAGCATTTGATCAAAATTAATGATAATAACGTAATTTCTTAATCCGATAATACCAAGAAAATCGACTTGAGCGTCTTTAGTTTCGATGATGAAAAAATCAATACTAACTTGAGGCTTCTTGCATTTAGAGGTCTAATAAACCAGCTTGAATTTTCTCAATTCATTACGGTATCATCGATCTGCTCGATTATACCACTCCGTTAACATCTTCTACGCAACAAACCCTTCATGATCGACCCGCTCTGATATCATATAGACATTTAAAATATCACAAAGGAAGTAATGTAGATATAATACGGTGATAATGTGACTAAATTCATAAGAATAGATGATTTATCGTTTTGACTAAATTATTGAATAACATAAAATACTTCTCTATTTATAAGTTACAACAAAAAAAAATTAAATAGGAAAATAAATGTGTCTAATATTAAAAAAATTATAATATATATAGCTAAAATAATTGAATGATACGATATTATTCCGTTCATCATCGAGTCACCAAATGGGTTCCCCATCCCATCCGGTCTGGTCTTCCCGATCGGATGGAAAACGAGATCAATAAGTGGCAGCACCAGGTCAACATGGAAAGTAGGTGAGGGGAGGCCACGAGATGGTCTCGGGGTGTGGCGAAGAGAATTGAAGACGGTGACAGATGAAAAGCAAGCCCACGGAAGACCCATCCAGCTCATTAAAAGCGTCGCCAATCTAATCTCCACCGCGCCCGCCGCCCGCCGCCCGCCGCTTCAACTTGTTCACCAACTTGCAGGAGAGGACCAAACGTACATGCGCATGAATCTGGTGTATTTATCATGAGGCGGAAATTTGTTTTTTTAAATATATATACATATATATTAAAACAAAAAAGAATTAAAAGAAAAGGCGTGAGGGGAGAGAGGATCAGGATGGGGGATCGAGCAAGTTGCATTTGTTTGACGGACAAAGAAGAGAGAGAAAACGCGGGGCAAGTTGAAACTTGCAAGCATGTTTATTCCCCTCGCTTTCACCCCAACCGGAGGTTTTCTGCGTTCAAATTCCGGCAAGCGGCGTTCTTCGACGGCCTCGAAAGAGGAAGACTTTAACTTCCCCCCCTGACAAATAATAAGTTGCATACAGCAGTTGTGCGCGGCAAAGCATTTGCTGAATAAAGAATGGTTCGATCCATTCTAATATGATTAATTAATATGGTGGCACTCAGAAGACCAATTACCGGGTACCCTTTCGGTGGGCGGGCGCACATTTGAAGGATTAATCATACTTATCTATGCATATGATTTGTATATTGCCCCGTGGTCCATCTCGAAAATGTTGCACCTGACTGGCCCGAGTCATGTTTAATTAGTACATCTATGCGTGTTGTTACTTGTGTATATTAAGGAGGTTTCTTAGTATTTTGCCAAATAGGCATAATGTCCATGTTCCATGAATGTGCCCGACGGTGTAATATAAAAGATTAATGAATGCCACCGCACCAGCGAGTTGAATCCTTGTCCTTTTCGCAATGGTAAACTTGGAATATAAGAAAATCGTGATTGGCTTACTTTATTCTTATTAGACGTTAACTACGACAAATGGTATGTATCAAACTCATGATGGATCGACTAAGGTAATTAACCTGTATTCTTCGTACAAGTCTCAAAGCCCCATTGGGTCCTCGTAAATTGAGAAATTCATCCTAGAAAGAAATAGTGGAAAATTCTATCTCACTTTCACAGCGAGTGGATCCGGCCAAAAGCCTGGCTGAGTCGGACATATATCAACAGGCCACCCACAGAAATCTCCTAGTCCGTTGGTTACCCTTCGCTGTAGCGAAACCCCGGTTTCTATCTTTTTTCACGTGGTGGTAGCATCATTCTACTACACAGTGAAAAATCAAACGAACAAACTAATCTAAAAGAAGATAATTCATGGTGTAATTGGATTGATAAAATGCGGCTGCATGTGCCTATCTATCATTAGCTATTATCACACATGAACACTACTAATTCACAAGTTTAAGACAATAATGTACAGTGACGACCAAACCGGAGAAGAAACAAGAACCCGTCACAGCGTTTGGATCAAACTATGCGACGGACCAAAAAACCTTTCGGATTTTCTCGCCCAGACAGTCGTACTTGATGTTCCTCAGATGTCATGACGGAGTGGTACTTACCTCTATGTTGGCCTTGTGGAATCCCGACCGGCGGACCAAGGAACGCCGAACGGCCAAAGAGGGTACGGTACTACCGAGCAGATCGAGATAACGTGGGGGTGTCGGGGGGACTTGAACGAACAAATATGTCTTCCGATCGATGGCTGAGAACCGTTTCGAGCCCGATTCGGTTGCTGCAATGGCGATACCCGGATCGATCATTGAGAGTTGGGTTGCTTATTGTTTCGGGAGATGTTCTCGGCGATCTGGGCGAGGCTCTGGAGGTTGCAGCGGACGATGGTGTCGACAAAGATGCAGGTCTCCTCCCTGGTGTTGCCGGGAGGGATGTCGACAATGTAGGACTCGACGACGACGGTGCCAGGCCCTGAAGGGGAGGGGTGGAGGGTGGTAACGGAGCGGTAGTTGGCGAGGCGGTGGTCGCCGCCCACTACGCTGAAGCTGATGACATGGTGCTCATCGTCGAGGATCTCGAGGCGCTCGATGCTGCTGGCGGCCGGGAGGCCTGAGATGACGTGGACCTCACGGAGGGTGCCGACCTCGCCGTCGCCGAGGACGACGCGGCAGCTTTTGACGAAGTGCTTGTACGCCTGGGGACTGTCGAAGCGGCGGACGATGGACCAGATGGTGGAGGCAGTAGCGTCGACGTGCTGGATGACGGCGGAGCAGCACTGGTTGGGGCCGAACGCGTAGGTGTGGTGGCGGGAGACGGTCTCGGGAACGGCCGGGCAGCTCGGCATCTGGTAGAGGGTGGGAGCGGCGGCTGGGGAGGCCGCTGGGGTTTCGTTGATGCGGTGGAGGAGGATGGAGGATTGAGGAAAATTGGACGGCATGGTGGAGTATCGATTTGCCTCTCTCACTCACTCACTCTCTCTCTCTCTCCCCTCTCCTCTCCTCTCTCTTTACTGGAGATGAGTCGAACTCCTCCTGGATTGCGTCGGGGAGGTTTTCGTTCGACGTTTCTCGTTCGGCATATATGAGCATAGTTTTTCCGGCGTACCACTCATCATCTAACCAACGGGGGTTTTTTTTTTTTTACTAAACAAATTCCAGACATGCCTATTTATTAAAATATAACAAAATTTTAATTATATTTTTTCACCAATAATTTAAATTCGAATTCTTAAATAAGATAATAAATGTTGAGCAGCATTAACTAGATTATATTGAACAGTGCGCGTTCAAGTTGTAGAGAGAGAAAGACAGAGAGGGGTTAGTCACTTTCTAACTACGCAAGAGGGAGCCTGGCTGCCAGTGCGTAGTTTTTCCTTCTATTTCTGCGGTGGGTGGAGAGTTTTTTTTTATGTGTTGTTGGAGAGAGAGAGAGAGAGAGAGTGAGTGAGTGCATGTGGGATTACATTTCCACCACCCCCCGCCATTTGCACCCTAAAAAATGAAAATGAAAATGACATTTCAGTTTTGGCCTTGTTGGTGGGTGGTCTGGTGGTGTGGTGCTTTGAGCCTTTGACCGCAATTTTCCACGAACGAAAGAAATATTTCAATTCTTGGGCGAAAAGTGGAGTTGATCGAGAGAACGCGGTTGGTCCAATGACACGGGCCAAGCATATTGACATGGGTTGGATGAGGGCAGTCTATCATTACTTTATTTAAATTCTATAAATAAATAAATAAAATTCTGAACCGGATAACTGTGCCTAAGCATAGATAATAAGAAACCTCATGCCGTTGCTGGTAGGACTGCTAGGGTAGTTTACTATTCGATGGTGTGCAGTTCCTGGAGCGTCTTATCCAATCCTATCCTGACCCTCCGTGAGACGGTAAAACAGAGTGAGACTCTGGTTTCTCATCAAATAATTTCATAATTTCATCTCATGCCCTTGATTTCGATAAATAAAATTATCTTATTCACTTATTTTATTATTAATTAATAATCTTTTAAATAAAATATTATTTAAATAAAAAAATATTTCGATAACCATCTTAACTATATATATTTATCAATTTTTTTGAAGACTTTTTAACTAAGGCGGCAGGCTCGATCGAATGGACCCTCGATAAGTGGGGCAAGTATGGCACTGTTGGCCCGAGTGACAGCCATGTTGCTAGCTGTCGACAAAATTTATAGCAAGTGTGACTAACATTAATTATACAATTGATTCGTATTGGGACTGGGAAAAATAATTATCAGAACCTCTTGCATGCATGTAAAGTAACGGGACAAGGCAAGTGGTCGGCACTCGGTTTTGAGCTTTTATGGAAAATAATAATAATGATATTTTACCCCCGCCCCAAGAAATATGTATATATTATTATATTTACATTAATTAGTTAATCTTAACCAAGTCCTTAAACATGGTTACCGCCATGAATAAGCAAGTTTCTTGAAACCGACTGATTATTCATCCCGAGACCATAAACATCATCACATAAAATAAGTCTATATTCAACTAGATTCACTTATAATTCTATAAATCAAGTTACGGATAGTCTTACTAATAAAAAACTATATATATAATATAGATTATCAAAATATAAATATAGGACACGATAAAAGAAAATGTGAGAAAATAAGTGGAGTGGTCAAAATTTCATACAAATTCAGGTATCATATATTACATAAATGCCCTTTTTATTTTTAGAAAAAAAATTACAAGTGGGAATATATTTTTTTTCTTCTCTAATAAAATTAGGAGAAGGAACGGTGCAAATGGGGCTACGTGCAGGTCTGAACGCCCGACGGGAGGCATTCGAGGCGAAGGACAATACGGTTGCATTTAAGCCTCGCCCAATGCTTAATAAACCTGTTTTGATTAGCATATCTCCATTAAACCAAATAAATAATTGAGAGATTTTTATATAATGATACTATTTTTAATTAAATAATAAGTTATATTATTATTATAAAATTTTTCATACTCATTTCTTCCATTATTTTCCGTCCATTTGCTGGATTTAGAGGTGTTATCTAATTGAAGAATAAACAACTAAATAAATATTATAATTATTTGGTTTTATTAAGGTAGACGGTTGTTTAATTTTATGATATAGGAGGTCCAATTTGAGTCGTACTAGACTAGTTAATATATGTCCTGCAATTTTTTTAATATAATTTAGCACATAATAATCTCATAAGTTTTTTTAAAAAATAGTATTATATTGATTGATTTATTAAAATGTAAAATTGAAAGGAAAACACATGCTCTCACATATTTAAGAACTAAAGACCCCTCTCTCTCTCTCTCTCTCTAGTTACGCATGCGCCCACTCTTGACGCGATGAGAATCAAGTGTCTTTTATTTATTTTTTTGATTATATAGAAAATTTTTGCATTTAAAAAGTAGATCATCAATAAGAAGTTAAATATATAATATATTAATTATTAAATTGTGAAAAATATTATTGATAGAAATATTTGAGTTTGCTCGGTCCCATCGAGGCGAAGCATATCAACTTTTGAATGCCCGCTTTCGTTAGGCTTTTCTACAGCGGCGATTCTCCCTCTCCCTCGTCCACTTTCCGTCTCGAAAATTCCAAGGGAAATCATCGCTGCTGCTTATTCCCTCCCCGGTTTTTCAAACCAAGTCGGTCGTCGTCACGCCGTGCCAAGCAGATTCCTTTTCCCTTTCCTCTTTCCCCTAATTAATTTGCATTTCCTTTTCTTCTTCTTTTCTTTTTCAGTTACACTACGACGGCAATCGGGCAAGATAGAATGTATTGATTGTGTCCTATTGCTCTGCTTACTTGCCCCCATAGACACTATGCGTAGAAACACGGGTGTATACTACATGAAATATTCATATGCTCTTGACAAATAATCCTAACTAGGGTTCTCTTATTTATCTTCTTTATACTTACTCGACTATAAATTCTCTTCATAGTAAGAAGGCACGATTCTCGATCTTGTTCATAGTTCCACCGACAGGTGAAACTACAGCCAACCAGAAGATACTCTAGCTTCATCTGTATTTGAACACGCATACGACAGATATACATATCTACGGATATGCGTACATACTGGTAGTGTTCATATAGAAAGAGAGAAAACTGAGAGAGAGAGAGAGAGAGAGAGAGAGAGAGAGAGAGAGAGAGAGAGATGCGCATGCAAAAGAGAATACACTGGCGCCGTGTGTTTTCGATGGTGTAGTTGTTGTTACGAAACCGGCACGGCACCGGTCTCGAGAAATCAGTCTCCGTATTCGCGTGACCCTGTAAATGTGCGATGGGCGTCGCAGACGCTAATCTTATAAAAATGCGATATAAGCTGTCGTCTCTCCAAATTGAAAATATATGCCCTACGCTGATGATCTTCTTGTGCCTGCATTGACCCTTGGAGTAATCAAGGGGTTACCCATGTATATTATTACCGATTACACATACATATTAATCCAATTGTAGGGCAGGTGATGATCTCATCTGCAATGCATTTCACTCGTCGCCACCACGGAATCTCTGGCTCTGAATTCCAAGAAATGCATATTCCCCTGCAAGACAACGAACTAGAGAGAACATGATCCTTAAGAAATTGCCGTGCAAGAGTTAGGAGTCCACGCATTACGATCATGTATTGTAACTGTTGGATTTTAGGAGACTGATGCACCAAAATGATCAAATCAGTCTTAAGGATATTATGATCATGACAATCCACTATTTCTAACCACACTTATTTACATATTTGTTTTGCCTCCACAAGTATCCACAGTTTGTTTCGTGATTTGATCTTGCTACACGAGGAGCTTCAGCCGGCAAGTTCGAGTGCGATGAGACCTCATATGGAGCTGGGACTACACATGACTGGCGATCAATAATCGATAGGATTGATGGGGCACCAAGGCGGGGAGATAGGAGGGAGAGGAAGAACAAGACAGTGTGTCCTATTCCCCGGTGAGAAAAAAAGGAGAATTGGGCCCACAGAAAATTGTCAGCTAAGGCCCGGCCCATATTGGTGATCGGCTTCAACTTCTACTCTTAGGGCGGCGCATAAGTGGGCAGTGAAATGCGTGCGCCGGTGAATTACGGCAAAACCTGTGGCTCGAGATGATCCAAGAGAAGGAGGGTGCATGCACCCGGATCTTGGAAAGGCCGCGTACTGCTCCGTCGTCATTTTTTCCTTTTAAGAAAATCTAAAATAGAAAAGAAAATTTAGATTTCCGGACACAGTGGTGGGAAAGGCCTCGCGAAATTCTCCGCCTATTGCCTCGTTTCCTCGGTCTCAAGTCTCTGTAGGCACGAGACCGTAGAGCTGCCGCAGATCTTCGGGCTCTGCTGGCGGGGCGCGGAGATTTTGAAGGAGAAACCGTATCTGAAGCTGGGGTTTTACAGTGGGATTATCGGTGAGAAATGGATCAGATACTGAACAAGGTAGGCTCGTATTGGTTCAGCCGGAAAGCCAACAAGGAGATCGATTCCATCGGCGATGATTTGAACGTAATCCTCTTTCCCTCCCTCTAGTTGCATTTACTAGCTTTCATTGACGTCGATCTGCGGACGAATTTGTGGAAATTATTCTGTCTGTCCGACTTGGATGCGAACACTCGACTTACTATGACCAGCGATTGACCGAATGTTGAATCTGGGAACTCTTGTAATGCATGAGGTGGTCGGAGTTCTCTACGTTCTGTTGAGGCTTGTGGGCCTTTCCGCGTGTTTTTCTTTACTCGGTCTAGCATCCATGATGGAAATATGGCTAATACCTGATGAAAGGCCACTAGGGCTGCAATTGTTATTGTCATTTCTATATATCTTCCTGGATCATAATGTAGTTCCGGCTTGTCTGATTGCTCATGAATGTGGAGTCAGTCGATTGCTGTTATTATTAAAGGCAAACAAATCGGTACCAAATACACTTGATTTTAATGGTCCGAGATTGAATGGGCTTACTATTACAAGCTTGTAATTGACCCCTTGTTACTGTTATTCTGATTCCTGAGCTAAACGGTACAGATAGATGAAGACTTGCTTGCGAGGCATGTCAATTGTGTAGCTTGTCATGCCCCGTGAAAATAAGTTATTTTCTCACTAAGATGAAGTGCATATGCTGCATACAGATCATAGTGCAGCAAGTACAGAGTTGAGTGAGTTGAATTTCGCCTCAAAAACAGCAGTCTTTGGTTCAGTATTTAATTTTGGATGACCAAGTAGTCAATGAAGTGACCCATGAATAAAATCACCGCCAACATGTTAAAAATGATGCAGTTGTTTCTTGTCTATTCAAGTCACTCTGGTGCATCTAATTTAGTTGCTAGTTAATGTGTGCCTTATGTGACAAAAATGTCTCAATGAGGATTAAATTACTTTCCTTTTTCCACTTGGTGCGGACAATTGCCTTGCCCATACAACGTCTTTCTTTTTTATGTCCTGACATGTTTTTCATTTGTAACAGTCGTTATCCAGCAGCATCAACGGAAGTGCCAAGTGGCTTGTCAACAAACTGAAAGGTTTGCAGAAATCCTCTTACTGTGTTAACTCCTACTATGACCCTTATCTTGAATATGAATAAAAAGGGGTCCAGTTCTGCAGGTAAGATGCAGAAACCTTTGCCAGAGCTTCTCAAGGAGTATGGATTGCCAGTGGGGATATTTCCTCGTGATGCGACCAACTATGAGTTCAATGAAGAAACGGGGAAGCTGACAGTGTTCATTCCATCGGTCTGCGAAGTGGGTTACAGGGACTCCTCTGTCTTACGTTTTTCCATGACAGTCACAGGATATCTCGAGAAACAGAAGCTGGTCGATATAGAAGGGATGAAGACTAAGGTGATGATCTGGGTGAAGGTGACTGCTATATCAGCCGAAGGCTCGAAGCTCCATTTCACTGCAGGAATGAAGAAGAGCAGGAGTAGAGATGTGTACGAGAGCCTTCGGGATGGTGTCATTGTGGATAAGTTCTGAGGTGTGGAAAGAATGCTTGCTTCCTTGTGTTTATGATACTGACGTAAGTTGATACTCTGGTTGAAGATGCTGTGGGCCATTGTCTCTGTGACTTTTTACTCCTTTACTGTGATATATAGGACTGCCTCATGTCTCCCGATGGTCAAAATGAACCGTTTTACCTTGTCTTCCACGCGCTCTCACTCTAATTTTCTGATAATGTCCTCTTCAAATTTGAGCTCGAAATGAAAACTTAAAAAAAGCTAAAAACAGACACCTGTGCACCAGCCGGGAATCGAACCCGGGTCTGTACCGTGGCAGGGTACTATTCTACCACTAGACCACTGGTGCTCGGTAGCCTTTAGTTGTTCAGTATTTAGTTGAAACTACACAGTAGTACCTTCCAAACATCCGCTAAAAGCGTTGATGATGATTCTTCACTGCAGTAGTCGGCGCTGTGAAGCCGATGAATGCGTAAATTCCACCTGGTCACATGCCCACTAGACTTGGTTTCTAATCTCTCTCCTTAGAGCTCAAGATTACGGAGATGCGAGCCAATAAAGCATATATTGTTCAATTTCTGAATAGGATGTTTCCGGTACGATGAACCGACAAGTTTGAATCCACACAGCACATCAGCTGATCAATCATACCATCTATACGAAGAGCTAACCTATTCCAGAATATCTTGATGTGACAGGAATATGTATATACAAGATACAGTTTCATATGGCCTATAGCTCTATCTAGGATGATCCCCCCTAATCAACTGGGTGCTTCTTCTTGTTGAGCTTCTGGAAGAAAGACTTTGCTGCTTCGTAGGTCGACCAGCAGATGGCAGCTGCCGGCGCATGGAAGAGCATCCTCGGGATCCAGCCCCTCATTAGACCTCCATACCCATCTTTCTTCACCACGACTCGAATCACATTCCCGATCGAGCTGCTCGCAAACCTATCGCACCCACAGATGCCCTGTCCAACCAGAAACAAGCCGAAACCATTAGCATCACGATAAGGATGATCAGCAGATACAATACAATAAAGTAATGGCTTTTTAGGATAGAATTTCACATGGGGATTGTACTGATCTCGTAAAACCACTTTCTTTTATTGCCTCCCTTGCTTTCTCACCTGGCACTGCAGCCGAGTCTTGACAACATCCAGCGGAGTCGTGACTGCAGCCGCCAGGGCCCCGGCAGCAGCACCAGCTGTAGCATGGACGGCTAACCCCTCTTCACCGTTGCCAGTCTCCGGGGATATCTCCGTCAGGGCTCTCTTGGCTGCCTCGTACGTCGCAAAGTGCACCGCCGTGAATGGCGCATTCATGACCACCGTCGTCCTGTAAGACCGGTAGAATGCCGCCGCCCCTTCTTCCACCAGCACCCGCCTTATGCAGTCACCGACCCCCCTGTACGGGCTCCCCTCGAGTTGCAGCCTCTGTTTCACCATATCCATGGGCGTTATTACGGCGTCGCTCGCTACCGTCGCGCAGACCCCCGACGCCGCGTGCGCCACGGGATTATTAGGGTTCGACTGCGTGAGGGTCTCCTTGCACAGCTCATAGACCGAGAAGTAAACCGCGTGCGCTGGGCCCGCCCCGAGGCCCATCGCCCAAATCCCTCGGTACAGCCCGGCGGGGCCCTGGAGTTTCAGGATGGAGGAGAGAGATTGCCGGAGGCCGAGGCCCCGACCGGAGCCTGAACCAAGAGCCTGCATGCGGGTCTTGAGCGTGTCGATGGGGAACATGGCCGTGTGCTCGACCGAGCCAGCGATGGAGCCCGCCACCATGAACTGCCAGAAGAAGAGGCCATCGTGGGTTGTCGTCGGGTAGACGCTTATCTCGGGACGAAAGTCGGGCGGTCGGTAGTTCGCGGTGGCCTCGGTGGTGGTTGTGGCCATGGGTGGCGGTGGCGGAAGCGGAGGAGGAGAGCTTGGATATTTAAGAAGGCGGGGTTGTAGGGAATCATCACTTTTGGGGATTGTGGAATTCCTTTCCGAATTTGAAGGGGATGGGTTGTCCCTATGCGACAATTATTATTTTAATTTCTTTTTGTCGGGAATTTCTTTTTTACTTATATTATTTCTCAGTATAGATAATATTGTCTCTATAGATTAAGAAAAAAAAAACTGAACTATTGAATTAATAATAATTTCTCAGAATTTTAGATATAATGTAATAAACATAAATAAATATTTGAAAAGGGACAAAAGGATGAGGTTCCCTCGATAGGGCTGAGTGCCACTCGAAAGACATTCAAGATCACGGCTTTCCCCGTCTATCTTTCTCACCAATTTGGCGGTCAATTTTACCGCCCCAATAAAAGTCAAAATTGCTAGTCAATCTCTTCGGTTTAAAAGAAACCAGAGGAATAAAATGAAAAAGAGGAGGGGGCCTAAGAATAATATCCTCACCATGGACGTGCGGATAAGACAGAACAAGCCCCGTCGTTTCGAGCATCCACCAACACCAATGCCATCTGATATACCATCTGATAGCGCCTTCGGAATGGTAGAATCGATCGAAAGAGGCGTGCGGTGCTTACGAGCATCCATCACCCGTAGATGCTCGGACCTCGCTTTAGTCAATTCTCCATCGGGAATTGGATAACCTAAAGCGATATTCTCAGATGGTTACCCTTTCACCACTGTCGATTCTTTACGTTTCTGATGAGAATACACGCATGGCCATCCCACGTGTCAAAGTATCAAGTAGTTCAGGTCATCCCCATGATCATGCAAGTGTTTACCGTACGTACACGTGGCCGAGCAACTAGACAAAATGACGTTACAAGTGTCATAAATAACTGTTGGACACGAGAGCTCAGGCTGTGTATGAAAGGCCCTTCTTTAAAGAGGAAGGAAGAAGAATATCCTCATTCTCGATAGTTGATCAGAAAAGAATTGCACATGAGAGCACTTACAACACAGTGAAACTACGGTCGATTAAGAAGAGTATGACATGAAAACATTATATGCTTCAATACCGTTTCAATACTATCCGATCCGAAGGTCTAAACACGGAATCCCAGGAATAAAAATTAACTCATGATGACACGTTGCGAATAGGTGCAAAAACATTCTTCTCCATACCAAAACTCTACTGCAGCTCAACAAACAGCACCAAAGAGCCTGTGAAGGAGAAAATCTTACTGGAGTTGACTCTAAACAGTAGCAGAAGCCTGAGCTGCAAGCCTCTTCCTTGCCTCCTCGATGATTGAGAGCTTGATGCCTTTGCCCTTGGGAAGTGAAACCCACGGCCTCATGCCTTTGCCGATGATGAACACGTTCCCAAGGCGAGTGGCAAATTCGTGGCCAGTAGCATCCTGAACGTGGATGGTCTCAAAGCTTCCCTTGTGCTTCTCCCTGTTCTTGATCACCCCGACACGCCCTCTGTTCCTTCCACCTGTCACCATCACGACATTCCCCACACCAAACTTGATGAAGTCAGTGATCTTGTTGGACTCAAGGTCGAGCTTGATTGTGTCGTTGGCCTTGATCAACGGGTCCGGGTATCGGATTGTGCGGCCATCATAGGTGTTGAGGTAAGGTATGCCCTTCTGCCCGAACTGGACAGAACGGACCTTGCAGAGCTTAAACTGCAGAGGATAAAAATCCCATGAATCTAATATTGAATGGAATTGGAAAGCTACAATGCTTTTAGCATAAACAAGCATGAACTAACTTTGGCCTCATCATCTCTAATGCTGTGCAGCCTGAACCTGCCCTTGGTGTCATAGAGGAGACGGAAATTCTCATTCGTCTTGGGAATGGAGACAACATCTGAAAGGCCATAGCACGGTTAATGACAGGTAAAATATAGGGGCAATAACAAAGAATTGACAAATCAAACAGACAAATGAAGCCATTTTCTTTTTGTATCTAACATGCTGCAGTCTAAATATTTGATAAATGTCCCTATTGGTGAAACAAAACGAAGGCCTAGAAACAGAAAGTGAAGTGTACATACCCATGAAACCAGCAGGATAGGTCTTATCAGTCCTAACTTTCCCATCAACAAGAATGTGCCGTTGCATCAGGATAGCAATGACCTCACGATAAGTAAGGGCATACTTCAGCCTGTTTCGCAGGATGAGAATCAACGGCAGGCACTCCCTTGATTTGTGGGGCCCAGAAGATGGCTTAGGTGCCTGCCAAACCAACCAGAAGTCTAGAAAGATCAAAATGGGAAAACAAGAAGCAGAAGAGGAACTTCAACAGGAAGACGTGACTTACAAATGCACCTCCTAGCTTGTCAAGCATCCAATGCTTCGGGGCATTGAGCCTCTTCAAGTGTTTCTTCAATCCTCGAGCCTGTCATTATCATGGAGAAAATTCAGAAGTATAAGATCTTGACTTTCGCTGCAGGTGCCATATAAAAGGCAAACAAAAGCCCAGAAAAATAAAAGCCACTCTACTGATGCAGCACCACTGCAACTTTTACCATTGTGCTCATCATGACTGATCAAAAGCTAAAATTGGTACATACTCTCTGGTCCAGATATTGATAAGTTCATAAATCCTCAGCATAGCCACCTAAACATACTCAACAGTCACAAATAAAGAACACCTCTGACAAGGCTCCAGCTAATCTGTGTCACCCTGAAGTATGCAAAAGACCAACAAACTACTGATAATAAAGAACGGACACCAAACCTCTCAGTGGATTATAATAACTAGAGATTAAAATTCCGAAAGGAACCACAGAAAGACCTTCAGGAGTGCCCAAAAACATTATGGATCTGCGACGCAGAGATCAGATGAGCCCCTCGAATCTCAGGTCAGGATATAGCATGCGTTGATAAAGAATCACAAATGTACTACATGCTAGTGTCGTTTTGTATCTACAGGTCTCCAAAATAGTGAAAAAGGTTCCTAAACAGCGACAGAAATATTTGATGCGAACAAAACCAGATGCGAGTGGAATGGGCACTGACCATCTTGGAGGAACGTTGAGCCCAGAGATGGATCCGATACTTCGACGGCCGCTCTCCGCTTCGCCCGAGGGTGGGACTGATGAGGTAATACCCTAGCTTAAAGGGCAGAGAAGACAGAGTTGACGAGATGGGCTCCAAGATAATGGGCCACGGAGTTACAACTTTAATGGGCCCAATTGCTCCGAAGTCCGAGTGAATGGGCTTAAGGGCCCCCATCGGCCCATTGAGGTGGTTTGATCAGACGACCGAGATTAGCCCGACAACTTGGGGTGATTAATAATGGTGAAAATATTATCGGGAGCATCCAGTGTGCTTGGGCCAAGGACTGAGGCGGGCAGGGCAGAGGAGATGTCAAGTGAGAAACTAGCAATGTTGCTGAAGACCTCAGATAGTGTCGCTCCTCAAAAACTACCAGAGGACTAGCCCCTTAGAACGTGAATACTGCAGCTTCCGACAGTGACTCTCAGGCGGGTCGATTCGACTCAATCAGTCGAGGATCCGTTCAAAAAGACGATGTTATCTCAGTGCTTTTCTTTTTTTTTTTTTGTGTTGAAATAAAACACTAATATTAATCGTGAAATTAGCGACTGAGTTCATATTTATTGCATGGAACAGCTCTCCGGTAACTTTGGATTTCCAATTCTACTCGAACTAGATTATCATTTAACTCTCCAAGAACAATTGGATAGCCAATAATGACCGGACAGAAGCGCACTAATCGCTGCTCAAGGATAGCAAATAATGACTGGACAAGACCACCGATCAGTGGACGAAATAATTGAAGCAGAGTTCAAAAGGGGTAACCCCTTGACAAACCACTACCCACCTGCATCATCACCTTCAGTCCTTCATAACCCTCACCCTCTCCAGAGCAGTAGATAAAACGACGCATGACCGACCAGAATTGCCAGAAAACCCGACAAATAGGGACGCATGAAAAAGCTTCCTTTTAGTTCTGAGTTCCCCGAGAAAACCTTACCATAAAACAGACGATGATGTACATTCAAGAAGAATGAACCTTCAGACCCATTGAGACCCAAGGAACTTTGCCTCGTCTCATGAGACCATGACACGCCCGATCATTCCCTGTGTCCAAGTTGCCGTCTCCTTGAGCTGCTCATCGTCCGACTGAAGACACTCACCCAAGAAATCAACGTAGAATGCACGGTCTTTGAATAGCAACTTCATGTTCGAACCGAGAGCATCAGCAAGGTCTCCCATCACAGCAACTGCTGCCTTCGTTACGCTCTCATCCCTGCCAAATAAAACTAGAAATTAGAGCCCACTTCAACTAAACTCAGAAAAATCCTCTCCTCCACCAACAGGGTCCAGGGGAGACCACTAACTTTACCAAGAAATAGGAACCTCACTTACTGCAGGACTTCTAAAATCTCCTCAAAATAAAAACAAAAGCAGAAGAGAACAAAAAGGGAATGAACAAGCAATTACCTTTGCTTATCATTGCAGACAAGCTCGATAAACTGCAAGAGATGTGAAGCATACGGCAACATGAGCTCAGATTTAGTATCCTTAAACCCTTGAAGAATTCCTGAATAGGCCTCGAAAATGCTACGCTTGAGCTGGTAACCGTATTCCATCAGCTCCTCATCGCTGGGGTCAATCTGAGCACAAATCTCAGCTGCTTGTTGCATCACAGGCAGCACATGGTGGACATACTTCTCGAACTGCTCTCCTATTGCAAGTGCAATATCGCCAAAGCAAGAAAATATTGCTGGCTTCACAGAACGATGAAGCACATCGCTCTGGAGATCTTTGAGAAGAAGTTCCATGATACCATCACAGAAGGGCAAAACTCTATCATCCAAGGCCCGGCAAATATCTCCAACAACCCCCACTGTGATAGAACAGACTTGGTACTCCTCAAAATTCTGCAAACCCATCTGCAAATACTTGCTAAACTCGGGCATATACTTCAAAAATTCCAGACCAGTAGCATAAGCAAGAGCACCAACAGCAAGCATTGCCTCCTCATGGACAGTAGAGCTATGGCAAGCAAAGACACTGAGGAACAACATCATGATCTGATCGGCAAACCGAACTATTGCAGGTCTTGTCTCATCATTACTGCTAAGTTTCTGTATGATGACCTGAAGAACTCCACAGAGAGAAGCTTGTAGGTCACTCTGCTTTTCCCTCTCATCAGATGATACAATCTGGAGCTCCAAGGTCTGCTGCAACTTATTCATGATCACAGGAAGTAGCTGGGCAATGATTTGAGATGACTCTGCAAGATTGGAGCACCTGACCACCTCATTTATGGTCTCATAAGCAGATGTTCTCAACTTGGAGTTGAGAATATCAGTGCGGTCAGCAGTAGCTAGAAGAGAAGTGATCATGTCCATCAGATAAGGTGAGAGAAGAGAATTACTTCCAGCATCTTCAAACTCCTGGGCAAGGAAATAAATTGCTCCACACACCTTCTCTGCAATGTGTGGAGCATCCCTAATGCTCTCCAGCAATACCCTAACCACCTTTTGCAGATTCTCAGAAGATATAACATCCAGCAACTCAAAAATACGGCCAAGAGTCCAAGCAGTTGTATCCCTAACATGACTGTTTTCATCCTTCATGAGATTAAGGAGAAAATCTAAGCCTCCATTGACCAGAGGGGAAAGCTTCTCATCCGTGGGCCCTTCAAGAACTGAACCAAATGCATAAGTAGCAGCTTCTCGATAATGCCAGTCAGGCTTTTTTATGTTCTCCTCAACAAAGGGCATTACAAGAGGAAGAACAGCATCTCCAACAGTCCTTGCAACAAGACCTAGACAAGTCCCCCCTGCCATAGATAAATTCCAGGTGGTGTCATCCTGATCTTGATCTTCTTCCTGCTTCAACAGTGTCTCCAGCAGCATAGGAACCAATGCTGATAAAGCCTTCTCTATGAAGCGTGAATGAGGGGACCCAGACTCCCCAACCTCAGAACTCTCATAATCTTGAAGTTCTATCTCTTCATCACAAATTGAACTCCAAAACTCAATTGCTTGGAGAGCCACTGCCTCTTCATCCCCCTTCACAGCATTTGATGTCAGTTCAAAGAGGCTCTGCATATAAGGTTCAAGCAGCTCATAGTATGTTGATGCTATGGAAACAAGACACTCAAAAGCTGCTTGCCTAATCTCCACCTCCTTGGACATAGCAGTTTCACACACCACCTTCATGATATAGTTGCGCTCCATCTCATTTTCAAAGTTCGTCTGAGCAAAATCCAGAGCATTGTACAATGCATTTGTTGCTGCTAGTCGAACTTCAGGGCTATGCTCAGCAACGTTCATACCTTGGACCACTGCAGTGAGAACAGTGTTTACTTCATCTTGCTCCAAATCCTGGTGCGATATCTCCTCACATACAAATCCAAGAGTTTCCAGTGTAGCCTGCTTCAGGGATGTAGGCTGATCTCGCTGAGTCATATTATTAAGCAATGTACCAATAAGTTCAGGCCATTGCTTCTGTGGAATCTCGACAGAAGCAACTTTGGCAATTACTTGTGCAGAAGTATGCCAAGCCTCTGTGGCAGATGAGGCAAGTGTCCTTAAAAGCAAACCCTTGATTTGAGACTTAATCGCAGTTTCAATTCCCATCCACTGTTGCATGAGCAAGTTTTTCCTGGCACCATCCTTTGCGTCCAAGGAATTTTTAAGAATAATACCAGCCAACCGCCGAGATTCAATGGGTTTCTCATTGTTCGAGAGCTCAAATGACAAGGAAAGAAGAAACCCTGGCAGGTTTTGCTCTTGGAACTGCCTAAGATTAGCCTCAGCTTCCGTCCTGATTCTTGCATCAGGTGATTGAGCAGATAACAAAATTTGTGTGATCTCCATAGCCATTTTTTTGCAACCTGCAAAAGAAAGTACTGATAGATTGTAAGATAAACATCTATAAACTATTAAAATCGGAAGATATTGATGAAAATTCCCAATGAAAAGAGTGAAGAAAAACAACTGCAAGATGCAACTGATGTTTGACATTATCCAACATAAGCAATTACTTCCAACCACAGGTTAGTATCACACTTTTTTATGTTGCATCATATGCTTCACATTAATAAACACATTTGGTAAAACAAGTGTTCTTGTGTATATACACGATAATGAGAAAGCGAATCATTGCATGCATTATAAGAACCTCCTTCAAAGCATCGACTCCCTCTCTTCTGACTGCTATTCAATTAAATAAGTCTCGCATGGGCAGGCTAGAGCAGGAACAAGAGGCAATTTCCACAAACGGAACCAAAACTCGAGCTTCGACACATAGTAAACCTCACCAACTGCATCACTTAATGCTCAAAACAAGAACCTAGAATAACTCGATTCGACCATTTCGACGGCGTTCCAACACCCGAAGTCAAAATCAAACCGCAACTACTATTTCAAGCAACGGCCAAACGATAAACCCTAAAACGGATTGTTGCTCAATGGAACAAAATAATCAACCCACTAAACCAACAGAGCGAAACGATAATGGACTGGCATCGAATGGTACCTCGCAGTAGGATCTCCCGATGAGCACTCCAAGCGCCAAGCTAGGTCTCTCTTCCTTCCTGCTCTCTCTCCCTCCCGCCCTAAAAGCTCACCCCCTCTGACACGACCTTGACTCGCTGCTCACGCGGGGCAAAGCGAAGACCAGGGGGAGAGAGAATGACGGGACGGATCGATGAACTACAGAAAGTATACTGAGATCCTGTACCTACGGATTGATTACACCGAACAGCTGCAGGATACCAGAAATTTGCTCGGCAATGATTTTTCGAATGGGAACAAAGAAGCGGGAGGAGAGTAGACTAGACTAGACGAGACGAGACGAGACGAGACGAGTCTAGGGAGGGGGGTGATATAAAAAGAAAAAAATAATAACCTGCTATTGCCCTACGGTCACTCTCAACCCCCTGCCCAATCTGCCCGGAGTCGCTGCCCGAGAAACCCTAAAATTTGAAATCTCCCACGTGCGAGCCCTTCCTTGCATGCGAGACACCCCGCCGGCGTTTGGGTACTTTGGGCCTTTTTACTCTCTCTACTTGGACTAACGGGCTTCTTTGTGGTGGTGATTAGACCACGACCCAGATATGCGATAGGGTCTTATATATCAAGCCACAGACTAAAATACTTTGATCATCAAATTAATTATGGTATGATGCACTACGTGGGTCAAATTTTTTACGGAGTGGAATTTTGCAGCAAAGCCGATTTTCCTTATTTCATCACGATCTGTTGTTCATTACAGTAGTCGGGTCTATCCATGCCATGGGCCAGAAGTATAACAATATGCATTGATTATACAAGCCGAGGAGGCATGTTCTCATGCTGTATGTCTCAGACTCTTCCCTCTTACAGACCTCCCCTCCGATCCTCGCCTTTTTTTTCTTCTTTGGTTTTTGGGCTGAATTTTAAAATCCAATTTTCTCGGAAATATGTTACTCTCTACAGACAACAAAAATCTTAAAGAACAAGGCCGAAATTGTCGTCCTATTACGCCTCTCTTTCTGGACCCACTTCAATATACGTTAGGCAGGAAAGGGAAAATTTTGGGATTTGACGCCAACCCACCACACCGCAAATCGGAAGACGAGAAATATTTTGCACGGTCTTTAGCTGCGATGCCACACAGAATTTCCTTCGTTCGCGGTTTGCTCTTTGACCCGTTCTAGCGACCTTCTCCGCAGCTCCTGTGTCTCGGCATGCTCGGGCTCCAGACACAGCACCGCCTCGCAATCTCTTATGGTGGATGGTAGATCGCCCATCGAATCGTAGAATGCTGCTCGGAGGTGCAGTAACTGCATATCGGGCTTGAACGCTATCGCCCTCGTCAGCTCGGTGATCGCCTCGGCTTCCTTGTGGTCATCCATCAGAACTGGCAGTGGAGATTAAAAGGGCCGTAAGATCAGGTTTCCTAACTTGACACGGTGATAGTGATAAAACTGAGAATCGGATTTTGTTTACCTGCTGCCCTGTATCTGTACGGATAGGTCCTGAGCGGATCCAACTGAGATGCGATGTTGAGGTCATTCTTCGCCATATCACGGTCGCAGTACTCGGAGCGCTTCTCGTATGCCGACGCATTGTTCTGAGCCTTCTCGATAAGTTTCGTCATCTCGTCGTAGGCGGCCTTGGTCCGGTTTTTCAGGTGGTAGACTCGAGCCAAACCTTGGTGGGCTCTGGTGTGCTTGATGTTGAGAGCATTCATGTAGCAATCGGCCGCTTTGTCTAGTTTCTCGCAGTCTACGTATATGCTCCCGAGATTGTTCAGAGCCTGCAAATTTGCACAGAATGGTATACAGTATAATGGCTCCTCCGTATTTGGTCAATCTCAAAATTTCCCGAAAAGTTTGTTCCCCTTTTCGGTTCAGCCCATCCAGTGATTAACACTGCCACGGGGCCGAATAATTGAGGAGTAACTTACTTGACCTTTCCGGAGGCCGTCGGAAGGGCACCTAAGGGCCTCCTCCAGCAGTTGGATGACACATGAAGCTGATGTATCCAAATCCGAATCCGAAGTTGAGTCCGACAAGATATATGCCTTGAGGAAGTAAGCTTCGAACGACCTCTTGATGGAGATCGACTCCTCAGCCTTAGCCAGAGCTTCGTTGCGGTGTCCGGTGTCGTACATAATCCAACCTTCATACACGAGCCGCTCGTGCTCGAAGTTCGAATAGTTTCTAGCCAATCGTAAGCAATGCATGGCCGTCTTCTGACAGTTTAACCTAAACGAAACAATAATTGTGTCAAGAACCCAAGTTGGAAAATTAAATGGAAAGATGAAGACGAATCCGTCAATCCTACCGTAAGAGCAGGAGCGATTGTCTGAATCGTAAGAGGCTTTTCCCCGGATCGTTTTCCAGCATGTGGTGCACCACTGCCAGTGAACCGATATCGTCGACACTCGACCACCGGTCGTAGAGCTGCATCCAGCAGTCAGCCTGGCTCCACGGCTGCGCATGAGGCTGGAGAAGCTCAACCAATTGGTCGCCGTGAAGCCTCCCGTGGAACATCTTGTAGTTCGGCTCCAGGGACAGGAGCGCCCGGATGTCTCTCAAGGCCGCATCGTAATCCTCTAGGGCGATCAAGAACCAGGCACGCAGCTCAAGGCAATCGGGGGAGACCTTGAACCCGATAATCTTGTTGATCTCAGAGATGGCAGCCCCGACCTTATTCTCCTCCAGCATTAGGACAGCCCGATACTTGTACGGATAAGAAAGTGTCGGGTCTAAATCAGTGGCCATGTTTAGGTCCATCATCTTCTCATGACCGATGCAGTATAACGATCTCTCCTGGTACACCCACCCCGTCGGTGTGTGATCGGAGACAAGGGAGTTCATCAGCTTGTAAGCTGAGTACTTGTGCCCACGCTTGTACTTGGTCCTTGCAACTCCCACCAGCGAGTAGAGATGCCCGGCCTCGACTGCCGACTCGAACCAATTCTGGGCATCTTTGCACTCCTTCCTCTCCATCATCACAACCCCGAGCTGGTGATATGCGAGCTGCTTTTGCCACGGATGGCCTGCACACTCGATTAGCCTCTCCAGTAGCATGACAGTCATGTTAGATTTCATGTCGTTCTCCATAGCGATATGGCTTAAGAGGTAGTACAGTGCGAAGGAGGAATGCCCGGCGACTGCCAGCCTCTCCCTCGCCTCCAGACTACAGAACAACCTCATCACATTCGGATTCTGCATCGAGCTGGGCAGCTCCCTCAGTATAACCTGCAAGCACGCTGCCACCAGAAGATATGCCGCCTCTTCTAACCCGTATTCTATCAATATCAGAGCATCGTCGAGGTTGCCCACCAGAGAAGCCAGGTAGGAATCACAAGCGGACTTCATCTCCTCACAGCAGAACTTGTTTGCGAAGGAGAGGAGCTCTAGGACGGTTGGAGGGTCGAAAGAGGTTAACCTTCTCATCCGACTAAATATCTCGGCCGCCTTCATTGCATTCACTGAGGTCCCGTTGTGCGAGAAGTTGATCTTTTCCCTCCTCGACTCCCTGAAATCCCCGTATAGCATCGTCTTGAACGGTCTGGAGAGCGATGCGATTTTAAACCTCATGCATCTCACCTCGTCGTCTCCAATACAGAACGACATGTCACTGTCGTCTTCCGAAGTTGAGCATTCCGCATCATCCATAAAGACATCCTCGTCGTCCCTGGGAGGTCGAGAGCACATGCAAGAATCATGGGCCAGTTCAGGATTGTAACCAGGCACTAGATTAGCCCTTGGGCACTCGATGTTTCTGCCACAGCAATCCATGGATGATGTCCCAATGAGCTCATCCTCCCTCCTCTCAAAGCGTAACCATGACGAGAGCACGACCTTCGTGTGAACATCGACCGCATGTTGCCTAGCAGATTGGAGGCTCCGCCGGAACATTTTCGGGTCCGGAAATCCCATGAAGAAGGCACATTGCTTGAGATATGCTTCCGATTTTTCAAAAGGAGGGCAGCTCTCCACCTGACGGTAGGCAGCTGCGAGGGTGTCGACAAAGTCAATGGATTTGAGGCAACATTCTATCTGGGGCTCGAGGCAATCGGTCCCGGGAAGTCCGTACGAGAGCAAAGTCTCAGCCAATAAATGACGTGCTTGGTTGGGCGGTGGCTCATAGTTCCTGCTCGATTTTGATCTGATCGAGTTGGCCCTCAGGTGGTCCTGGAGATGTTGGAAAAGCTTCTCCCCCATGCTGCCTCCGCCGCTGCCGGTGGTCTCCGAATTGAGGGCGTAGATTTGAGTTCCTTTGCATCCGTCCACCATCTTCAAGCTACGCATCGTCGAGAACAGGTTGGGTTGCATCGTCTTTGCAAAAGAATCGAATTTTACACAAAACCCGAATCATAAATAGGTGCAGAATCTAATGAGCAGACATCATTAAGGATGAACCCATAAACAATTCCCTGGTGGGCCTGCAACACCGCCACTGTTTAGATTGACGGGAATGTCACCGGAAAGATGCAGAAATGGCGATGGAAATCGCAGGCGGATTGCTCGGGACCAGAAATGGACGGTTTTTCTCTTCCTTTTTCTTTTCTTTTTTCAAGTAATTGAGACAGGGCGAGAGAATTGTGGAGAGGAGGAGAGAATTGTGGAGAAAGAACTGTTGACGTTGTAAGGGCCAAACAACCAGAGGTCGAGGAAGAAGAAGAAGAAGAAGAAAAAGAAGAAGAAGAATGAGGCCGTTTCAACGCCCACTCTCGTCATTCCTCCCTCTTCCCTCTCTCCTCTGTTTCTCTTGAATATATTTTATTAGTTGCTGTTTATTTATTAAAACCAAAAAAAAAAAGCAGAGGGAGCAAACGGAACAGCGAATTTCCTGTTCTCGTCTAAATATAAAATAATTAAAACTGAAAATTCGATTAAAAGGATCTTAAAACAAGAATTTGAATTCAATTATCAGTCGTTCAACTAAATACATAAATCCACATAATATTGTTGGAAATTAGGAGCTGGGCTGGAGATCTACAGGACAGGACAGGCACAGTTGTGGCCTGTGAGTCGTGTTGGGTTGTCTAATCATCGATCAATCAAGTCACAAAATGCCTCTCGCAAGCTATGTGCCGTAACATGCATCACTTCTTTGTCCATCAGACTCTAACCATTCATCATTTTGTGCATTTAGTCCTTCTGTCATTGTTCACATTTATACTTATATTGCCTGTTGGATTATAAATAAAAATTTGTCCTCATATAATAATTTTTTTTAATTTATTTGATATTTTTAATGATTAATTTCGTTAAATCATTCTTAATACTAAAATTCGTTGAATCATTCTAAATGATAAATTTACCATTAATCACCGATTAATAGTAACACACTTTTAATTTGATTATTAAAGGGTATTTATGAATGATTCTTCGAATTCATTCTTAATGATGAGATTAATGATAAATTAATCCTTAATAAACAAATTAATGATAATATACTCTTAATCTAACCATTAAAAATTGTTTATGAATTTCTTCCAATTCGTTCTTAATAATCTGATAATTAAATATTATTTATGAATGATTCTTCGAATTCGTTATTAATAATCGGATTAATGATGTATCAGCTCTCAATTAACAAATTAATGGTAACATATTCTTAATCCAATAATTAAAGACTATTTGTGTCTATTGGTATGCCATTACCCTTATTTTCTTCTTATATATTGAGGAGATTGCTCAACAAAAAAGAAAGAACTTCTTCTCTATTTTTCAAGTACAATTTTTGTCTTGGTATTCTGTCATCTATTAGTTCGCTTCCGAGCTTCGGTGTTGTCCTTAACTCATATCGTTATTGTATCGTAAGAGACAATCGACCAAGTCATCTCAGCACACTTCGGAGGTATCGAACTTGTCTTAAGGAAAGTGTGACTGCCACAGGTCTCGATTTCGATTGATTTTTCATTTCTGTTAATTTTCTTCACTGCATTTATAATTTCATGTCACAAGTTTATCTCTTTCTATTTTATGTATTGTCATCCGAATTTATTTTACAATTGAAATATTATTACTTATAACAACTTATTCGTTCAATACATACTAATTAATTCAAATTCATTTATTGCAGGGCAATATCACAAAAGTAATATATATATATATATATATATGAGTTCAAGCTAAAAAATGTATATATATTATTACAAGGATGATTGGTTCTGCTTATTTGATGGCCGGAGCAAGGAGGAGCAGTAGGGCTATTTGCAAGGCACGTCGGTGGGGGCCTCTTCCTTACAGTTCCCTAAAAAGTTTATTATATATGTTTGTGCAGGGCATTGCTGCATTTACATACATATATATATATATATATTAGTGATCTCTGCCTGGGAAAAAGAAAATGATCCCTGAGTTTGGGTTTCCTCTCATTGTCGTACTTCTAGTTCAGTATTACCCAAATGGATCCCTCAACTTACCATAAAATTTTATCTCTCACAAAGAGTAATCACATCAGCTTCTCATGTCAGCTCAGGCTGCTCCCCTGCAATTCACTGTAACGCTAGGGCTCATCACTAAGGTGTTAGTTTAGGTATCCATCAGAATATTGAGTCTTACGAATTCATCAGAGATTCCCCCTGACATAATCAGCATGGGGGTAGTGGGGCACGACATTGATGGTGTAAAATCTCCGATGGAGGAAGGCATCATCGATCAACCAGTCACAATCTCAGTGTCTATGGCGAAGGAGACTCAATGGGCGTCAGAGTAATTGATCCAAAGCTTTCCTTGGCTCCAGATGGGTTTTCTTTGCCTCGATTAATGATAAAGGATATGATGACACGGTGTCGCTCTCTGAGGGCATGAAGTTCGCAAGTGATGGATGAATTCCCCAACGAACAAGGGTGATTGATGGAAGTTTATAAGGGGGAGAGAATTCGTTCTTCGTTGAGTTCATACACCATCTTGATGGAAGTTATGAAATCGCATTGATAGCATCGGCTCATAGTGTTCTAGCTCGTCTAAGAGATAAATTTCCTTCGACTATTCGTCTCTTGCATTTGTCTGCAAGTGAGCTCTATATTTTTGTCCAGCAGGATCAAGAAGGCATTGGTGTAGGCAATCTAGCGTCTACTGTAGAAAGGCTTGAGCCTGTACCCTTACATACCATCGGCACAGGGCGAGGCCAGTGCTGCTGCCACCATCAAGTTACAACGGTCCTTCCAGCTTCAACAAAGCTACCATCGCGATTGCTAGGGACATATACAGGTCTTTACATCTGCAAGTACTTACTGATATATCTGTCTTGAAATATATCAATACAAATTTTTGAACTGAATACATGGATGGTTTCCAATATCGAGGCAGGCCACGAACAAATACACAATTAGTAAATGAAAAGCCATCAAATGTTACCCGATTTCCCAATTATATATATCTGCAATTTTGGCTGTCGAATGATGACGGCATCGATGGCTGAGAATACTGGCCTTCCATTTCCCAGTTTCTCCATTATTGCAGGTACAGAGGATATTTCAGTAGTATGTAAATAGCTAGCCGAGCTATACTGTTTGATGAGTTCACGGTCCTGATTTCTCTGGTTCTTGTGGCGGCTCAGAACTGGGGCGTAAACCTTTGCGGCCGCTGAAAAGGGGACCAGGGAAGTGGTTTGTCGGGTGGTGCTCTGGCTCTGGAGCAGAATCGGACCTGGAAAGGAGGGGATTTGGGCGCTTCGAGTAGATGAAAATTATCAGGAAGAGGAAGAAGGAGGTGAAAAATATGATTAACACCAGCATCATCACCTTTCCGTCAGATGCAAAGTTCCGATCCTTTGACGGTTGGAGGTCGGGGCCATCCTTTTGAGGGCTGAAGTCTGGAGCCGTGAGTGGCGATGGCTGTGAGACTCCGGCCATGGAGTGCTGCATAGCTAGCTTTGGTTCATATAACTGAGATACTTTTGAACAAGGAAAAGTGTTTATATAGGAGAATAGGATAAGCTATTACAGATAAGCTGTAAATTTTCAGATCAGGTGAACCACAGCCCTTGAATCTTCGATGCATCCACAGATCCTATGTTGAAAGACAACTCATATGGTTTAAGGTTATTGCGGTGTCATCCTTAACTACTGCATAATTGTGTGTGAAGATGCCAGACCAGGCAGACATCTGATGAGATTCTGAACCCATTGATGGTCATGATTGTTTCGACCTTGCTTCTAAGCTAAACATTGTGTTTAGCTGACAAGAGACTAGGATCAAAATCAGTGAGCCGATAACGACTAAGAGAGAAAGACTAATGACTAAGAGATATCATGTGAAGTGTTTGTTCATCGATAAAAACAAAATTCTTTACATAGTCGTAGTCTAACCGAGTAAGATGATAAGTCACGCGGGGTTTTGCTTTCAAGCTGTTTGGTGTCCTCTTGCCTCCTTGGACATCTTGTCATTCAGCTGACAGTGATATAGGATGGTTCCAAGATAAATGGACAAGCCTAATGTGGTACAACAGATACAACAATCATGGGAATGTGTGGGCCTCCCGGTCGATATATTGAATCCTCTTCCCGGGCGTGCCTACACATCTAACATTCTTCAGTATCAGTAATGAATAACCATGTAGCTTTCTTTCCTTTTTTTTATCTGAATTGACTGAAGTACTTTGACTGATCTCAGCAATACCATACTATGCCATACTGTACCATACCATACATAACGAAAGATCCAAAAGATTCTTTGAATGTTACCAGGTTGCAGATCCATCAGCTGCACCTTGAACGAGGATGTTACAGATCGGGCTAGCAAAAACCGGATTGAAAAAGGAGGGACATGGAGTGGCTGACTCCTAATCTGCGGCAACCGCGGAACAGTAAAGTGCTACCTGATAGAATTTCAAGGAGCCCAAGCGCAAGGATGACTGGCGTGGGAGCTCAATGACAAGGATGGTGGTAGAGCCATCACAGTACACAGCAACTTCGCCTGTGGTGCGTACACATTATTGAAGGTGCCAAGAGGGCCCTCCCGAAGAACATGGTACCTCTGGCACGTGAACAAAACAAAACTCGAATACAGATTCAAGCAAATTAAAGTTGCTATTAGGCACATGATAGAATTTCAACAGTGGCTCCAGAGGTGCTAAATAAATACCCAGAAAATCCAACTCTCTCACAATAATGTTTCAAATAAGACTGATAAGAACAAAAATTCGAATATTTTCTTTTTAATTCAAGAACCCTACATGAAATCACCCTCTACATTAAGTCCCTAATAGTGTTATTCGATTCCTTAGTTTGGTTTGTCGTACTTCCAAAAATATCTAGCAGATCTTTTGTTTGGTTATCGTACAATTTTTTTCCCGATGTCCCACACCTCATGGGCTATTGGTTGGGCCACCTCAGTCCTTTGCTGGGCCTCGGCCCGCTTGAGCTATGAGCTGTTCTGGAAGCACACCGCCGAAAGCAGAGGAACAGAGAAGCCTCTAGCTGTCGCGAGGATGGAGAGAGGGAGATGATTCCCTTTTCCGAACCGAAGCCATTTCATCGGGTTGCATCGCAACCTCGCTCTGTCTCAGCATTTCAGGAATGGATATGGATGCGCACGATGCTTCCGCAGCGTCGGCAGCATCAAGTGCTTGTTTTTGTGCTCGTTATAGATTCTCATTTTCGAACAGTTGAAAGTTGTCCATGTGTCTGGAGTTGTCCAGTGGCGGAGACTGACAATTTCTATTGGTTTGGCAGGCGGCCAGAAGGGAAAGAGGCTGTTAGTGATGCTAGTCGGTGCCCCTGGCAGCGGCAAGTCCACCTTCTGCGAGAACGTCATGCGTGCATCAAATCGTCCCTGGGTTCGAGTATGCCAGGTCTTCTCTCCAGAGCTCAACCTCTCTCTCTCTCGTTCTCGCGCACCCACATGAGCTGGTTGATGAATTGCTATGCTGGGGGTTTAAACTGATAGCTGTAACTTGTCTACGATGGTAGCGCGAAGACAAAAATTATGGGCAGCGGGATATTGAAACTATTTGTTTGCTCGATATATTGAGCTGTCTGGTCATGAGAAAACAAATCGAACCATTCGAGCGGCGTGGCTCTCTCTGAGGTGTCTTTCCATATTGTTATGGGTTCTTTGGCTGGATATTCATCTCTGTATGGAACGAACTGCCTCCTATCACTGACCAAGTTGGTTCTTTTTTCTGTAGCTTTTGGATCTCCGTTTACTTTTGTTCCTGCTTGCCTATAGGATATTACAGGGCTGATGTATTTTTGGGTCTGTTATAGTGCTAATCCTGTGATTCCGATCCTTACTATTTCCCGTTTGCTTCTTCTTTGTAGGACATAATTGGAAATGGAAAATCTGGAACAAAGGCACAGTGCCTTAAGAGTGCAGCCAGTGCGCTGGGTGATGGTAAAAGTGTTCTCATTGACCGGTGCAATCTAGACAGGGAACAACGTGCTGAGTTTGTGAAGCTTGAAAGTTCCCAGGTTGATGTGCATGCTGTGGTGCTCGATCTCCCTGCCAAACTTTGTATTTCCCGTTCTGTAAAACGAACTGGGCATGAGGGGAATTTGCAAGGTGGAAAGGCTGCAGCTGTCGTGAATAGAATGTTGCAGAAGAAAGATCCACCTAAACTGAGTGAAGGATTTTCCCGTATAATGTTCTGTCATAATGATGCAGAGATTCAAGATGCAGTTAAGACATATACTGGCCTTGGCCCCTTGGATGATCTTCCACATGGTTGTTTCGGGCAGAAGAACCATGAAGCCAAAGTCCAAGTCGGTATAATGAAGTTTCTGAAGAAAGTAGATGGCCCTTCTTCTGGCACGGTGCCTAAAGAAGATAGGGTTCAGAGTCCTGTATCTCATCAGAGCTCAGACAAGAAAGATCACAATCCTAAAGGACGATACAGTGAACTAGGCTTTAAAACTGTCTCTGAGAAGCAGGAAACAGGAAAAGGAAGTAAAGAAACTGCTTTTGGTCCTAGCACTGATATTCCCACTCTGGCATTTCCATCTATTTCAACTGCTGATTTCCAATTCGATCATGAAAAAGCATCTGATATTATTGTTGAGAAAGTTGAGGAGTTTGTAAGTAAGCTTGGAAATGCCAGATTTGTTTTAGTGGATCTCAGTCATGGATCAAAAATTTTGTCCCTCGTGAAGGAAAAAGCTGCAAGGAAGAACATTGACTCTAGCAAGTTCTTCACATTCGTAGGGAATATAGTCCATCTCTTCACAAAAGGGGGTTTGCGCTGCAGTGTTATAGCGAACGCTGCTAACTGGTAAGTACACAGGGACATTTTGGTCTATATAACCTGCAGAAATTGATATTTTTCTGAAACTATCTGATGTAAGTGTATTGATTTCTATACATGTTACTGGAAAGCAAAACTGGCCTAATTTTGGTTGTCAATTTATGCTTTGTTCAATTCAATATTTTCCCAGAGATCAAAATTTACCGATGATCTCACGCAGGAGACTAAAATCTGGAGGCGGAGGGGTGAATGCTGCTATTTTCAATGCTGCAGGTGGAGATCTTGAGGCTGCAACCAAGGCCCAAGCTAAAGTGCTCCATCCCGGGGAAGCCGTGGTTGTCCCTCTACCTTCAACTTCTCCATTATATATTAGGGAAGGTGTAAGTCATGTGATTCATGTCCTTGGACCGAATATGAACCCTCAAAGACCAAACTGTCTCAACGGTGACTACAATGAGGGCTGCAAGCTCCTTCGTCAAGCTTATTCATCACTTTTCAAGGGTTTTGTGTCTATACTGAAGATGCAAGAGAAAAAATTGGGACCTTCTCAGATGTTGCAAGGAAGTGATTGTGATCTTGATAATTGTAAGCAGAGTTGTGATCAGAAGAATAAGAGGGATGGTGAATATTTGTCAGAAAACAGCAAAAAGAGCAGATGCTCTCAAGGTGATGCTGGAGTTGGAGAGGCAATCAAAGGCAGTGAAAGGTTGGGAACGAAAGGATGGGGTTCATGGGCCCAAGCTCTCTACCAAATTGCCATGCACCCTGATAGGCACAAGGATAATATTTTGGAGCTCACCGAGGATGTCGCCGTGATAAAGGACAGTTACCCCAAGGTAAAAATCATTACCATATGCTTCTATTACCATTTATTTTTTCACTGTTCATGTCTATATCTTCTATTGCATCATTTTACAGGCACGCAGACACCTCCTTGTGTTGGCACGTACTGAAAACCTTGATTGCCTGTCAGATGTACGTGAAGAACACCTCGAACTACTGAGGAGAATGCATGGCATGGGTCTGAAGTGGGCTGAGAAGTTCTTGCAAGAGGATGATGCATCCTTAGTTTTTCGTCTTGGATATCACTCGGTATATTACACTAACCTCTAAAACTTTTTGAGCACCCAATGCAGAGTTACGCATGTACACTAATATGAGTGGAATAAAGACCCCTTTGTGTATGCTAAATGATTAATTGTTTATGCTTTGAAAAGATTGTTTTTGGTTTAATCAGTATATGAGTTTATGGGTTCAATAACTGTCAATTTGATGGATTTTAATCAAGAGTTTTGATAAATATGTGATCCTAGAGAATTTTTCTTTGGAAACTTTTGTGCAGGTGCCATCCATGCGGCAGCTGCACCTTCATGTTATTAGCCAAGACTTCAACTCCACCAATTTGAAGAACAAGAAGCATTGGAACTCATTCAACACTGCATTTTTTCGGGATTCAGTTGATGTCATCGAGGAGGTAAGCAGCAATGGGAAGGCAATAATGAAGTGCGATGAGGGCTTGCTGTCGATGGAACTGCGTTGCCACCGGTGCAGAAGTGCACATCCTAGCATTCCCCGACTCAAATCACATATCGGCAACTGCAGAGCAGCCTTTCCTGCTGCCTTGCTTCAAAATGGTCGCCTAGTATTCCGACCGAGCGGTGTCGTGGCTACTAAGTCCTAGCTGGGCGTATTGCGTCAGGGTTGTTGCCTGTTCTTTGTGAAGCTTTTATGGCTAAAGAGGCAAAACTGAGTGGTTGGCTTTTGAGGCCCCTGACTTGCATTATCCTCTGTGGCTTGATGTATTTACTTTGTAGCTTCTCTCTCTCTCCAAGTTTTTTTTTGGGGGGGGGTGGATGGGTATAATGTATGGATCCACTTGAAAGTGAGTCAAATGGTATAGAAATTCCTGATCAAACTTGAATGTACTTATACCTGTGTTCCTATATACAAGAACATTGCGATATAATCTTATTGATACCAAGGGATGCACAATAAAGCAAAATGCAGAGAGGCGTTTGGCCATTAAATGTCTTCGAGTAAATGAAGCCGGCGCCACTGTCAGTTCTTCATAGGACGACTTGTCCACTGAATCCTCAGGACGAACAGTGTCTTGCAAAATTCGAACATTCGCATCTGACCGATAATAATAGACCAATCGGGTCATAGTTTGCCATTTTTATTCGCTTCTCCGAAGTACATTGACCTTATACAAGACGGAGGCTAGTCGAAATTATGGAATCGGTTCATTTCCTGGAGCCGGATAGAAAGGCAGTCGGCCCATAGCCCTCACCTGTCTCGGGTCCTGGAAATCCTCCACTCAGTAAACCAACATATCAAAGCTGGTACCACACTTTCGGTACAATCATTCATATCAAGTCATGTTCGGTAATCATCAAAGTATAATCTCGAGTCTCAAACTCGTTAAAGAAGAATACTTTATGTTCGGAGGATGAGTCAATGACTTTATGGCCATCTTGCGATACCGCACTGAGGAAGAAACTATCTTCCCGTCCTACCGTGAAACACGGGGATGCTGTCGCAACTGGCCGACAAGGTGGACAATCCACGGCTTCACAACTTCGAGAAGAAAATGACTGATATCTGTAGCACATTCATTTCCGTAACCACCGGTCCTTTTATGGCTTTGCTAGAATATCTCTGTAGTGGACAAAAGGGGGAAAAAAAATGAAGACATTCGTCCATGGAACTGAAAGGATCGTTTACTTTGGTAAATACACCCCGAGGGGATCAGCAACAGCTCAGGAAATGAGGCACAGGACACAGGGAAAAGAAATCTGACTCAGATTCTCGGACCTAGAGATAGTAGCTTATTCCTAAGGCATGCGAAGAAGAAATTAGCTCACAGCTTTTTACTGAGGATTTGGAGGACGGCTATTCGCTGCAGAGACCCGGGAGCCCCATTCGAGCAGCTCTTTGCTGGTATCATCTTTGTGGACTATCACCTCGATGAAGCACAGGCAATCCTTATTCGGCCCTGTGGCTGCTTCGATCGCTTCTACTAGATCCTCCTCACAGAACACCTGAAGGGGACGAAATTGCCCATCTGTTACTAGGAAATATACTACTACGGCATGATGAAAAGTTGCACTGAGCTGAGGCCTAGGAAAATTACCTTCTTGGTCCAGCACTTGCCATCGCCGTTGTGGATTGCGTCCACGAGGCCCGTGTAGTTCCAGTTCTTGATCACATTGTATGGCCCGTCGTGGATCTCAACCTCAATTGTGTACCCTCCATTGTTAATCAGGAAGATGATGCTCTTCTGTCCCCATCTCAGCATTGTCGAGACATCCTGTGCTGTGACCTGCAAGAAATCATCAAAACCAGATATGTAAAACAAACCGCCGGCAGCACTCCTAGATCGCTCTACCATTAGAGAACAAGTAACAACTACCAACATATTCAAAACAAGATTTAGCATATGAAAAATGAAATAAATATACCTGGAAACTTCCATCTCCAATGCAAGCAATAACTCGCCTCCCCTTGTCGGCCTGTGCATACCCGAGGGTTGCACCTACAGACCAACCAATTGACCCATACTGCATCTGGAACTCATACCTGTTTAATCGATTCAAACAATTAATGCATAGGAACAGCAGAAATCCAGATAATTAAGAGAAGGGAGGATAATTGAGGATCTAAAAGGGTCGCTGCTTACCCGCATCCCTTGGGCAGCTTCAACTTCTGGCAATTGAACCAGGAGTCCCCTGTCTCAGCAATAATGGCAGTCTCACTTGAAAGCAATTTCTGTATGTGCTGGAAGAGAATGTTCACCCGCAGGGGCTCCTTGGGTGCACTCTGCAGAGGACGACCCTCAGGCACATAGATCCTGTGGTAATTTTCATAAGCAGTCGTGTTCAGCTTAAGCCGCTTTGACAGTGCCTCAAGGAAATCCTTCATCAGAACACATCCAAAGGCTGGTCCATTCCCAATCACAACCCGATCAGGCTGAACAATGATGGCCTTCTCCTTCTTGATGAGGAGGGAGTACCCAACTGAGCTGTAGTCATTGAAGATGGGGCCAGCAAACAGGTAAGCATCAGCTGATTCCACAATCTCCGCACAGAATGCAGTGCTTACAGCTCCCCAGTATGTTCCAATGAAGTGGGGATGGTGTTCAGGGACAAGTCCTTTAGCAGAGGGCATCACTGCCACCGCATAGCCGCAAGCATCAGCAAGCCCAACAAATGCCCCGCAGGCCTTTGCCGCCCGGAGCTTTGGCCCGCCAACCATTACAGGCTTTACAGCTTTATTCAGGAACTCTGCAGCTGCCTCAACTGCAGCCTCCAATCCCAGCTTGTTACTCAACCTGCACACAGGAACTAGAGACTAAGCAAACCGATTCATCTGATTAGAGTTTACTTCCAAGGGATCAGTTAACAGGAATGAAACGTTACCTGGGAGAAATTGAGAAGGGAACTGGTTCGCGACTGAAAGTCGGGTGGGGGATTGCGGGCAGATTGCAGCTTATGCTTATGTAGACGGGTTTGCTTTCTTTCAGCGCAGTTGAGATTGCTGTGTCTATCAGTTCATGTGCATCATCCAAGTTATTCACCACAGCCTACCAAAAATACTACCGAAATCAGATTTTTTGAAGGAGGAAGAGGAGCCAAAATTAGATCTTTAAAAGGGCAAAATAACAAGTACGAGATCACAGAATCAACAAAGTCACTTTGATCGATTGCCTAAAACGGCAGAAGGACGCTTTGCATCACTGAATCTTGATGAACAAACGTAGTCCCACTTCAGCACAGAAAACATATAAATAATCAATTAAAGAAAATAGATTACTTTATTATGGAACGAACCTAGGACGCCTCGTTATTAAGAAAATACAAATATGGTCAAATCAATAATTTATTATGAAGATTGAAGCTTCAGATATCAGTTTACTGAGCCCAAATCAACAGAGGTCGTGATGCATAATTTTTTAATCAAGTGGGTACGACCCAGTTCATAAAACATATGATCTGATCGAAGCAAGTGATATTCTGTGTAGATTACCTGGTAGCAGGTAATGGTCTGGAAGCACCTCAGCTCCTGGGAAAAATCCGGCAACCCGATAGTGTGGTGGAGGATCCGGTTCGTCCCGTAGTCGTTGGTGTTGGGACCACCGACGACGCAGATAACGGGCAGGTTCTCGCTGTAAGCCCCGGCGATGGCGTTCAGGACGCTGAGGCCGCCGACGGTGAAGGTGACGACACAGGCACCAACACCCCGGGACCGAGCGTAGCCATCAGCGGCGTACCCAGCATTGAGCTCGTTGCAGCAGCCAACGAGGTTGAGCCCGGGCTCCGCGATGAGATGATCGAGAAGCGTGAGGTTGAAGTCCCCGGGGACGGAGAAGACGTCGGTGACGCCGATCTGGACGAGGCGGTGGGCGAGGTGGCGGCCCAAGGTGGAATCACTGGAGGTGATATGGGAAGCAGGGGCGGCGGCGCCGTTCGGGAGCCCGCCGATGTCGTTGCAGACGGGCTTACAGGAGTCGAGGGACCCGATGTGGGTGTCCATGGAAGGGTTGCGGAGGAATCCCGCGAGGGAAGTGAGCAGAATCGAGAGAGGGGAGTGCAGAGAGAGGGAAATGGAGAAGCAGGTAATGTCTTTTTCACGTAGTGGGTTCGTCGTTCGTTGTCGGGAGTGGCGGCAGAAGAGACGGAGGAGGCTGATTTATAAGGCCGGAGGTGATCCAAGCGGGAGAGTAGAGCAGCCGTCGGATTAGATACAGTGGGCGGTTTTCCGTGGAGGAAGAAAGGCGGATTCTTTCTTTCTAGTAAGCTCCGTCCGACAAGGGGGGACCCACGTGGGTACTCACAATCCTAAGTTACCACAAATTCCTTTTCCCTCAATTATCTCTCTCTTTTTAAATAAATATTCCTTATTAAATATCACATTGCCGCTTTCATCGAACTGCACCCTTATTTTCTTGATCACTGACTTGTATTATTTAAGTGCGACCTTGGGTTCCCATTCCGGGCTGCATACGTAAACGGGCTGATATTAAAAGGGAAACTGCGAGCCGGCTACGGGGTTGATAGGCCCACCCAGGAAACCAGAAATGGTTTTGGACGTCTGCTGGGTTTTCTGTCTGGCAAAGCTGAGAAATCCGGCGGTTCCGCAAACAGCTGGAGGGATGGGGGCGCTGGGAACGTGCAGTCAAATTGCATGGGCGTGCTGTAGTCAACATGTGAGAATGGTGCATTGTTTATCATATGTTGGAGGTCATCGGTCTTCCAATTCTGACTCCAATGTAGAAAACGTATGTCATCATTCATTACTATGATTATTTTACCAGTGCGTGTACATCTGGCGTTCGAAGATGATTGGATCTGATCTGCCCATCGATGACTGCATTTCTTACAGTGACATATCCAATCCTTCTTGATCCACCCCAATCGAAAAGAATTAAATTACTTGCCCCCTAAAAGCTCGTGATAAACCCATAACATAGTTTATTCCTTAACGGGATAATTAATTATTCATGGCTCCAGTGGCAGCAGCATCTGTCATTGCTTCAGGCACGATGGCCGACGCTCTTGACTTTTGGCTGCGACGCAGACTGGCGGTGCCTTTAGTTTCATCCGCGTGGCACCACAGCGGCGGGATCACATAATAGGTAAACGGGAAAAGACCGTGAAATTATTCAACCATGCTGTCTCACACTGCGCAATCAATAGGGTCCAGGAGAGTCGATATGCTAAAAAACAGAGTCCCTTGGACAATATTCCCAGATCAAACGATAAGTTACAAAGATCAAATTGCATGCCGTAAGGTCCCCGAGCAATAACCGGTCTCCTCCCTTACATAAGAATGCTGTAATTGTTTTCCCAAGCCTAACCTCTGGCGAATGGAACCGAGCTAATCAGGCTTCCACATATGCCTTTCGATCTATAACGTACACTTTCATGTAACTTCTTGGTAATGAATTGCCAGTATGTACATGTTACTACGAATATCTGTCTACTCTTGCCCTATCTGAGCTTTGGCTTCTGCCTCGTCTTGCTGAACTTAACATCTCCATTTAGAACCGAGCTGATAAACCTTTCCGCATCCTCCTCGGTTATTTTATCTGCATACGCCACAAACTTCCCCTTCCGAGGCTTGTAGGCCACCAAGAGTTCGTCTGATGACTTAAATCCCGACTTCTCAAATGCTTTCAGGAAAGCTGGATGCTCACCCGCATCGAGAAGTGCATAAGAGATGGAACTCCCTGAGGCACGTTGTCTTGAGAGGGACTTCCGGGAGACCTGAAAGAACAAATTTCATTAGCAAGTGGTTTTAGCTTAACAAAGTGATCAAGAACTCAACAAGAAGATAAGTAAAGCATACTCTGGAGAGAATGGACTCCAGATTTTGCCTCTCTCTCAAAGATCTGAAAGCACCAACGATGCATACAGGAACATCTTCACCACACAAGGCATCAAAATTGGACCCTGTTAGAAGAGGCATCTGTTTACTTGCTGAATCAGCTTCAGATTTCCTGGCTTTACTTGAAGCCACTTTCTTGTTCTTCTTCTCAAAATCGTCCAGCAGCCCGCTAAGGTCACTAACTGTAGACTTCATATCTTTCACAGATATTCCAGTTCTTAAGACATGCTTCTCCCCATTTTTCAGCCAACCAACAATAGCAGGAAGAGAATTTATGTCCAATTTCTTTACTGCCATTTCTGAAATATCATGAACCTGCATGAGATCCCACTGCACTTCTAAGATATGAAAAACAGACATGCTCGAAGAAATAGGATTGCATTGACTTCCTTCCACTAGAGAACTCTTGACAGTACTATGAACTGAACTGAAATGGAACATTCTGCAACTAATCCATGACAACATAAACTTATTTACATAATAAAATATGTAGGTATTTTGCCTCACCTGTGCATCATAGAAATTGACCCTCTTGTGGTACAAGCCACTGAGAGCACGCCAGATGGTAGGAGTATCTTTCTTGGTGGAAAGTAGCAGCATGGAGGGCAAGCCATTGCCATAATCAGGGTAGAAGTCTACCCCCTTCAGGTCAACCCGTTTTGAATACCGAGGCAAATGTTCTTGACAGAAGACTTTCAGATCTTTTGTCACTAGATCACCATGGTACTCAACCATAGAGCCACTGTTTCCCACTATATTACATGTGTAAACGAACAACCTCGGAGATTTACGGGGGTAAGTCCCAAGTTCCTTACAAGGAGAAGGTTCATTGTCACAATTCACGACTCCAACCTATCCAGAGAAAAATGTTTACAAAACGTAGCTCCTGTCAGAGTTGGACCATCAACACAAAAGAAGGCAGAAATCACTGACAGTATATTAATGTACCTTCAGAACTCCCCCTAATGAATTGCCAACCTCGTCAATAAGGGACTCATAATACTCATTATCCTTCAATCCAGGTGTTTTAAATAGCAAAAGCCAGGTCATTCCTCGGTTGGCTATTTCATTTTTGAAGACCTGGGAACTGACCATGTGGATGCTGCTCTTAGTCGAGCTTCTAGATCTGAACTGAGAGCCAGCAGAGCTTTTGAAACCGGCAGATTGACCCGAGGTTTTGAAGCCGGCAGATTGTCCACCTTGAAAAAATCCACTGAATATATCACCGAAATCAAAAGAATCAAAAGGGTTCGAACCACCAAAAGAATAAGAGAATGACTTGAATCCTCCTGAACCACCCATTGTCTGCCAGTCACCCGGTTTGAAAGTAGACCCTGGCCCACCATGTGTAAAGTAAGCATAACCACCACCTCCTCCTCCAGTCTGGCCAGGATCAAAACCTTGATCACCCTTCTCATCTCCATACAAGTCATAGTTTTTACGCTTCTCCTCATCAGATAAGATTTCATATGCTGAAATGGAAGAAACAAATGGTCGAAGTAAATATTCCGGTCAGCAGCAGCTTACTACAATGCAACAACCCAAAATTAAAAGATGTCCAACGTGTAGTACCATTATTGATATCTGAAAATTTCTCCTGTGCACCTTTGTTCTTGTTCTTGTCTGGGTGGTATTGAAGAGAGAGCCTGCAAACGCAATCAAACAAGGGTAAAACATTTGGAAATTCATACTCTATTGGGATAGATAAGACATGCAAAATCAGTATATATGACATTGCAAGGCAATCGGAAGAAGGCATATGAACATCACATTGTAAACTTATAACCGAGCATCACAGTGAAATAGGCATATCCAATGTGCAGCAGTAAATTGCAAGCAAAATCAACTAGTAACAGTTTTGCCATAACCTCAAATCTTAAACCTTGCTTCCACCTATACATTCAAGCATAAACCCTGATAATCTCAGCAAGTGTCTCTCGCTTGGACACCATGAAAGAATAGCCTGTAAACTACATAAAAATTCTCCTATATACGAGGAAAAGAAGTTGATAAATTCTTACTTGTGGAAAGCCTTCTGAATGTCTCGCTGACTTGCGTTTTTGTCAACACCGAGAACCTGAAACATATGAAGTACAGAACATTCTCACCGATCCCCATATCTAGCATATAAAATGGAGCATGGGCTCTCATTACTCTTCGGCTTCTCAGAATGTTAAGCCCTGACATAATGCTACAATGCCAATTTAAGTTTCCCGCTATTCATGCTACTATTATTCAGAGCTACCGCTACACATCCCAAGAATCTCCATCTCGGCACAAAAGTTAACTTCTAATCCAAAACTCACAAAAACATCGACAAGTTACTTGATTCACGACAAATTCAAAACCATAACCACATATTGAGGCCGTCAACATCGAACTCTAAACCTAATTACACGCTTCGATGGAGAGAGTAATCAGTAACAATAGATGAATGTTTCAAGATAAACTGAGCGTTACCTTGTAGGGGTCGAGTTTTTTGGCTTCGAGGGCCACGACACAAAGAGAACAAACGACGACAAGTGAAAGCATCAGACGGATCTTCATATTCGCAGAATCCCTCAACGAACTTCTCAGGGTCTGGACTCCGGAGATCTTGCCTTGCCGTGCGACGATATCAAGGAAGCGACGGAATAATTTCGTTCAAGTAGTTTCCTTTAATATATATATATATATGTATGTATGTATATTTCGCGGGAGGCAAGGCGGGGCGAGAGAGTCCAGATGGTTCTCGGCTCAGTCATCAATGCAGACGTGGCACCCTGAGGGCGACCCACGCCTGTCAACCAATCGGATTTCAGAGTGTCGGATTTCTTCCTACGACCTGATACAGAGGATCCACTGCTCCAGGTTCATCGTGGGGACCGCTGAATTCCCTCCGCTGCACTTGCACCACAATCTGGGCTTTCATGAGCCGGGTCCGTATTAGTTTTGTATTTGATGGGTGGGCCGGGTCGATCTCTGGGAAACCATCGCAGCTGGATCTGTTTCCTCTGAACCTGACGGCCCAATAACATTCCCGAAGGTCCATCCATTATTACCCCAGTTAATAATTACCATTTTATCATCATAAGTACTCACGATATATATATTTAATATCATTTATATTCAAAAATTAAATTATTCCATATTTCTAATTTATTAACGGATAAATTTCCAAACTACAAAAATTGAATCCAAAAATATAATTAGAAAACATCGAACCTTATTACTAAGGTTGCATTCACACATCTCTGTGAATAAGATGAGACATGTCGGATTACTGAACAAAAGGCTGTTTTATTTACCGTCCTCAGATCAAAATCCAACGTAATGTAAATTATTTATTATTTTCCTCTTTTGTTTTGTTTTTTTATTGCATTTCCCCACATAATTATAAATTGAGATGAACTTCGTGAGAACGGTGCGAGTTAACTTCATTCGACAGAATCATCGCATGTCGCTAACTCTGCATAGCGCGGCTCTGTCTTCTGCCCTTCTGCGATTTCAGAAAACGGCTCTTCAATCAACGCTGCTTCGAATGTCAGCCTCCGATTTGGATTTGGATCTTTGAGCTTTCGTTGAATACGAGTTCCTCGCGCCCCGTCAGTGAGCTGGGATAGGAGGAGGAAGAAGGAGCTTAGCGATGGCGCTCTCCGCCTCGGACCTCCCGGCGATTTACGGTTTGCTTACCAATTCAATGAGTGGCGATGAGCGAGTGCGCAAACCTGCTGAGACTGCCTTGAGTCAGTATGAGAACAGACCGGGTTTCTGCTCCTGTCTCATGGTACTGTCACCGCTGCAGCTGTTTTGCTTTCTCATATATATATTTTTTTCAACTGCTGCTTGTTATGGGTATTGTTTTGTTTTCCCTTTTTTAGTGTTGTTGAGTGTGATGATTATATACAATGGTGTACGCAGGAAGTGATTATGTCCAAGGATTTAGCATCACAGGATGTTCGTCTATTGGCTTCAGTTTATTTTAAGAATAGCATAAGTCGGTATTGGAGGACCCGCCGCGATTCTCTGTAAGTTACTCAAAATTTGTCTAGTATGTCTTGAAGTGAGCATGATGTTACATTTACTGGGTAGAGCTTCCATGGCGTGTGGACTGACAGAACATGCTCGGTTTTGTACTTTGTCGTACCTGATAAATACAATGCTGAAATGGTCAAAAGATCGTCAAAGTGGAACATCAAGTATCTACCAGAAGGAGTTACCTACTTCAGAATTATCATCAATTTTCCATTGAAAGGGGATCAATATTGGTCTACTGCCATTGACTTGGCATGTTATTATATTAACTGATCTACATCTGCTGAAAAATTGCACAGTTTTCAGTATCTTCTATTTTTTTCATTCAGGGGTATTAGCACCGAGGAAAAAATACATCTGAGGCAGAAGTTACTATCCCACTTGAGAGAAGAGAATGATCAGGTGAATTAAACGTGTTGCTTTACTTTTAATTCTACATTTCTTTTTATCGTACTCATTTCTTGTTTAAGTTATAAATTTGAAAATTATTGCCATAGATTACCTTGTTTGTAGTTTAACTGCTCCAGTGTATCTCTGAAACTTCATTGCTGTCTTTATTGTGTTTTAATCATGTATTGAAAAATATTGGGTTTACTTATCTATTTATTACATCTTTATATTAGTGCAGATAGCTCTAATGTTGGCAGTACTTGTATCAAAAATTGCTCGATTTGATTATCCTAAAGAGTGGTATGCTTCATCATCCATTTCTATTTTAGTGATCAGGATTCTCTTATATTGCACATATTGTCTTGTAATTATTCCCTGCCCCTCCTTTGGTATCAAACCAAATGGGACTTCTGATAATTAGATTCTATATATCCTGAATCCTAATGAACCGGGTGTCCTTAGGATTTAGTGATGCATATGGTGCAAAGTATCTAATGTACATTCACTATTACATGATTTGTGATTGTTCTCATTAATCATTTTACAAGTTTCATTTCAGGCCAGAGCTGTTTTCAGTTTTGGCTGAGCGGCTTCATTCTGCAGATATCCTTACTTCACACAGGATATTTATGATCCTTTTCCGAACCTTAAAGGAATTGTCAACCAAACGCCTTACATCAGATCAGAGAAATTATGCAGAGGTATTGGCTGAAATTGCTAATACTAATCCAATTTCTTATTGCTTTTTTGGATCCATAGGATACATTTATTTCTTTTAATCTATATGTTTCTTCTTCTATGAGGAATGCCTTGAGCTTTCTTTTACTGGCTTATGTAATGCAAAGGCTTATTTAAAAGATATGCTCAATCATATGCATAATCACATGGATATGGACTTGTGTGTGTCATCTTGGTTATCAAGTTGAAAATCAAGTCTGGCTCCTTTTAATTGGTTAATGATTTGGCATCTTAAAATTGTGACTGCAGATAAAATCATCAAACTATAACCGTTGTTCATTTATGCTGCAAAAGACCAGAGCTTATCGTTGCTAATTTTGAGACTCCAGATTAGAAGATCTTGCTAGCCAATTGATTCATGTCATTCCTTACATTTCTTTTGGAATGCATCATCTAGGGGTATGAGTTTGTCTTAACTCATTTAAAAACATGATTGTGCAGATATCTTCCCATTTCTTCAACTACAGCTGGCACCTTTGGCAGAGTGATGTACCAACCATTTTACATGGCTTTGCGACACTTATTCGGAATTATGATTCAAATTCTCAGCAACCGCAGGTTGAACTGTATTTAATTTGTGAGAGATGGTTACTTTGTCTCAAAATTATTCGCCAGCTAGTAATCTGTGGGTACCCAAGTGATTCAAAGAGCATACAGGTATTTTGTTATCCACTTGTTTATAGTAAGATGTGGATGTTATTAGCTTCTAATGTGTTCATTTCGTAGTTATATCTAGATACTGATAATAAGCTTCAAGTTTTTACAGCCTTGTTATCTCTTTGTTTTAGGAGGTTCAACCAGTTAAAGAAGTTTGTCCAATTCTCTTGACTGCCACTCAGTCATTTCTTTCATACTGTAAGATGTTGATTCTTGGCATCGTTTTTCTCTATTTATTTAATGTTCACGAGACACTTGATCTTTTGACATACCTGTAGCTCTTTGTGCATAATAATGAGATGATGCTATTTATGATATCCTTTTGCAGATGCTTCTTTTCGTAATGGGTATCCAAAATTCTGGGACTTTGTGAAGAGGGCATGCACTAAACTCATGAAAGTCATAGTCTCGATTCAAGGAAGGCATCCTTATTCATTTGGTGACAATTGTGTTCTTCGCCCTGTCATGGAGTTTTGTTTAAGTAATATAACAGATCCCAGATCTGAAGTGGTGTCGTTTGAGGATTTCCTGATTCAGTGCATGATAATGGTGAAAGTTATACTAGAATGTAAAGAATACAAACCAATTCTCACTGGCAAAGCAATGGATGAATCTAGAGTTTCCCTGGAGCAGTTGAAAAAAAATATTTCCAATGCTGTTGGCAACATCCTTGCTTCTCTCATGCCTAATGAACGTATAGTGCTATTATGCAATGTTTTGATCAGAAGGTAATATTTCTCCTTGTTCATCCAATTCTCTTGATGTCTCTCTAGCTGTTGTTACTGCAGTCATACTTTCATTGCAGTTACTTTAAAAGTTAAAGTCCATTAAATTGATATATTTGCTGAAAGAAGATATAATGAGGAATAGACAGGATCACGCTCAATTCCTTTTGCGTCAAACAATTGTATCATTTCCAAGTTTTCATTGAACAACAGGCTTGATGAATGATTGTTTGAATTACTGTTTTTTGGCACCAAGGAATGAATTGCTCTTGACTTATAGAACCTATGAATGGTTAGTAAGATTTACCTATTTAAAGTCATTTCATTTTCCTATATTCCTGGATCTTCCCCTTGTTATTTTATGATGCAGTGCTTAATGGTGATGGTAATATCTAGATCTATTCATATAATTGGAGAATGGAATAGTCTTTCAGTTTTGTCCTTGGTGGCATTTTATATGTCAGTTTGTATGTTCAACAAAGTCTGTTTTGAAGGCATTCAAACTTTTAGCTAATATTGTTCTAGTTGTGTATTAACAGGTACTTTGTCCTAACAGCAAGTGATTTGGAAGAGTGGTACCAGAACCCAGAGTCTTTCCATCACGAACAGGATATGGTTCAGTGGACAGAAAAGCTCCAACCATGTGCTGAAGCTCTCTATATAGTTTTATTTGAAAATCATAGCCAAGTAGGTGATAACTAACTGTGTTATATCTTTTCAACACTTTACATGACAGTCATTCCCAGGATTAAAGGTGTATCATGACCTTGCTTATTATTATTAGTTGCTAGGTCCTGTTGTAGTTTCTATCCTTCGAGAGGCAATGAATGGTTGCCCTGTATTAGTAACAGAAATCACCCCTGGTTTGCTTCTAAAAGATGCTGCCTATGGTGCTGCTGCATATGTCTATTATGAATTATCAAACTACCTGAGCTTTAGAGATTGGTGAGTAGTCTTGGTCTTTCTATTTGTTTGTCTTTCTTTTAGTGTTCAATATATTTTCTTGTCAAGTGTTTTACCAGTTAGACCCTTGTTATAATAATGATCTTTGTGATTTCACTGTAAAAAAATCAATCAAGAACTTCCTTCCTGAATTCATTGCATTGCAGGTTTAATGGTGCATTGTCTCTTGAGCTCTCTAATGACCATCCAAATATGCGAATCATTCATCGCAAAGTTGCCCTTATATTGGGACAATGGGTATCTGAGGTAATTCTCGTCTTAAAAGTTAAAAAGCTATAGTGATGCAGATTGTACTTTTTCTCTGTGGTTTTCCTCTTATGGATTATATTTTTTATATTTGGATTGGTATTGTTTTCTTCAGTAAAAAATAATAACAGTTTTTATAGTGATTCTTACTTTTGATGTTTGCTGCATTATTGCTGAGGAGCTTATCCTTTCTAGATCAATATGCAGTAATAAATTGTGAACTTCCTCATATGGCAGATCAAAGATGATATCAAAAGACCGGTATATTGTGCTTTAACAAAGTTACTCCAGGAGAAAGACCTATCTGTCAGGGTATGGTGATTCTTACCATGCCTCCTATGTGGTTGCATCTGAATTTCTAGTTTCTGTTTAAAGTTTTTCTTTCTCAAACTGAAATGATGCATCTGCAATGTTAGTTGGCAGCATGTAGGTCACTGTGTTTGCATGTTGAAGATGCAAACTTCTTGCAACGTGAATTTGCTGATCTTCTTCCGATCTGTTTCAACCTTTGCTTTAAGTTGGTTGAAGACGTTCACGAATTTGACTCAAAGGTACTATGCCAATGTTGACAATTACGCTAGCAATTACCTGATGTTTCCTTGTGCTCATGATTAATGTTTCTATGTGGTTCAGTTTGCATATCCATGTTTTTGGCACGATAAAGTATTTTCTTCTGCTTTTAATTATTCTATTTTTGTGGGCTAAAATTCTTCTTTTATTAAGAAGAGTTCTTCAAACACTGCACCCCAGCCTGCCCCCACCACACCACCCACAACCCCCCACCCCCAACCCCAACTCCTCCCAGGGGGCCAAGTTGAATCGTCAAATTGTGACCATTGTGTATGCTGGATCAACTTTTACAAGTAACTTCTTTCTTACTTATCAAGAAAAAAAAACTGCTTTCCTAGTGTTTTAAGAAGCATTCTGTACAGGTTTTATTTTGAATATGCTCTCAAAAACAAGTCTTGTTCTAAAATTATCTAATTTTATGTTCTCATGTTTGAAACTTTTTTTTAATCATAAGCATTCTCTCTTTGATTTAATTTCTGTAGATCTAGTATATGAAAATAAAGCCTTTCTATGCAATTATCTGAATTCAGAACTCCTTTTTTATCTGTTGCAGGTTCAGGTTTTAAATTTGATATCTGTGCTGGTTGGGCATGAGAATGAAGTAATTCCATTTGCAAACCAATTGGTTGAATTCTTCAAAAAGGTATAGTTTCTTTATTTTCTCCTTATGTTAATTCTTTATTGATTGCTTGGACAGTGGAACTAAAAAATGCAGTTTGCCTAGATGTAATAATTACATCAACTTGATTAATTGTGTCTTGAACTTAAAAGACACTAGTGATAAACAGGGTATTTTTTTCATGTAAACATTTTGTTTCTTTTTTTCCTTTTAATAACTGTGTTTCAATAAATGTTACCTTCATGTCTTTCTTACATCTGCAGCTCAAAGTACATTATGTTGACTAGAAAAAGAAAAGAAAAACTTGCTCCTATGAGAGCAAAGATGCTTCTTGTTGGTGGTTTACTTTCTTGAAATGCTTTTCCTTGAATCTATTGGTTAGAGATTCAGAAGTGAAAGGTAGATGAATATATCTCATTGAAGTTACTTCAAATATAATCGGTGAAGAATTTTATATCAAATATAAGCCCTAATAAACCTCCTTTAGATTTTTGGCCTGATACAATATATTATGGATTTCTGATTGATACCTGTAATTTTGGTTATAATAAGAAGATTGTTGCTGAGCTAGTGACAACTATGGCAATTGAATCATAGAAGGGACTTTTAATCTTTAATAGAACTTCCAATGCATTTGCTGAAGTGGGTATTCTTTCCTGAGTTTTCCATGGTAAAATTGGACCAATATTTTGATTGTCATATATTGGGATTTGTTGTATTTTATCAGTTTAGTAGGTGCTTCTTTGTCGTGATGATAATGATATGATGATACTGCTCATCTTGGTAATGCTATACCATTTCAGTTTGTTGAGTTCTTTGACCTTTCTCACTTGTAAAAATTGTATTACTAGGTATGGGAGGAATCCACTGGTGAAAGCCTCCTTCAAATTCAACTTCTGATTGCTCTGCGGAACTTTGTGATTGCCCTTGGTGATCAGTCACCTATCTCCTACAACATTTTGCTACCCATTCTTCAAAAGGGAATTGATATAAATAGCCCAGATGAACTTAATCTTCTGGAAGACAGCATGCAGGTTTGTACCTACTTGATATTTATTGGCAGAAAAATTATCACTTCAGATCTTGTGTTTATATCCTCTGATCTGAATGTGCAGCTATGGGAAGCTACAGTTTCTCATGCACCATCTATGGTACCCCAGCTGTTGTCATACTTTCCATGCTTGCTGGAAATAATGGAAAGAAGCTTCGATCATTTGCAGGTTAAGATAGTGCAAATTTCACGTGATTTCCATCATTCATACCTTAGATACTAAAATAGCCAACCTTCAGGAGGTATGACTTCTATTCGCAAGTTCATCCCTGCATTTTACATTAAATAGTCTGAGTTTTCTTGTAGGTTGCTGTCCACATTATTGAGGGTTATATAATTTTGGGAGGATCAGAATTTTTAAGTATGCATGCTTCCAGCATTGCAAAGCTTCTTGACCTGGTTGTCGGCAATGTGAACGACAGAGGGCTGCTTTCAATTCTCCCTGTCATTGACATTCTGATTCAGGTAGCAATATGAAATTTTGCAGATGTTTATAACAAAATAGTTTTCTCAATATTCTATCAGCTGAGTGTATCTTATGTTTGTACAGTTTGTGCAGCTGTTTCACATATTTTCATTTTTTGAATTCATATATGGATCTAATTTTCCTTGCCTTATCAAGAATATTGGAACATATGGTTTTTCTGCACTTAGAAGCTCCAACATTGATGTTAATGCAAACATGTTCTTTCTCATAATGATAAATTATAGGTGCATATACCTGAACATGTATGGAAAATCTCATTATATTAAATGTATTTCTTTATTTGCTGCTCCAGGATGTCTTGCAGTAAAGTTGGCATGTCAGGGTTACTTTCATTAGTTCCACATGTGAATGATTGATTCTCATTGCTTGCTTAAGTTACTTTTCCATATGTAGTGTTTCCCAGCTGAAGTGCCACCAATGATCACCAGCACCCTTCAGGTATTGGTTCTTTTCCCATGCATCAAGAGATAAGTTAAAACATCTTAAGCTCTTCACATACTTGACCTTCTAGTTGTGGGGGCTGACCATTTTTCATGCGTTCAATCTTTCCTATTGTCGCTAGAAACTGATTGTCATCTGCTTGAGTGGCGGGGATGATCAAGATCCTTCAAAGACTGCAGTGAGAGCATCTTCTGCAGCAATCCTAGCGAGGACTTTGGTGATGAATACCAATTATCTCGCTCAGCTAACTTCAGATCCATCACTTCTCCTTACATTGCAGAATGCTGGGGTCCCCGTGGAAGAGGCTGTGCTTCTCTGCCTGGTGGATGTTTGGCTTGATAAGGTTGAATATATTTTCTGTCTCACTGTCTTCAGGAGTATCTTTTTTAAGTATCAATTTTTGGTTATTAGAAGGGAACAGAACCTGCATTACTTTCTCTAAAAGAATATACGTGCTATCAAGAGCTGCTCAATTTATTATGTTAATCTTTTTCATTTGGGACTAAGGTGGACAATGCTAACTCTACCCAAAGGAAGACATACGGACTGGCACTTTCAATAATCCTCACTCTCAGACTGCCTCAAGTTCTTGACTTACTTGATCAAATCTTGAGGTAATGAACCCTTCTCTTGGATATTTATTTCTCATCTTTTTGATATTTACATCCTACATCATCTCCTTTCCCTTGACATGATGAATGTTTATGTTTACCTTCCCTCAGTGTTTGTACAAGTGTTATAATGGCCGGGACCAATGACCTCAACGATGAAGAATCCAGGTCTGGTAGACTATAGTAGCACTGCATGTTTGTACAAGTGTTATATTGGCTGTCACGGAATGGTCTTTAAGCTATAGTAGCACTTACATTGTTTGATTATATTTTGATGCAGTAGTGATAGTCTGGACTCAAGCAGGGCTCATGGTGATGTCATTCCAAGCAAGGAGTTACGAAGAAGACAGGTACATGTATTCGTGAATGATCATTATTATTATTATTATTATTACTATTTTTGCTTTTTCCTTACCTCTTTGAATCCTTTCATTGCTCAGATGAAGTTCTCAGATCCAGTCAAGCAGTTATCACTGGAGACCTTGGTGAGAGAGAATCTCCAAACTTGTGCAAGCATCCACGGAGAATCTTTCAACTCGGCAATCAGTAGAATGCACCCTTCTGCATTTGCTCAACTGAAGCAGGCCTTGAAGATGCCATAAGATGTAATGCATGCCTATGTGTGCGCTGATTAAAACTTCCGACATTTTTGGACTCTTCGGGAGTATCTTGTTCATCAACCTGTCAGAATGAGGATTGTAAGTCATTTTCCGATTAGTTCTATATCTCTGCAGTGCGATTTATTTATTTATTTATTTTAAAGAATTCATTTCCACCTTCAGTTTAGGAAGATATAACCTGGACTTGGTCTTGAGGCACTGGTTTGTTTGTTTTTTTTTTTTTTTTGGTTGACGACAAATAAACAATGAAACTCTAGATAAATAATCTGAATCTGAAGATGGTACCTGGGGTTATCGATATGGGTTACACATCACCCCCGGCTACAAAGACGAATCACTCTCAAGTTAAGTTGGGTACACGATTTGATCCTGATGTTTAGGATGTCCTGACCTCTCCTTTATTTATTGTTCTGAACCTTTTCCTTCTAATTCCATCGCAGCTTACAGCTTCCTTTTCCCTTTTGTTCAGGTGCTATTGAAGGCTTGCTGATTCAGTTTGGCGGCTTTGGTATTCTTTATTTCTGTTATATGATTGATATGAATTGGCTCTCAGTTCTACACTACACCCATGTCCGGGCCCCTCCGGTAGCTGCAAGAGGAAAAACATTTCATAGCTGTCTCTCTAGCCCCATTTGCCCGTATACGCGAACGTGGTCGGGGGGGATCGTCACCTTTTGATTGCCAATTTTTCATACGCACTGTGCGAATCAAAGTACGATGAACCGTCTCGTGAGGGGACCCAGCGGGGGTACACACAGCTTTTTTGGTTTGATGATATTGTTTTGTTTTAAGTTGATGCTCAGGTGAGACTGACTGATATCGAAGGGTTAATTTAAATGGTCCTCTCTCTCTCCCTCTCTGCATGTAATGAGACTCTAAGCTCTTAAGTGAGTTCTAATGAGTTATTACTATCTTGGGTTTGATTAATGATTTTTTTACTAGATTTTCATATAGTAATCTAATTATCGAATTTCATGTTAAGAGGGTCAATGAAATTATTTTTATAAATTTCTACTTGATTATAGATTAATGTTAAGATATATTTTAACTAATTTAGAGATAATAGGTGGTATTAAAAAAAAAGGAGTTTTGTTAAGTTCTTCAGTATGATTTTGTTGCTTATATCCCACTTTGCGGTTTGAGGGTATAATTTTCTAATTGTGCCGCGAAATCGGGCGGTAGCAGCCGAAGACGGACAGTTACTAAATGAGAGAGACGAAAGATTAAAAACACAAACCATGAGAGCATAGTTTTTAAAATCGGATCGGACCAAGAATCGGTCAAGGTATGGGTTCATGGGTCGGATTGATGGTTTAATGGGTTGAACCGTATATTTAATAATATAATATTAATAATATAATATTTCAATAAATTGATATAATATTATAATTTAATTATGATTTATAATCAAAATCATTAATATAGTTATAATGTTAGTCTCAAATTCAACATAAAATATAAATGTAAGTCTAGTAAAATAAAATAAGTATATTATAATATATTTTTATTTTTATTTTTA
>CXYZ01006865.1:764687-804803 GCA_900006705.1 Sonneratia caseolaris
AATAAATTTACATAATATCATAATTTGAATATAATTTATAAAAAATTTATTAAACAAAAGTTTAACATAAAATATAAATATAAATATAGTAAAATAAAATAGATATATTATAAAATATTTTTTTAATTTTAAGTCGGCCGGTTCTCTCATGGGTTCAATTAGGTTCACTAGTCAGATGGGGAACCGGCCGGTTCAATCGGAGTTTTTCTCTTTGAAGGTGCAAATGGATATTTTGTAGGAATCGAACTAGGTGAGTTGTCAGTTCCTGGTTGAACTAGTCGCTCGGTTCGGTTTTTAAAACTATGCAAATTTTATTCAATAAAGGAAGGGAAATTATTATTATTTTTTAAATCACAAAAGGAAATAAAAGTTTTAAAGTTTAATTTATTGCCATAAAATCCAATGCACGTACTCATTATACTTAATAAATTACACATCGACAAATCTGTGAACTCATTATTTTAAGAGAATCGTATGTGCAAAAGGGTTCATGTTTTGTGCAACAGCAATATTACCATTAATCTAATAATTAAAACGTTATATGTTTGATCATCATCATGAGATTTTACAAGTCCTTTTACTCCATTATTTTTCCATCCATTTTTAATTTTATGTAACTCATGTGTAACTTGAAAAAATAAAGTTATCCAACGACTTACATATTTATGAACTCATTATTTTACTACTCGGTTCAAATGGACTTCTTATCTTCTCATTTGGTGAACGCAAACCAAGATTAATTTTTATTACATCAATTTATTGGCATTATTTTTCATTGAAATTGCTTTATAAGTTATAAATTGAAATGTAATTAATTATCATTCTATTTAATAAATGCATTTATATATATTTTTTCTTTTGAACATAAAAATATGTCTCAGCATGTATATTGCATAAAATAAGCATTACACCAGATGACTTAGGTAAGCACGCAACAGCAGCAAGCAACAGCCGAGTGAATAACAGAGAACCCTCAAAATTTATCTCTCACACGCTACCACGTCAAAGCACTCACCTGAACAAATAATGATAAGATTTAAAAAATAATATTATTAAATAAATTAATTATAATAAAAAATGAATAATGGAATTAATAAAAATAGAGAAAATGGGAGCAGGATTGATAGCGACAGAGAGGGAAGGGAAGAGAGAGGAGAGAGAATCCGTTCACTTTTCCCTCTCTCTTTCTCCGTGCTCCACCACCACGCAGCCCTCCCGCCCTCTATAAATAAGAGCTGATAGCCTCCATTGGCACGATTTAAACAGAGCTCTGGGCTATGACTCGCCACTCTCTGCTCTCCCACTGACCTCTAGTTCACTACTGTGACAAGGCTCAGATCGCTTTCCGTCTCTGTCTCTCTGTCTTTCTCTCTCTATATATCATCTGCCGTCTTGTTCGGGTTTTTAGTTGTTCTTATTGCTTCTCAATGGACACTTACACTCTCCATTTGGCCATGGCGGCGCTTGTTGGGGCCTCCTTCGTTGCCGTCTCAGCCTACTACATGCACCGCAAAACCCTAAATCAGCTCCTGGAGTTCGCCAAGACGGTCGACAGGGATCGCGAGAGCGACGACGACTCCGACCCGGACTCCCCCCAGCACATGAAGAGGCGTCGTCCCCATGCTCGCCGCCGCGGCAACGGATACCGCCGCACCTCTGCCTCCCTTCCCGAAGTCACCGCCATGTCCACTGCTGGCGGCGGAATCGACGTAGAGGAGAGGTGCAACGGCCCGATACCGGTGGCCGGGATTTCGGCTGGTCTTCCCAGGCTCCACACGCTCCCTGAAGGTATGGCCGTGTTGGACTTCTCACCGGAGTGAGTGATGTCCGATGAATCAATCAATCAGTTCGTGCTGCTTGGTGGGATGATGCCGTTACCGGATTGTTTTAGCCATATAATTACTTCTAATGTAGAAAAATCAATTTACTGATTCAAGGCCCTCTCTCTCGCGCTCCCTCTCGGTCTCTTGCTTCCCCTTGCGTCGTTTAGCATGCCTGTTGCCCGTTTTACTTTTACCCGGCTGAAAAATTTGTGCGAAATGGGGATTCTGTGAGTCTTTTTTTCAAATGGAAACTTGAGTATTTTCACTTGGCAGCGGTGACCTCTGATAGGAGTTTGATGTTGAAAATGGCGCTGTCAAGAAGGCGGCTCTGAATGGAACGTAAACCCGAGGGTGTAGGTCTTTCCTGCTTTGTAAATTAAATACTGCACACTTGGCTTCCCCTGAGTTCGATTTTATGATTGTCTAGCTGAACTGGTAAATTTGGGAAAAACTGAAGAATCGTTGTATGAAGTTTTCGACTTTGTCAGCTCATACAGGTGAAGTGAATCACCCTGGACTTAGTTTTCAATAGGGTCCATGGTTCTCCAGACAGATAGGTCACCGAGGGAAGGGGAGAGAGAGGGTGCTTTAAGAATTCTTCCTTATCGTATCAGAAGGGGATAATTTGTACGGATAGTTCATACTGCTCTGCAGGCTCAAAGATTTGTTGGTGTGGTATAGAGGATATTTCAAACCTGGACGAGCAAGGATGTATGATCGGAGAATCTCCCCATATAAAGTGTCCATTATTTCCCTAAGCATCAGAAGCTTTCTTTATCTTGATACCTTCTTTCCTCTAAAAGCTAGTTCCTGTCTTCATTTCTCAATTTCAGAGCCAAGTCCCATGGTATTACTTGGCAAATTTGTTCAAGGAAAATATTGGATGGAAAAAAACAAGAAGAAGACGCTTGTATGTGCCAGTAATTTTGTCAAAATTTTAATCCATTGTAATATGCAAGATAGGTGATTTTTTGGACCAACAAGCAAATTACAGGCTCTATCCTTTTCTTTTTCCAGGTTATGTACTGCATTTAATAGTCCTCGGTTTGAAATAAGAGGGCATTTCTTGTCATAAGTTGGCAGACATGCTACGGAGTATCGAGAATGTGTCCCTGCACCTTTGATGTGCTTACATTTTAATATCAATGCTGAAATTATTTTCCCTGTTTGTCCTTCTGTAGGTTTCCCTATTCTGTTCTGATAATAAATGCGTTATGACCTTATGTTTCAGGGAAATCTGCTTCACTATCTACCAGTGCAAAGAGAGCTGGGCATCTCATCAGACCAACTTCTCCAAAGTCACCTGTTGCTAGCGCTAGTGCCTTCAAGAGTGTGGAAGGGTCAGATGATGAAGATCATCTGATCGACAATACTAAATTAGACACAAGTTATCTGCATACAAATGGGAATGCTGTCAGTTCCCTACAAACTTCTCATTCCAATATCAGCGCCTGATGTTTTTTGAGTGCATGCTGTCCATCATATACTGTGCATATGCTATCTTTCTTTCTGCTAATAGGGTCTCTTCATGCAGCATATCACTAAAACTTCTTGTTTAGTGCTTTAGTTTTTATGTAATGCATGTTTCTCAATTGTCTCGATTTGTTTCAAAATCTTGTGCTGGGGCCTGAGATAAAAGATCTGTATCAGGAGCTGCCTGATAACTGTAATGCCAATGGAGACCAGATGGCCTTGTCGGCATCTAGCACGATTCGATCTCATAGTGTATCTGGGAATCTGCATGTTGTTCAGCCAGATCCCATTGCTGCTGATATTTTAAGGAAAGAGCCAGAACAGGAAACATTTGTTCGGCTTAAAATTAATCCAAATGGTAGGTCACTTGTGATGTGACATCTTTCAGTTAGCTTTCAGATAGCAAATTTCTTTTCATTTTTGGCATAAATTGCCTGCCTACTCTACACCTGAGCCTGCACCTTATATTCTGCCCGAAAGAAGCTCATCGTGTTCATTTGTTTTGGTGCTCTTTACCAAAGAATTCAATCTGTAAAATTCAAGAAAATCAAGGCCATCCTGTGTTCTGCATGTAAATAGATGCCATTCCTTTTTGTGGCATGGGCTGTCTTCAAGGACAATTGCTCTCTTCTGCAACTTTGCATAGGTAGTGATTTTACATACAAGCTATCCATCTGATTTTTATTTTTATTATTATTTTTCCTGAAGAGGTGCCATCATCTGATGAAGTTGAGTCCTATCTGCTTATTCAAGACTGCCTTGAATTGCGGAAAAGATATCTATTCAGGGAAACAGTCGCACCTTGGGAGAAAGAAGTTATATCTGATCCTAGTACCCCGAAGCCCAATCCTGATCCTTTTTCCTACACTTCAGAGGGAAAATCTGATGTGAGTATTAAAGTTATGGAAATCATGTACAGCTGATCTATTCCTGGCCGTTTACCAGCTTGTCAACTTCTGTTGCAGCATTACTTTGAAATGCGGGATGGAGTCGTTCACGTCTATGCAAATAAAGAATGCGAGGGTCAAAACTTCTCCTTGATGCTACTTTCTATGATTTTACGGTTGCATGGATTTTGTCTTACGATAATACTAACTTTTTATTTTTTATTTCTTATTTTCAGCAACGGAGGAGCTTTTTCCTGTTGCTGATGCAACCACTTTCTTCACTGACTTGCATGTCATACTTCGGGTTATAGCATTAGGGAATGTCAGAACTTTGTGTCATCATCGTCTGGTTCTTTTGGAGCAAGTACTCGTTCTAACTTGTGCTTGTGCATTTGACCCTTTTTCTCCATTTCTTTTCTAGTTATTCTGTAGTTTTGACAAATGATGCAGAAATTTAATCTCCATTTGATGCTGAATGCGGATAGGGAGTTTATAACCCAGAAAAGTGCACCCCACCGTGACTTTTATAATGTCAGGAAGGTTGACACTCATGTTCACCACTCTGCCTGTATGAACCATAAGCATCTTTTGCGGTTCATAAAGTCAAAGCTGAGGAAGGAGCCTGATGAGGTAACTATATGCTTTGTAACTTCTGTTTATTATTCTGGTGCTCCTTTGTTACCACTGCACAAAATTTACCATTAACTGGTATTTGTGTTCATCAGTTAAAATGAATACAAGAACTATGGAATGCTGATTATAGGCACAATATGGACTGAGAAATATGAAAAGTAAAATATTGATAAATCAATGTGGGCATCCAATAGAGGAGGAATTCTTTAAATGCATATACTTGTGATCTCAGAATATTGTTGATGGAGTCTGAGTATTACGTTAAAGAAGCCTGTACATTTATCCAGATTCTCAATTATGATGGTGAGGGATTGGTGTTTCTATTATTTCTTTTTCTTTCTTTCTTTTTTTCAAACCTGTATTTTTTTTTCTGGATACTGGACCATGAAAGTCAGAAGCCTTTTGAATGTTGCCTTTTTTTACTATAAACAAGGTGTCGTTAGAAATCTTTTATTCTGTTTGTTTGTGTCTTTTTCATTGGGATTATCTGATCCTTCATTTTTCATCTAAGTAAAGGCTCTGCTGATTACAGGTTGTAATATTCCGTGATGGGACGTACTTGACCTTGAAAGAAGTTTTTGAGAGTTTGGACTTAACTGGGTAATGCAAATATCTGTTTCCCAGTTAATGGTGTAGTATAACTTATCCTAGTTGGTGTTTGGTAATTCTGAGTCTGAATGGCAATATTTACATTCTTTATTTTTCACTAGGTATGACCTAAATGTTGATCTTTTGGATGTTCATGCTGATAAGAGCACCTTCCATCGGTTCGATAAATTCAATCTCAAGTATAATCCTTGTGGTCAAAGTCGGCTAAGGGAGATCTTCCTGAAGCAGGACAACCTTATCCAGGGTAACTTTTTGTAGTTTCTGAAAACTATTTAATGAGTAAGCCCAACTATGTCTCTGCTAAAGGCTTTCTCTCTGAATAGATTAAGTTAAATATCTGAATAATCTCAAGAAATGTACTGATTCATAGTGTTTTTGCTGTGAATCAACCCAGGATGTCCTCTAGAAGAGAGCATGATGTTTTAAGCTGATAATGCACGTGTTCTGTAAATGGTGTATCTGTCATATGTATTCTGGGGCTTTTCCTTATGATGCTTGTGGTATGATTTTGTGGTTGCTTCATGATGAGCAGGTCGTTTTCTTGCTGAGCTAACAAAGCAAGTTTTTTCTGATCTTGCTGCTAGTAAATATCAGGTGAGTTTGGCTTTCTGCTTAAGGCGACCTTTCTAGTTATTTCTGAATGGCTATGTCATGATTATTAATTTTTGTTGGCATCACTTCAGATGGCTGAATACAGAATATCTATCTATGGTAGAAAGATGAGTGAATGGGATCAACTGGCTAGTTGGATAGTGAACAATGAATTATACAGTGAGAATGTTGTCTGGTTAATTCAGGTACTATTAAGATTTTTTAAACCTGTTATATCTCTAGAGTTTTTGCATTTTAATGGTTGCAGAATGTCATCAGAGTATGCCTCTTTGGAATATTCATCCTTATTGAGGATTTATTGGAAATGTTTGGAACTTTCGAGTTTTATTTCTTAACAATTATTTGCTGTATCCAGCTTCCACGGCTCTACAATGTATACAAAGAAATGGGAATTGTTACATCTTTCCAGAACATCCTTGATAACATTTTTATTCCCCTCTTTGAGGTGACAGTGGATCCAGATTCACATCCTCAGTTGCATGTTTTCCTTAAACAGGTTAGTTGTATTCCGCTTTCCATATGCTTCCTATAAGAGCCTTGCTTTCCAAAGTTTTTACCTTTATATCTTTTTCTCCTAATGCTAAAGTGAACAATTCTCAACTTTATCCTTGGAATTGTTTCACAATATGCTATTTTCATTCCACTTGAACTATTAAGCTCAAAACTCATCACTTTTTGTCAATTCGGAATTTCAGGTGGTAGGTTTAGATTTGGTTGATGATGAAAGCAAGCCAGAGAGACGCCCAACCAAACATATGCCAACACCAGCTCAATGGACCAACGTTTTCAATCCTGCATTTTCATACTATGTGTATTACTGTTATGCTAATCTCTACACGCTGAACAAGGTTGGTATTATGCTCCTACACGCTAATCTCTACTCATGGATTCAATATTGTGTTGGAGGGTCTTGGAGGTGTTTGCAAGCACACTTACCAACAGTTCTCAGTTATTTTTTAAACAAAACAGTTGCTGGAGTTTTAAAAAAAATTTCTAAATGTTTATTAACTTCTCTGGAAAGTAGACTCTTGACTCCACTTAACGAATCACTACCACCATAGTGGCTGCTACTGCTGCTGCGACCAGTCATCACTAGCATGTTTAGCCATTGGTTGCCTGTCACAACATATCAGTCATGGTCTGCTGTTGCCCTATTGCAACAGTTGTGTTAGTTTTCAAATTGCCAAAATCTACTATAGTAGAAAACTTGTGCACAACTTCAAAACTTAAATTAAATAGCAACCTTTGAGATAATTTTTGTGGATATCCAAATGATCATAACCACTGATCTGATTTTCTTGATCTATGGCTGTTTGTTGTAAAGTATCGCTAAATTTCATGAGAGAGTTTGATTATTTAATGCAGGTGACTGTCAGATGGTATAGATGTAGATTTATATGATTGGGTGGTTCCCATTAGCACTGAAATTTTGCTCAATTATCTTTTTTTTTTTTAATGTGTGTCCAATTATGACCTGCAACATATTCTTTTTCAGCTTCGTGAGTCAAAGGGTATGACAACCATCAGATTCCGTCCACATTCTGGAGAGGTAATCCTTGGTACTCCACCTGACCTCTGTAAGGTGCACTTCTGGCTTAGACTCTTAACTATGTGCTGTCATTTCAGGCCGGAGACATTGACCACCTTGCTGCTACATTTCTCACTTCTCACAACATTGCACATGGCATCAATCTCAGAAAATCTCCTGTACTTCAGTATCTGTATTATCTAGCACAAGTGAGTGACAATTACTATATGACATGGTTGTTCGGGTTAAATTGACCTGTTTGATCATCTATGAGTCTAATTTGGTTTTCTTTTGTGTTTGTTTAACAGATTGGCCTTGCTTTGTCTCCTCTCAGCAACAACTCCTTGTTCTTAGATTACCACAGGAATCCTTTTCCATTGTTTTTCCTTCGAGGATTGAATGTTTCGCTTTCTACTGATGATCCGCTCCAGATCCACTTGACCAAGGAACCCCTGGTAGAGGAGTATAGTATAGCAGCTTCTGTAAGTTTTCATACCCTTCGTCTCAGCCACTGGCCATTGGACAGTTTGACAAGCTCATATTGATACCAAAAATCTGGTCATTTGAAGGTGTGGAAGTTGAGTTCTTGTGATCTGTGTGAAATTGCTCGGAACTCTGTGCTCCAATCTGGTTTTTCACATGCCTTGAAGGTAGACTTCTCATAGAGGGCTTTATTGAACTGTTTATGCTGATAACTTTTTGCGTATTTCCCATAATTTTTGTTTGTTTCCTTTCAGTCTCACTGGATTGGGAAAGAGTACTACAAGAGACGACCAGATGGTAACGATATCCAAAGGACAAATGTGCCTCATATTAGGCTGGAATTCAGAGACATGGTCCTCATCTTCGTTTTCTCTATTGTATGCTTAGGTTGATATTATGTAGTTGTCTTAACTCTTCTTCCACTATTGATTGTGCTTCTTGTAGATATGGAGAGAGGAGATGCAGCTGGTTTATCTGGGCAGGGCCGCCATCCCTGATGAGCTTGACATCAAGTGAAGGAGGAAGGGTCGCCACCCGCACTCGAACCTCGTGTATATCGTGGACTCTAGCCTACTAGCTATCCATCTGGAAATAGCATTGATCGAGTCCTGGTGGAATATTCCTCACTCGTCTCAGAGGCTTAGCTCCGGAGAGTTTGCGTATGAATTAAGCTGTGAAAATGGCCAGAGGATGCACTCCGGCCGCACGAGGTATAAAAGCATGAACCCAAAATTGGATCAGGTCTATGATATATGACGAAAGAGCGAGGGATTTTGTCGTCGTAGAAGTAAATGTCTCAGCACTCTTTTTTTCCCGTTACACTCTTCTTCTAACTTATCAAATTTCGATTTTTTCGAGACGGCAAACTACGGTACTATCAGAGCACGCAGGCTTAAGTCACAACCAATGCGACAAAAGGATTAAAAAGAACGACATGCCACCCACAGTTTGGTACTGCTGTTTTTGCGTTTCAAAATTATCATCATGTCTCCCGTGGACTCGCTCAAGCTTTCCGGTACAACAAGACACGAAGCGACATATAGACATTTCATATTGGCCTTAACAATCATGTCTTCGGATGGCGTCCTATGCACGGACCGGATCACCGGATCGAAAAATGAGCCAATCCTATCGGCCGACGTCGTGATCAGGTGCGGTTATAAGTGAGTGACTCCTACTAGCTTGTAAACCCGGGGGCATGTGCGTTTTCCCTTTTTCTGAGGGCTTGGCAATTGGTTTGTCCGGATAAACTAAGTTTTCGAACCGTGCATATATAGTCCCAACATTCGTCAACACACAACTGAATTCAAAATGTTAAGGTTATCTAGTAAAAATAGCTGGCAAGTGGCCCGGAGCCGAGACCCGGATTCAACTAGAACGAAACTCTTCCTCTTCCTAGACACAAAACCAAAATCTCTTTCCTTTTATGGCAGGGTAAACTGGGCTGTGTTTCCGGTTCACGACAATGACGGTTGACCTTAATATTCAGCGTGCATGGAAGAACGGTCTGTGTCAGTTTTCGAAAAAAAGTCACCACCAACGACAGCAAAACTTAGCATGCGAGCTTGGGACTAGGAACAGCAGCATATGACCAAATCATTATTGTTGAAACCATAATCTCACCATCAGAAATGAAGCTACGGCCCGCCCCGATAGTCAATTTCTATTAATCCAATATTCCAAATATAGGGCGGCTAAGAAAGTGGTTCTAGATTAGTTAAGTCTATAAAAATCTGCATCCCCAATTAACAGAACGTACTGACGTTCAATTCTTTCATCAGAATCATGTGACCTTTATGTAGCATGTAAGAAAATGAATTCTCTAGTTGTGTGGTTAAGGCTTAATTTTCCCAACAAATCTTGTTTCTTAAGATTCACACAGACCCAACGATCGACACCAAACTGTGCGAGCTCAGAAATGACATGGCAATTGGCAGCAAATCCACTTCACGTGTATCCTCACTCTGTATATATATAAGCCTCAAACTTGCCTTCGTTTTCCCATCCATCAGCACACAGCATTCAAGCTTGAGCGAGAGCAACTGCAGACCGGTTAGCCTGGGGGAAAAGAGCCCCAGAAAGAGATCGAAGGAGAGAAGAGAACGGAGCGATCCGTGATGGAGTTGTCTAGACGGGTCCTCGTTCTGGTGCTTATCATGGCGTGCGTCTCCTCGGCCATCGTCGAGAGCAAAGTTCGGCAATACACATTCAATGTAAGCCCGGTCGATATTTTTATTCACTCTTGCTCATCGCACTGGTTCGAAAGTAATAAGAAGATAAGTAATATGCTCTGTTCGAGTTAACCGATGGAACCATGTCAACGGAAAACGTGAGCAGGTGGTGATGAAGAACATGACGAGGCTGTGCTCGAGCAAGCCCATCGTCACCGTGAATGGGCGGTTCCCGGGGCCGACACTCTACGCCAGGGAAGGCGACAATGTGCAGGTCAAGGTTGTTAACCGTGTCAAGTACAACGTCTCCATCCACTGGTAAAGTTCGAACACTTGGGCTTTCTGTATTAAGTTCTGGGACAGTCTTTCGAGGCCCATTAGCCTAGTCCACGCTGAGATTGGATCTCTACGATGCCTGCGTTGCTCTTTCCGGCAGGCATGGAGTCAGGCAACTCCGAACGGGCTGGGCAGATGGGCCGGCGTACATAACACAGTGCCCGATCCAGACTGGGCAGAGCTATCTGTACAACTTCACCGTCGCCGGTCAGAGGGGCACACTCTTCTGGCACGCGCACATCCTGTGGCTCAGGGCCACCGTGCACGGTGCCATCGTCATCTTGCCCAAGCGCGGCATGGCGTATCCATTCCCGAAACCACACAAGGAAGTCGTTGTCGTGCTTGGTAACTATTTCTTTTTTTTCAGCCCATGAACTTTTTGGATTAATTTGTGTGTGAGTGCCGTTTGAAGAAGAAAGATCGTCGCTTTCGTGACGTCTTATTTAATTTTGTTGGAAGCCGAGTGGTGGAAGTCGGACACTGAAGCGGTGATCAACGAGGCTCTCAAGTCGGGGCTGGCGCCGAATGTCTCCGATGCTCACACCATCAATGGCCATCCCGGACAAGTATCCAACTGCCCTTCCCAAGGTATTGCATCCAAACGGATCGTAAGCATATCGAACTCAGAATTTGAGTGCTTAAGTTATACGGGTGGAATCCATTTCGCAGGAGGATTTACGTTGCCGGTTGAGAACGGGAAGACGTACATGCTACGGATCATCAACACTGCCCTCAATGAAGAGCTCTTCTTCAAGATCGCGGGGCACAAGCTGACGGTGGTGGAAGTTGACGCCTCCTATGTGAAGCCCTTCAAGACTGACACCATCGTCATAGCTCCCGGCCAGACCACCAACGTTCTTGTCACAGCCGATCAGAGCTCCGGCAAGTACTTGGTGGCTGCCTCTCCGTTCATGGACTCCCCAATTGCAGTTGATAACATGACCGCCACCGCCACCTTGCACTACTCAGGCACCCTGGCCAATGCCCAGACAACTCTCACCATCCCACCACCCCAAAACGCCACCGCGGTGGCCAACAATTTCATAAACTCACTCCGGAGCCTGAACTCGAAGCAGTACCCAGCCCAGGTCCCAAAAAACGTCGACCATAACCTGTTCTTCACGGTCGGATTGGGGATCAACCCTTGCCCTACTTGCAAGGCAGGCAACGGAAGCAGAGTGGTTGCTGATATCAATAATGTCACATTCGTGATGCCAACAACTGCGCTTCTCCAAGCACATTTCTTCAACATCAGCGGAGTGTTCACTGCCGATTTCCCTGGAAACCCACCATTTTCGTTCAACTACACGGGCGCTCCCCCGTCGAATTTGCAGACCACCAGAGCAACCAAGGTCTACAGGCTGAGTTACAACTCCACTGTTCAACTTGTGCTGCAAGATACCGGGCTAATCGCAGCTGAGAACCACCCGATTCACCTGCACGGGTTCAACTTCTTCGCTGTCGGGAAGGGACTGGGAAACTACAACCCGAACAAAGACCCAAAGAAATTCAACCTCGTCGATCCGGTGGAGAGGAACACGATCGGTGTACCTTCTGGAGGGTGGGTAGCCATCAGATTCAGAGCCGACAACCCAGGTAAACTCACAAAAATAAACGCTAATCCTCCACCCTCTTCCTCCCCCGAAATTCGACCTCGAATCTGACTGTGCTCGATCATATTTTCGGTTTGAAGGAGTGTGGTTCATGCACTGTCATCTGGAGATCCACACGACATGGGGCCTGAAGATGGCATTTCTAGTGGACAACGGAAGAGGCCCGAATGAATCACTTCTCCCACCCCCAAGTGACCTTCCCAGCTGTTGATCCATATCACAAGCACAAGAAGAGGGGAGAATCGAATTCTTTGGTTTTTTTTGCCCCCTGATTCCCTTAGCCCATGCAAAAATTAATCCATTTCTTCCCCCAGAAAATCAAGAATGTGGAAATTGGTAGTCAACAAAAGTTACGTTTGTTTAACTCCATCAACGCATGTCCCCATCGTCAAATAACTGCTTAACTTGCTTGAGGACGAAGATACCACATATCATTTCCAAATCACGACAACAAAATTTCACGATTAGTACACAATTTCTAAAGCTCCACCTGCTCGTCAACAAGTATTATCATAATTGCAACACGAAACATAAGTCACACATTTCCGTGCTGATAAGGTTTGGCCTCACCGCACCGGCCGAGAGAGCCTATGGTTTTTTAAGAAAGAGAGCTCTCGTATTTAGTTCCATTGGAGGTTTGATGCAATTGTTTTAAGGGTGTCGGCTATTTATTAATATTTACTATGCTTGCGATGGTCATCAGCTCATCATGATTCGAACGATAACGATCGAGCCGGTTTATGCAATTGATTCGACGTATTCCATGTGATAAAGGGAACCTAATCAGACCTTTCGACAGCTGCTATGTATATATTATATATGTGTGTGTGTGTGTGTGTGTGTGTCTTAGATAAAGTCAGACACGGGACTCATCCAGAGATTGTTGTGTTCGAACATCATTCTCGATGATGTGAAAGGGACTCGATTTTATATGGTTGCATAAGATTAAGACAATCTAGTCGAATGTCGATTAAAATAAATTGTGGTCAACATACTCTAATTTAATTTTAATTTTTGAATGGAAAATGATGTCAACGGACAATTTATTCATTTTTTTAATCCTATAATTAAGTTAAGCTAAGCCAAAACCTAACTAATTGTCCACCTAGGATGTACTTCTACATATAATGACAACCTCAAACCCTTTCTTAATCGAATTTCTTCTCTTGCCGTCAATGTCATATGATACTAGAAAATCTAATAGAGATCGAAATTTATCTATATTTAAGTTAATATAATGGTAAATTTATAAATTTTCTTTGTCTACTATGTGAACTCAATAATTTGCTTAAAAATAAAGGTACCTAATTACTGTAACTAAAATATTTATAAAATAAAATGTTACATCATTGAGTTAATAATATAATAATCAGCGTAGTCTGCATCAGAAATCTTGGGATTTTGGATTTCGATTTTTGCTCCGTACGTATCGCTTTGAAGTGGAGCGAGCAAACAACAACGAGATTTTGGGAATCAGACGGTGTCGTATAAACGGCTAGCGAGCTCGTAGTAAGTCCTGGGATTGCGGACCTTTTCTATACGGGGAGGGAGACCAATTTCCAACAATTTTTATTTTATTTTTGAGTGGCAATTTCCAACAAATTATTGGGAAATAGTTATTTAGAAAAATAAAAGGAAGGAAAAAAAAACATCTTATATAATATAGTATGAGTTTTTTGATCGACCAATAATTTGCGAAAGCGACTTGTTTTTCCTTGTCGGTTGTTGTCTAATGAGGTTTTCAAATATTTTTTAGCCAAAAACATATATTTAAAAGGCATAATGTTAGAAAAAGATTAATTATTTTTTTAAAAAAAATTATATGGTTATTATTTATGAGGGGGTTGACCAAAACGACCCAACCGCCATCTCATCATCTCACGTATATAGCTGTGCCGGGTCTTGTTAAGACGTCAATGTACGGGCGTGTGCTTCCCCATATATTCCCCATCTCACTTGAGGAAAAAAAGAAGAAGAAGAAAAAAGGCTAATCTAACTGTGCAGAAGATGTGGAATTCTACATTTCTTTTTCCAAGTATGAATCTCATAGTTAAGTTTGATGAATTGGGAAGAGCTAAGTCCCGAAGGGATCTACTCTGTAATCTGCCACTAATTTAATTTGAATATAAATAAGTTAAAATCGGTTAAATTTTTAAATGTTACGTGATGTATCGAGGTGGAACATTATTCTCATGTTCAATTATTCTACGGATCGAAGCGAAGCCATGAGAGTACTACAAATGGTATGTTTTTCCTCTTCCTCTCCTTCTCCGGTCGAATGAGTGGTTCGATCTCCTCCCTTCCCTACAGTTCACCTAGACTCCTCCCATCTCTCTCAGGCATCGCCCCATGAGCCAGGGTCCGTCTACTCTATCATAAATCTTAGGTCGTGTTTGGCGTATAGAGAGTGCAGAGAAAGTCCACCGGGGTCCCCCCCAAAGGGCTAGACCAGCACCTCGTAATATAATACCTGCAAGTCCTTATCGACGTTGGTTTCCGATTAGATGTTAGTGCAAGATATGCGGAACCTAATTGGAGCACTTTTCGCCGGCGAGGGGGTCAGCTCGCCGGTAAAAATAAATAATAATTGGAGCACTTTTCACGTCTAACCAGGATTTGATCTAAACCGTGTTGGTGGGGTGGGGTGGTAGGGGACGGGACAGACCTGTGAATGCCATTGTCTTTGCTATGTGCACACCTTCAAGTGAAGGAGGACAACTCGAGTAAAGAAATGGAGAGGCCCATCCCAGCTTGTCCATTTCCCAATTGTCACACATGATTGGGCATCCCTCACCGCTCCTCCATTAGCAAGAGCTCTGTCCTTATTGTATTATTTTCATTTGTTAAAAAGAAAGGGTGGGGGAGGGAAAAAAATCAATAAAGAATAGGGTGCTTTCCCTCGGCTTGGCGCCCACATCAGCATCCCTAACCAATCACAACTCAACAAGTTTGACCTCTCGCTTTCACTCGGATTAAATACAGGGTGAGTACCGTTGATTCGTCGGAAATGAATAATGCTCCGGCGAGAATTGATTTAAGTGCGGAATGTGTGATAAATAATTGGATTAAATTTTCCAACTTAGCTAATCTATAAGAGGTACCTACCCAGCATGCGTTTAACCATTTTTCCCCTTTTCCCCAGTTACTGCTCTCTCCTGACCAGTTCACCTCATCATGTTCTGTCCCTCCCCGCCTACATAGATTAATTGAATGATAGATAGATCCGTCCCCCCCTCTCCTCTCTCTCTCTCTCTCTCTCTCTCTCTCTCTCTCTCTAACAGTAGTTTATTTGTGTTGAAGCTCTCCCCTGAGCTTTTGCTTTCAAGTTCTATTGGGGCAAAGCCAGAAAGCAACCACAGCAAACTTTTTTTTTCCCCCATCCCCTTCATAACCACAGACCTTTCAGTGGTACTACTTTCTCCCTCTTCTGGTCTATTCTTGCTTCTTGATGGATTTTCAGCTTTTCTGAGACTCCAAGTTCTCAAATTCTCTGCTCTTCATCTAAGGAACTGATCTGGGTCCTGCTTTCCCCTTGTCTGCCTTTGTTCCGTATGATTGATTGGTCACAGTGTCTTTGGATCCGATTGGGAAGTCTCCGGCTTAAAACCAATTCTCAAACAAGCCTCCAATATAAGGTCTCAATCTACTCTACTTTTTCGCCCTTTTGCTCTGGAATTTTCCTTGGGTTCTGGAAAGCTGGTCTTTTCGAGGTTCCCCCATAACTTATGCTCACAACAAGGGGAGAAGGAAAGAGAGCTCCTTTAAATTCCACCCAAAAGGCCCTTCTTTGATTTTAACTTCTCCCCTCGCATGCCCCTTAACAGTTAGAGCCCTCCAAAATTTTCATTTTTTTTGGCATAAAAAAAAAGACAAGATCTCTTTCTGCTGGCGCAGGAGAGCTGATCAGAGATGAACAGGGGAATTGAAGTCCTGTCACCAGCTTCTTACCTCCAGTACTCAAACTGGCTCTTCCAAGAGAGCAAGGGGACAAGGTGGACCCCCGAGGAGAACAAGCAGTTCGAGAAGGCGCTGGCACTCTTCGATAAGGACACGCCCGATAAGTGGCAAAGGGTGGCCGCGATGGTCCCCGGGAAGACGGTTGGGGATGTGATGAAGCACTACAGGGAATTGGAGGAGGATGTGAGTGATATCGAGGCGGGTCTATTCCCGATTCCAGGGTATGAGAGCAGTTCCTTCACATTGGAGTGGGTCAGCGGTGGTGATGAAGGGAACTTGTACGGCACCTGCGGCAAGAGGGGCACCTCTACTAGACCTTCCGAACAGGAGAGAAGGAAAGGGGTACCTTGGACTGAAGAAGAGCACAGGTATACTTTCTTCATCTCCTTGCAGCTGAGGTAAAGCCATACTTGTTTTTCGTGTGGTTCTTGATAGAGGTGATAGATATATTTGGAACAAATCATCTTCAGATCGCTTTAATAATTCTCCGCTTATTCCTTTGGTGAAGTTTATGAACTGTGTCAGCCAGAAATCTCACATTTTGTGGCCACTCTGCTAGGAATTATCCCCGTCTTGTGTTCTAAAAAATCAAGAATGTTGTTGTTATTCCTTCTGTTCAGAATTTCAGGTATCGACATATGAGTGAAAAATCAATTTTGCATTTCTGCAATGGAACTCTGTACATTTTGATATACTGCAATCGGGGTACCTAATTACCCCTACTCAGTAGCATTTCTATTTATTGCTGTCATAGTTTCATTTCGGATCACTTCATGAAATTGGGATTCATCAAGCAGGCAGTTCTTGATGGGTTTGAAGACGTACGGAAAAGGTGACTGGAGGAACATCTCCCGCTACTGCGTGACCACGCGGAATCCAACTCAGGTGGCAAGTCACGCTCAGAAGTACTTCATCAGGCAGCACAACGGAGGGAAGGATAAGAGGCGATCGAGCATCCATGACATCACCACCAGCCATCTCCCTGACAGCAACTCTCCTTCTCCAGCGACCTCCTCGCTAGATAATCCACCTGCCACCATCGCCAAATCAGAACCGCACAATCAGTACGAGCATCAAAAGATGGGGGGAGGACTGGGGAAAGGGCTGTTGGGGTGGCAACAGCCAAGCGAAGTTGCCAACAGTGTCACCGAACCATTCCACAGTGTATCTTCTTTTGGCTATAAGTTTCAGGAACAGAATTTCCTAGGGGGAGCGCTTCTCAGGTCTCAGTTCGGGGTTTGTAATCCAGTATTCCAGATGCACCTGAACTGAAGCTTGCTGATCTGTAGTGGAGGGTAACGTGCAAATGGAGATTGATGAGCACGAAGTATTTACCTGAGCTTCTTGGTCCATTATTTATGTATCATCAGGATCACATCACGTGAGTATGTTACATGAGTGCTTGGAACAGTCCACTGCTTGTGGATTTCCTTTTGAGATTCTGATCTGGTGAATGAAAGGGCGTATTTACTGGAAAAACCTCATCTTTCTTTGGCATCATTTGGTTCTCGTCTTTGTTTCGACCGCATTTCCATCTAATGCAATTGAAGCAGTGCAGTAATAATTCCGAAACAGGACCGACCAAGAAAAGATGAACTAGCACCAAAACATTTCTGCTGGCGATGCCGGGTTTTTGTTTGCTTAGAGATAGAAAACCAATTTTCCATGTGAGGCCATTGATTCTTTCGACCATATGGGGCTAGTGCAAATACAAATGCTGTCTGATGAATTAATTACACACAGTTCGGAGATGGCATGCACGAGTAACACACAACACCCCAATCAGAAGTGACTGCGGAATTCTTCTCCTCCGTGAAGATCTCAAAAATATCTTCCCAATATCCCATTCCAATCGAAAAGAAGAGAAAAATGAGGAGACAAAAGAAATCTATTTACGAAAAAAACACTAAGTGATTGATTGGTTCCTCTGATATTACAGCATCTTTCGAAGATCCCTTGTCGATGCTTCGTATTCTCAAGCAATCATCGCCTTTATGGCTAGAAAAAGGCACTCATCATTCCCCAGAGGGCTTCCACAAACCGGAGCAAATGAGAGAGATCGCCGCCAGCAGGCTCGTTAGTTGCATGTCAGAATTCATTTGCGGTGCGCTAAGCCAAACCTACTTCCTAGTCAATTTCAATAGTCACTAACCGTTTCCAGTGAACCCGATACTATTCGAGTTAGAGCGGGGTCGATACACTAAAAAGTAAAAATTATATATTTTATATTTTATATCTATTTATAAAATTTGATCATAAAAAACCTTAAACTTTAAAGAGAATGCACCAAATCACCTAAAATAATCCAATTTTACTGTGAGTAAATCTTTGTATAAGAAAAAAATCATAAGATTTATGAGTTTTCCACTTAAAAAATTAACACTTTTTTAGAATGAATGTACCAAAAAAAATTTACTTAAAAAGTGCTGATGCCTCCTGGCCAGACCTTCTACAACAAGCTTGTGCTCACCTAGGCTTAGCAGGAGCTCTGGCAGTTGACTAGCTGATACAGTTGTTCAAGGTTCTGTACAGACTACAAACAGCAGGTAGTTAATCAAATTTCTAACACCTTTTTCCAAAATTAAAAAAAAAACTGTTGATGCCCCTTGAAATATGTTCAACAATGTGTTAAGGGGATTTCTATAATTCTAGTTCTAATATTGGTCGAGCAATGAATAATTCGACCCAAAAAGAGGATGTAAAGCCACTTTCTTTATGAGTTAAAATTATTTTGTCGTCTCCAACCATCTGTATTTGCGAAGGACCACTTCCCCTTATGAAAGCTTATCCTCACAGGTATGTTAAATATAGGCTGTTAGTAGCTATGATTCTCTTTCAAGCCTAGCTAGCAGATCCAGTTCATGCATGCACTTCATGTTATGGGGGACGGGGGGTCTTCGACTAATGTGACCTGCAATTTTTATCATGTGGTCCCGATCCGTACAGTCTTGATTGCATCGAGTTTTGGACCGGCATGATCCGACCGAATATTTCGAGCTTTTGAAACATCATCAATGAGCAACTCTCACTCTTTTATAATCAGCACTTACCTAGCTATACCTACTTACTTCCAATGCATACATGAATTCAGATTTCAGCGCTTGTGTACATACTTATATATATTTATGTATGACCAAACCAAGAGATAGAGATATCCAATCATCCCTGCGTCAAACTCTTTCCATGGTTTTTTTTTCTTTTACGTAAGTTCATGTAGCTAGGCAATACCTCAATGTTTTGCCTTAAGACTGAAATCAATAGAACAGACTTTTCTTCTCTCTTTCTTTTTTTTTTCCTGTGAACTGCTGTCAAGGGTTGCAAGTTCGAGCCTAGCAGCTCTTTGTCGTAGGCCTGCAGAAATCGAGGAGCAAGCAATAGGGTAGTGCCCACCACCATGGACTTTGCAGAGATTAATTTTTCTTCTCCCTCCTTGTACTAATTATATATGGTCCCATGCCCCACTCACATTGCAACACTAAACTCCACGAGCCCAACCTGAGCAATACGAGAAGGGGGGCGGAGGGGGAAAAAAAACAAAGGGTTTCTTCTCCTACCTACTCTCTTTTTATTCCCAGGAATGCCAAAAGAAAAAACCAACCCCCCACACAGCGTTCTTGTTTTTTCTCTCTGAAATTAATGGAGCAGCTTTTCTCCTTCCAACTTGCAATTAGGAAACGCAATTATTGACCCGCTTTATATATATATATATATATTATATATCTGTGTGTATATATATTAATGTAAAAGAAGACCCTCTAGCTACTACTCAACTCTTTAATCATAGATTCCCTTGATCGTATATTAATGGTGCTCGATCAAATTGGTAATAGTTTTCATGATTTCGACTGAATAATGTCTGACTTGTCACGCTTGTAGTTGTGGTAACAATTTGCATTGTCTCTGCCACTGGCTCTTTCTTCTTCTTCTTCTGACAATTATCAAAGTCGGGGGAAGCATCAAACTTGTCGGTGAAGGAAATTAATGGCGCATAACTAATGGTTAATTATTACATATAACAAAAATAGACATGAATGAAATATCATCCTATGTTAATTTAGGTTTTTAGGTAAATGTGAATCCCATTTGTTGCATACCCACTATAGTATAAAACATTGTCAGGCTAAAGTCCTCGATATTTTGATTGAACCCAGCATACTCTATGTATCATTATCCTCGATGCCCATGAGGATGCCGTAGAAACATGAATCCCACGTAAGAAAAACATTTTAAAAAAAAAACCTCGAAGGTACAAAAGAGATTAGTGTTAAATCGTCTATTATATTAATCTTTTGGATGGGTATATATATATATATATATATATATAGATAGATAGATAGATACAGTGGAGTGCCCTCCCATGCCAACTCACGACAAAATTTAACCAATAATATCGCAAGGGAATGCTTGTGTGTTGTGTGTGGCTGTAAATCTGTCGTGGCAAATTAGACCACCGAATCTATATGTGCAACGATGCACTGAGCTGGAAAATGTCGGGGGCAGTCGGCCCCTTGAGATTATTCGAAGCCTCCTCCGTCGATATGTTCATTTAATTGTAATAGAAAATCATGACCTCCAAAACTCTTGTCAATTAATTCATTCGTGGAAGAGGAAAAAGCATGCATGTAGAAGACGCATTCTACTTTTGTGCTTGCAAATGAAGCATCTGAAGAAACTGTGGGCAAATTAAGCGTCTGAATCCATCCATCATGCCGAGTCGGCCTCATCGAATCGTATGTGCACAAAAGTTTCTTCTTTTTTCTGGGTGCAAAAAGGGAAAGGCGCAATGGTGATCCGTAATTAATTCAGCAAGTTGTGGGGGGGTGTGAAGTTAATTGAAGGAGAAGAGAAGAAGACAGCACAGAGAAAAATAAGTAATTAAGCGGGTAAAGCAGCTGAGGGTCGGTGAAGTGTGGGACAGATCAGGCGTCGGCCCCTCAAACACAAACATTCGAAGGTTTTCTTTCTCTCTCTTCTTCTTCCTTCTCTCTCTCTCTTTTTGAATGAAGGATTCAATGCTAATTAAATCACCCGAAGGTGGATCCAAGACCCACCGAAAGGAAAATTAATATTTCTTGCCCCCCTCCAATTAATGGAATTCTAATCCCTTTTTATGTTCTTATAATTAATGAGCTTAATGATGGGATCGACATGCTCGTATTACATACGGATCTTCTTGCTTTGCGTATACTCCAATCTTGTAAAGGGGGTAGGAATAGTACGAGGGTGAACGGGCACAGACCATCCCATTTGTGAAGATCAAGGAATCTATCTATCGGTGGATTTTGGGATTATTATACCGAAATTGAAAAGGAAAAAAAAATGGAGGGTCATGTCGTCTCTCATAGGATGGTGAGTGGTGATGGTGCTATTCATTCCACTTCACGCCTTCCCTCCACAACCTTTTGCCCGTCGAGTCAGTCACAGTTCAACATGTTTTGCACTTCCCTCCACACCTTTTCTATAATGATCCGTATACGTATAATATATCTATTTAATTCATACAAACTAAATACGTATATAGAGGTATAAATTATACACAGATATATAATTAACACATTTAATGCTATAATAATAATGATTTGATCAAAGTATTTACCATACTCTAATTCCTTGTAGTGCTTATATTGGATTATCGTATCATAGAAAAGAATTTCAGTCTATCCTTCTGTGTCATAATTTGGGGTTTTTATTAATAAAATTTTTTTTGTGATTGTGCAATGCATTTATGTACACAAGGCTTCGGCTTCAGCTTCAGCTTCAGCTTCATCACTCGGCTCCCGGTTATCCAGCCCATCTGAAACCCAAAGAATGCCCTATCCTGATCCAGCCCTTCTGGACAGCCCACCACCATATAAGCTGACATCAGAAAAATGCAGAAGAGCCCTCATCCGACACCTCCAACTTGACGTCCAACTGAAAAGCAAAGCTCACTAATTAGAGCATTAGAGCATTGGTTTGATCTCTGTACTCTCTTCTTTCTTGGCATCTAACATCAACACATGGTCACGTACTCGCTTACCGGCAAGAACTCTGGCTCATGTCTCTCGCATACTATAGGAACCTTACGCTCTACACCCCCTCCTCGATGTCAGCTCCTAACGTTGCAATCAGCCGAAGGAACGTAGAAAAAAAAGGAGGAGATGGAGGCTCATTGACTCATTAGGAGGAGGAAAAGATGAATAGGAGAATAATAGAGAGGCGCTCACGTCGACATCTTAGTCACACATCGAATGCAATATTACGTACTATTCCAGACCCGTCCCCTCCTCCATCGATAATTAGCAGGTGTTTTCTTATACTAATCTTCACGTGTCTTATACAATGCAGATACATACACACACCTTCCCAAATCGCACGACCCATATCGATAAATCCTCAGAAAGAAATTGGGGGAAAGCAGAAATGGGCACGAGATTTTCAGTCCTATTCCCTGATGTATCATTCTTCCGGAGTGGATACTGTCTGCAATATGTATGTGGATTTTATTATTATTTTTTATTCAATTTCAAGGACGTCAAATTTGACTACACTACATTCGTAGGATGAATCGGCGGGCCAAGATGATTGAGATGCCACTCAATTAAATGCATGAAGTAAATGCTCTCCTGAAGTTATTCAATCTCTACCTACGCTCACTCCATTTTAACCTGCACATCTGTGTTCCATGGCTAGGGTTCGATGCATTTTTCTTTCTGCAGCTTCCACCGGCCACTTTGTAGCGCGCTCATATTTGAATTCAAACACTGAATTGTTGGGAATTCCGTCACGGTCGACACGAACATATGCATGCCCCCACGAGAAACTCTGATCCAGTGTTGGGTCGGGGTGGGGACTTTGGGCTTGTGAAATTGTGACACCTTATCTGAAACAAACCGAACATGCCTTTCATTGACTTGTTGGTGTTGCCTCACCCTTTTTCGAATAGGAGAGTTTTGCTAAGTAATAGATTGATTAATCTCGAATTTAAATAATTCATAATTTATCAATATCCCTATTAACTCAAAAATGAATTTAGTCAGGTCGGTTACTGGGGCTTCTCGAAAGCTGAAATTGCATTTTATTAGGGCCAAACCCTAATTTTAGCTAGAGAGGAAAAAAAAAACTGGTTTCGGTTCGTTGCACCAGAATTTAGGCACTAGAGTCGGTGAATCTAACCAATGCAAGGGAGGACGATCCCCTAGCCATTACCATTGCACCGATTTGTCATGTTCGTAGTGGAAAAGCTACATAGATATGTTTCCAGATCCACCACGTCCAGTCACTGATAGTGTCGGCTGGTGCAACAGACTTGACACATCCACACATTTAAGGTAAAGGGTGCGTGTAACTTGTTCGATCCATCTTGAAAAGAAAAATGATAACTTAAAAATTAAAGTTGTAACCCTCCAATTGTATATCCATCACATGTAGGAAGTAGATTACTAATGCACTGATGGTTAAGAAATGGCAGGACGTATGTAATAATAACATATCGAATGAATTATATAACGAAATCAATATTTGTAACTAGCTCAACTATACTCAGATTAAAATGTATCCTACTCAGCAATAAGGATTAGGATGTAACCCTAATATAATCATAATTAAAAACATTTTATTTTCCGGATGACAAAATCATGAGCCTTCCCTCGACAGCTATTCTTTTGTGTTTGAAGTAGGAGAGCGGCCACTTCTACTTAAGAGCCATATCTCATTGATTTCCCGATCAAACTTCGGATTTATATTAATCGGCCGTAACTGGATAAGATTTCCCTTTGATCGGCTCGAAGCTCATCTCGGAATTTGCCGAGGGTGTCATCATCGTTCTCGAAATTACCTCCTCTTCTTTTATTAAAGGTGGGGGGAAAAGCAACCTTCCAATTCATTAGTTTAACTGAATTTTAAGGTCATTTTAATTTGGACCCAGCAGCCAACAGTTGGTACATTTTTGTTTACCAAGATCGATCAAAGAAGAAAGTATAATAATATTTAATTTCTGTATAAATATATGTATATATCGGATGAGATCACGGCCATTGAAATACAGGTCCCACTTCTACCTCCCAACACATTGAAACGTGAACCCAAACTTTCCGCTACACTAGCTTTACATACCCTCCCGCCGAAGCCCTTCCCAACAGCACACCAAACTACCAACTCCTCACCTCTAACTCCCACTCCCGATCTCCCAGCCGAATATAAGTTGTCACCCCATCTCGATTCACAGAAACAATCATGCCTTCTTCTTCTTCTTCTTCTTCTGCTACCATAATAACCTCAAAATGCACCGTATACCCGTTGGAGGAATCGGCCATCACCTCCCTCAAGCTGTCTGTCTCCGACATCCCCATGCTTTCCTGCCACTACATCCAGAAGGGCGTCCTCTTAACATCCCCAGCTGATCTCCCCTTCGACCACCTCCTCACCCGACTCCGCCGCGCCCTTTCCTCCGCCCTCTCCCACTTCCCTGCCCTCGCAGGGCGCCTCTCTACTGATCCCCTCGGCCACATCCACATCCTCTGCAATGACTCCGGCATCGACTTCATCGCTGCCCACGCCCTGCACATCACTGTGGACTCCATTCTCTCCCCACTTTACGTCCCCGACTTTGTCAAATCCTTCTTCGCCTACGACAAGACCGTCAGCTATTCTGGCCACTCCCGCCCCCTTGCTGCCGTCCAGGTCACAGAGCTCGCTGATGGCATCTTTGTTGGCTGTACTGTCAACCACGCCGTCACTGACGGCACCTCGTTCTGGCAGTTCTTCAACACCTTCGCGGACATCTGCAAGTCCGGCGGGGGTCCCGCTAAGAGGATCTCCCACTCGGCGGACTTCTCCCGGGATACTGTATTCGACTCTCCTGCGGTGCTCCCTTTCCCACCCGGTGGCCCCGTGGTCACCTTTAATGGGGACGAGCAGCTGATGGAGAGGATATTCCACTTCAGCAAGGAGGCGATCTTGAGGCTGAAGTCGAAAGCCAATCGTGCCGTCATCAGCTTCACTGGCACGACCGAGATCACGGGGAAGCGGACCAACGAAAACTGGGAAACAGCTAATGGCAAGACGACGCCGCTCAAAACAGCGGAGATCTCGTCGTTTCAGTCCCTTTGCGCGCATCTTTGGCGCTGTGTGACACGCGCGAGGAGATTGCCCGGGACCAAAACGACGACTTTCCGGTTGGCCGTGAACTGCCGCCACCGGCTCGAGCCGCGGCTCCACCCCTACTACTTCGGGAACGCGATACAAAGCATCCCGACGGCCGCCACCGCCGGGGAGCTGCTGTCTCGAGATCTGAGCTGGTCCGCCGGCCTCCTGCACAAGAACGTTGCAGCGCACGGGGACGAAACCGTGCGGAAGGGCATATCAGACTGGGAGACCTCGCCTGGGCTGTTCCCACTCGGGAACGCCGATGGAGCGTCGATAACTATGGGAAGCTCTCCGAGGTTCCCGATGTACGATAACGATTTCGGGTGGGGACAGCCGCTGGCGATAAGGAGCGGCGGGGCCAACAAGTTCGATGGGAAGATTTCAGCCTTTCCCGGGAGAGAAGGTGGCGGTAGCGTGGATCTCGAGGTGGTGCTGGCGCCGGGTACGATGGCAGAGCTCGAGAGCGACGCGGAGTTCATGCAGTTGGTGACCCCCCATGACCGTTCGTTCAAGTCAACGTGATCAAGCAAGCGAAGGGTCAACCATGACCAGCGTGTGTCACGAGTGACCTTCCTTCTGCGGGTCAAAGTGGTAAAACAAATAAGTATCCGAAACCTAGGGTTGCGATCTTTTGGGAACTGATATTTGCTGCATGAAAGATCTTTTATTTTTTGTTTGGTCGAAACGTGCGAGCTAATTTTTGTAAGTTTTATTGTCCTATGCAAAGACGGGAGGCTTTATCCGTAACGCTAAACCAGGCCAGGCTAAGACCTTGTTCAGAAGTTTTATGGTTGCATTGGGATTCTTACATCACAACGAAGGCTCCGTTTGGTAAGTTTATGGTCTGCTCTCTCTATCAGATGGGATGATCCGATTTTGCATGGGCTAAATTGACACCTGCCGATCACATTTACGACCGCCGATTATGATTACATGAGAGATGGTTTTACAATGTCCTGTCTGACAATCAAGAAGACCGGCTACCCAGATTTCGCACGTTTCTCTTTTATTAGATGATGCACGTTATAGAGATTATAGAAAGGAGCAATACAGGTGTAGCAGGGGATCATGGGTTCTAGCTGGGTCTACCTACAACAAGATGTCGAGCCAAAGCAATCATCGACATGTCCGAGTCTCGTAGAATCTTGCCTCTGCATTCTTTTCTCAGTGAAAGATCCACATGAAACTCAACAGTACAAAGAAGCAACAGTTCCCATCACTTTGCTGGATGAGTTGCAGTTGTTCCATGTTGACCGGCACACACAAAAGAACACAAAGCAAAAGCAAACTCCAATCCCCATATAGTAAAATTGAACGAAGGTGATATCAGAAACAAGCTTTCAAACTTTTCAGAGCCCAAGATTCTCTAGTTTGAATCTTTTAAGCTGAGCAGGTACAGTATGCTAAACTTCGGGAAAAAGCAAGATTTTCCAGGACCAGGAGAACAATCTTCCATTAATGCATCAAGATGATATTTGTACGCGTCATTGATCCCAAATGTACAATAAATGAACAAACACATCATCACAATAGCAATAACCCCACAGGATCACATCACACTAATAACAGCTCATACCTAAAATGGCCCGCCCTTACAAGCGAGCTGGCATGATACTGAATCACCTGTAGTTCACTTCTGGAGATGGGAAGAGCCGTTTGGCAAGCCATTGGATGGGCCTAAGCAGCTGGGCTCGCTTCTTCCGCCAGAACCAAATAGCAGCATTGTACTGCTCATTCCTGATCTTCCGAGTGGCTGCCCTCCAGTCGTACTTCTCCATCTCCTCCCGAGCAGCCTTTCCAATTCTATCCCTCAACTCTCGGTTCCGCAACAGTGGTTCCAACTTGCTGAGACAGTCCTCAAGGTCACCTGGGCTAAACAAGTACCCAGTTTTACCCTCCTGATCTGAGGGGATGATCTCAGGAATTCCCCCGGCACGGGCCGCCACCACAGGGAGACCAGAGGACATGGCCTCTAGGACCACGAGGCCCAGGGTCTCGGATTCAGAAGGCATCACAAAGATATCTCCACTCGCGTATGCTTGAGAGAGCTCCTCGCCCTGAAGCATCCCTGTGAAGACAGCGGGCATTCCAGAGAACATCCTCTCAAGCTCCTCCCTACAAAGAAAGAAGAAACTAGTTTTACTTCATTTAATGCAAATGAAAAGATTCTCTTTCCCTCATTTATAATCTTTCTAAGTCAAGAGAAGGACCGTTCAATTAAAAAAAAAAACATCTGCTTGGTCAGGACAGTTATTTCCTTTTGTTTTCTTGATGAGGAGAAAAAAAAAGCATCTAGTTTTGTCTCTCAAGATGGGCTTAAATAAAATACAAGGCATGGGTAATTTTTCAAAGATGTGCTTTCCACTGAAAGCATGTTTCACTCAAATTCAAAGTAAGTGGGAAGAGTATTATGCTCAAGAGATAATTGCATCTATTTACACGAATCGTATAAAACTATTTTCCTCTTTGATGAATAAAGATAAAACCATTTCTGTATACATAAAGTTTTTCAGACTTCAAAATTTGCAAAATGTAAGCAAGCAAAGCTGGATAGAGGTACCTATATGGCCCATCTCCAATGAAGGCTATTCGTGCTTCAGGTATTCTATCCATGACCCTGTCATATTTGAGAGGAAAAAAAATCAGATGATAATTACTAAAGAGAATCAATCCCCTCTTTTTGTTTGCTTGAAAGGAAAGAAAATCTTAAGACTCAATTATTTTCGTCAAAATTTAAGGGACAAAGCCAGATGCCAGCCACAAGAGTTTTGCTTAATAGGGTCTGCCTTGTTTGGATTTGACAAACCTTTTTAGGAAATCCAAGCTCTTCTCAACTCCAAGTCGTCCCACATGAACTATCAAAGGTCTATCAGGCTCACCATTGCTGATTACAAAAGAAAGCTTGTTAGCAAGAGAAGCTCATGTTTTTGTTGCAATCAGACAATGAGGAAAAAGGTAAAATGAAGAAAAAACCATTAAAAGAAATTCCCACCTGAGTCTCAATCGCATTTCATGAGACTGAAAACAAGGGTGGAAGCTCACAGAATCAACACCCTTATTCCAAAGCCGAATCTTATTAGCTGAAAACAAGACACAGAAGTAGCCAGTCAAATTATTATTTTGCAATTCTGAGACTCAGAGTTGGCACAATTAAAATAGCATCTAAATAACATAACAGTGCCTCCTAATTGGATGAAATACTTGCGCATGTAAAATATGAGAAACCAAAAATCGCTAATATGCAAGGAAAGAATTCTGTGACGACAGACAATTGCATAAAAATACAATAAGAGCACTTTGCAACATGTTATTGCCTGCTGTCACTCTGTAAGATTGAAGATCCCTTGCTATGGCAGCTGAGGGCACCAGGGTCAGATCAGCCGCCCTGTGAAGAAACTCTGCCAAGAAATGAAATACATGTAAAGAAATCCAGACTCTGACTCTTCAGTATCAATTTAACAAGGCAGATAGAAGAGCTTTCACATACTTATTATCAACCACATAGGTTTCACCAGCCAACTAAACGTGTACCTTGGAATATATCTGTGATAACAGATTAAAAATGTCAAAATTGGAGCAGAACAAGAAGGTAATTTATTAATCAATGTACCAATTCTGGCAAGCTCTAGGATCAACTTACACTGGCACATGAGTATGATAGGACATTACTATTGGGACACAGAGCATTTTTGCAATAGCAAGGGCACCAAAAACCTACACAAAGTCGGAGAACCCTAAAGTTATTAAGTCTGCGGAGCATGTCCAGAGATCATTACAGTAATGAAGCCAAAATTGATGAGCCAGAGCAAGTTTCAGATGTGGCAAAAATTCAAGCACTTACCATTATTCCAGGGGAGGATGCATGGATAATGTCCGGCTTGAATTTTGCAACCTCTGAAATTATTCTAGGACTAAGAGCTAAGGAAAGGGGAACCTTCTGATACCAGGGACAAGGAAAGCTGTAACAGAGATACAACAGAACTCTGAATAAGTTAAAGATTTTGATGATTTAATTTGTTTTGCAGAATCACGCGCATAATGAGAGCACAAACCGATAATTAAGAGGCAGAAAAGGAAAAAAAGTGTATATATCCTACAACCAAGAGTGATTACATGGAGAAATTAACATAAAAAAACCAATTAGAATCATAACAACCTTCGTGATCCTATCAACTTAGCCCCGTAGAATTCATCAGGTACCCCTTCATGTGTTGTCACAACCAATACCTGCAATAACCATCCATCAAATAATCACACCAAGCAAAATCGTGGATAACCTTGCTGCTTAAATCTTGGATGAATGCATACATTGGCTTACAAGTGCCCCGGAAATGCTTACCTCATCCCCCATTTCTCTCAAGTACTTGATGAAGTTCTGGAACCGATTCTTATATCCAGAAACGTACCTGTGAAAATAGAAGACAAATAAAGAGAATAGTGTATAACATCTGACTCTGAAAAATGGTCCAAGAAGAAGAGCAAACACCTCGATACAAATGCTGCACAACAGGAGTACACAACATTAATTATGTTAAAAGTTGATTCCGACATATAGTAAACAGAGTGAGTACCATTAGAAAAAAGATCCTTTAAGTCAAGATCATCCACATTTAATGCAAAAATAAAAAATAAAAAATCGCCACTTTCACATCAGCTGCCCCGTTTCCTAGAGCACAACATAACGGGAAACGTTATTTTGAGCTTTAACTCAACATTCCAATTTGCAGCAGCAAACATTGGAGAAATGTCGAAGGCACATCCTAGAATATGACCGAATCCCGATTTCCTCGATTTGATCCCGTACGCGACAAATGTAGAATTGTTTGCATTCTACAGATCCCATACAGACATTCCATCAAACAGGCATGTCAGGCCAAAGCAGAGAAAATTCAAGCTCAGGCAAGAACCAAAACTAAACTCTGAACACAGCAAGCAAAATGACAGCCCAAAGACAGATAATTAATTAGCTCAGCAGCAGTAGAGACTGACGCAAAGGGGGAAGGCTCCACAAAGAGGGCAATTCGGCGAGGCCGGGAAACGTTTGCAGATTCGACCATCAGGGGAGGACCCTCTTCTTCTTCTTCCTCCTCCTCATCCTCTTCCATTCTGAGCTCTGCAATGGTCATGTCTTTGGCTTTCACGGCGAACTGCCTTCCCCTACTCTCACTCCTCGGCCCGTTTAGCTTCAAAGAGCTGATGGGTCTTCTGGGACAGGAGACACAGGAGACCGTGGGAACTAAAGTGGACGCAGAGAAGAAGCTGGAGCAAGAACAGGGGCAGGAAGAGGAAGCAGAGACAGGATTTACAGAGAGAGGAGGGGAGACCATGATGGTACTACCGGTTGGATATATAATTGGGGAGAATGGTTTGAGCGAGAGAGGTGAATTTAGAGAGCTGTGGGAAGGCATTTTGAGTTGAATTATTGATTTTTTCTCGAATGGAAAAAAAAAGAAGAAGAGAAAAAGGAAAGACCGAAACAAGAATCTCAGGGGAGTCGTAGGGGACATTAGAATTGGATATTCTCCTCCATGAGAAGGCTCCGAAAGGTATCAAATGAGAAGCTCTTTGAGCATATGCTTATTATTGTTTAATGTGGGGACCATTTCTGCCCCCAAATATTCTTATGGTGTCCTCCAAAAACTACTCGGTAATTTCACCTCATCATCATACCCTACCTATAATTATACCCTACCTATAATGAGGTCAAAATTGTATATTTTACATTTAAATATAAATTATTTATAATTAATTTATATTTAAATTAATGAAAAATACTATTTTATGTCAATCAAATGCTAAACCATCTGCCATCAATCATTGAATTATACATACTAGAAGGGAAAAAAAAAGGCAAAGATGATTTTGAAAATATTTGGAAAATGTAGCGTCATTTTTTTCTTTTATATATTTGTATGTGAATGGGGCAGTTGACTATCGTAAAGAATTTATTATTACTGGTTAAAAAAAAAAGAAAAGGTAGCAGGCGCGGCAATGGTGGACTTGATAATTAAATTTGATAAGAGTATCTTCGAGCTGTTCGAGCTTGCCCTTGACTTTCAGAGCCCAGATAGATCGTTCCCCTGTAGATCTATCTGGCCTGATCCCCACTCATATCGGGTTGGCAAGAGGCAAGAGGCAAGAGCTTCCTCTCCACTCTCGAGCGGCCGTGGGTCGGATCAGAGGCGGAAAACGCCCTCCCGGTCGTGGCTGGACTTGAGTTTCCATGTCGACCCAAGAGGCCATGCCTGACGCCTTTGCCGTTCGGTACAGCTCAGGTTACCTTTTTATTTGGTTAAATAAAGATAGCGGAAAGAAAGGGAGAAATTCAAGCGTGTCTTTTTCGAGGATTTTTACAGCAGAAACCGTGCCATACTTGACCCTTCCCACGCATGCGATTCGGATAAAATTTTTAGTAATAAACTGATTGACAGTTTCCTTTTTTTTTTGGGGGGGGGGGGNAAAATTACGGTGTGGTGTCGGCGTTTTCCGGTAGGATCGTACGAGATGAATCCTCAACCACGCAATGATTGACACCTCTCGTGATCATCGGAGTAATCCCAATCAGACAGACTGGCCGCTTCCCTCCTTATCCTCGCTTCCAATAAATCTGATGGATTATCCGCCGTCATCCACCACCAATCGGGGCAACGACTGTGCAAGTTAACAACGACAAGAACCATCAGCTTAGCACAGAGTTTCACCAGTTAAGTCCATGAAACCCTACCGTTACTGAGAAGGTCCCGATTGTTTACTGTTGAAACCTTACTGATATCCGATCGATCGGTTAACATTGAAACAGCCTCTCTAAGTCAGGACCATTAACATGTTCTTTTTCTCTTTTATGTTAAGCAAGTGCAACTTAGACCAGATTGCAGATTGATTGTTGAACGATGAAAAGGTAGGCTTATTCCACACGTAGACGCAAGAGAACACCCCTACGTCTGTGTCTGAGCTCTCATGAATGCATTTTCCTTCATTTTTTTTTGAGCTCTGATGAATGAATTTTCCTTCCTTTTTTTTCATCCAATATATCATATTAGGATAACTAATTAATTTACTTAATTATATATTATACAGCATAAATTTTATCATTAATTTTCTAATACCAATCCATAAAAACTTCAAATTTTATATTTAACATATTATATATTATTAATTGACCAATTAATTGACCCTTCAAGCCGAATAGATATCCTTTCTAATATGCTGCATGTTGATTTTATGAGCGTGTAAGATACGATCCACGAGAAATCAAGTAATTGGCTTAATATTGTCAGAAAGTAAGTTTCTGTGGGAATCATTTTGGAGAGGCCCAGCCAGGTGAGATTGAGAGAGAGAGAGAGAGAGAGAGAGGATAGCATGCGAGTGACATGGGGAAAATAGGATTGAGAAGGTGGGTCAGTGAACCGACACGGACTTGACTCAATTGGTTCCAAACTCCATTCTTTTTTTTGGGTTAAATAATGCATTTGGACCCATCGGAGTTGTCCGGTACTGATTTTAGATCTTGTGAGTTGTTAAAATTACTTATAATATATTGATTTAACTTAAATATATATCCGTTCATATTTATTAATATTTGATTATTTTAATTCTGTTAATTTTTTGAATATTTTATAACGGGAATGGAAAATGAAAATTTTAATTTTAAACATCAACGGAGGTTTTTGAGCTCAACATTGAGTGCGAGAAAGAGGTAACCATGACTCTTACTAACACCAATTTCATTTAAAATCTTAATATCGTATCAGTGACAACTAATTGCACCAGCAGCATCCCCATTGAACATTATTATGGTTTTCAGGATTAAGGGGAAAAGGGTAAGCGTGAGAAGATCGCGTGATGAAAAAGACAAGATCATTGGGATTAAGTTCCGCTGCTAACTGTAACATCATCACACAACGGTCCAAATTAAGCTTTCCCTCTTCATATGTTTGTGTGTGTGTGTGTGTATGCATATATATATACACGTGCACACATTGCGTTAAGCAAAATGATCGGCTATTTTCTTAAGCTAGTAAGTTAATTATTTGTTAATCGAAGTAATTTGATGTGTTATATGATGAATAAGATTAAGAATTGGAATTTCATAAATTAAATAAAAAACTATTTTAAGATTAATAAATTGACATTATGATTTGGAATGGTGGAAGGTAGATGATGACGTGGGCAATACATTGGGATTAGACAAAATTGAAAAAAAAAAAAAAGAGGCAGCCAGACTCTATGATATAGAAACATAAATAAATTGGAGAATCAAAATATTCCCAAGGATATGCTTTTACCACTTAGATGATTAATATCACACGAAACGTGATGCACCCGATTCACCTGGATAATCATATCATTTAATATACTTTTTTTTATTTTTAATATAAACAGCACACTTTGAATCATCGCGTCAAGATGTCTTGATTTTTCAGCTCGCATTCCCAGTAGACGGGCAAATTTCTCGAGTTACGGATTTTATCTATCTACCAAACTTGTGTACTTTATAGATCTATTAAAGCACGTGATAAAAGATTGAGCACCCGACAAAGTCATGGGGGGGGGGGGGGGGGGGGAAATATAAAAAGAGCACGCGACGAGAGTGAATCAAGTGAAGGTACGGGGGAAATGGGTCAGACCAAGAGGCCCATTACGTTCCTCCTGGCCCAATTTTTTAAGATGTGGGCGGCTGAGGAAGGAATGGACCCGACAGCAGAGACGTCTAAGCCAGACCGGTGGGAGAAGCCATCCTGTACGATGATGCCACCACATTACGCTATTTACATCATGCAATGAATCGGAGCCCGGCTTCACCTACTTAAGTCAGCTGTCTTGTCAAATTAATTAGTCATCTCACGAAAACAAAAGAAAAAAACGAAGCGTGTTATTTTCTGTCACAAATCGAGATCCCCCCCCGACCAAGCCTTCTCGGCAGTACTCTTGGTCCATCCATCCTTTACGAGCCACACGATTTGTCTGTGTAGGTAGGACTTGTACATCCAGGGCCCGGTCATGTCTCTTACACGTACATGGGGAGCACATGCTTGGAGGAAAAGGGACGTCCAACCCCGAGCTTCATAGCAGCAACACGTGTTCCATTAAATTCGTGGGGTCCGGTGTCCTGTTTTCGGAGATGGGCCCACGGCCAGATGGCAAGACCCAAAAAAGTAGCCCAGCATTCAATGGAGGGACGGACGGGCTGAGCCGTATAATCTCGGGCCGATGTGGTCCCAACCAAGAAGAAATTCGGACCACATTTTCTTGGTGTGTGCAATTGGATATGTAAAAACTCAGAATTGGTTTTAATTAGATGAATCCATTAAAAGAATGCTGGAATCCAATAATTATTCGAGAGGAAGAGATGTATTGAATCTAGATGGGCTAGACCAATATTTTTGCATTAATATACTATACGCTATAGCAAATTATTCAACATTTTTAATTACACGATCGTTATGATTCTACTTGTTTAGCTTAATTAATTAAGGGAAAATTCAAAACAAAAAATCAAAACTCACTCTTATAGATGATAATCATGATATACAGAAATAGGATCTGTACTCTGTAATCAAACTCCACGTATCACAATAGCAATATGGATATTTGTTTTTTTTTTCCTTTATAAAATCTTTCAACTTACGAAAATTCCATATGCAAATTAATTAGGCACGACTCATTTCCTTTGACTAATGCATCACTTAGTCGATATTAATCAAGCCTTCTCTTTCTTCGACGGCACCCGACCGTCGGTCCCGGCAAGCATCGCATACTTGTCCTTCCTCGTGAGGCCGGTGCACTCGAACCCCAGAGTCCCCGCCAGCACCTTCTGGATGTAATTCGCAACCTCTATCGCGGACTTGCCTCCACCGCAGCACGTGAACTCCGACGGCAGCTGACTCAGGAACGTGATCTCGTAGGTCGGCATCGGGTTCATGAACACGAAGTACGGGTCGAGCATCTTGAAGCCCCTCACGGTCGTGCCGTAGAACACTGTCTGCTTCGTGTTGATGGCCACAGGCACGATCCGGTCGGTGAGCTCGGCAAACAGGGCGCTGAACCTCAGCAGGAACGGCTCACGGCAAGTCGTCCCCTCGGGGCAGATCACGAGGTCGCCCTCCTCAAGGAGGCGCTTGATGTTCTCGGCGTCCTTCTCCCGCTCCCTCGAGAGGGCGACGGCCTTGATCGGGGATATGATCTCGGTGAACTTGCTGATGCTGTACGTGACGCAGCTGATCTTCCGGCCTAGAGCGACGGCCGTGACGACCGGGTCGAGGACCGTCCGGTGGTTGCACACGAAGAGGACCCCGGGCTGGCCCTTCTTCGGGGGCGGCGGCGGGGTGCCCTTGACAACGACCTTGATTCCGAGGAGCTTGTAGTTGTAGTAGGCGAGGCGTTCGGGCAAGGGGATGTTGAGGTAAACCCTGAGGATAGAGAGGATGATTCCGATGGGGAGCCACAGAAAGGTGAGGAGAGCCACCAAAGGGGTGGGCCTCTGAACCAGACGGCCCTCATGGAAGATGACGGGGCTCAGGAGCTTGCTCCTTGACAGTGGCTCGCACTTCGTTCGTGGCACCTTGTATGCTTCCTGCAAATTTCAACATTCAATCAATCGATCACATGATAATTTATTAATAACTTTGAGCTCTCTCCCCCACATTCTACGTACAATAGCGTACAACGTCTTATATTTTTAATCTGGGAGTGATTTGACATTAATCTTCCATGCTAGGTACTTACGTTACATCGATTACATTGTTATTCTTTGTCGGGTGGAAATAGTGTTTTTTAAGAAAATTTCCTCTTGAATAGGTTAAGAATGTTCTGCAAGTTTGGTTTATCTCTTGCTTAGGGAGACTGACCAAGGATGGGAAGACCTGCCAATTTTCATGATATAAGGTCATGCAATTAACCCACCTCACAGTTGAAGAACAATAATTGAACAGCCAATTTGTTGGTTGGAACTAACAAGGCATTGCATGACAATATAACTGTTTTTATTTTTTTGATCTCGAGAGCACATAGATCTTAAGTTCCACATAGAGGTCATGATATATACGTGTCTCTATGCAAAATTAATCATTTGAACCAAGAGGCTCCAAGGTCATCACACGTAAATTAAGATCAGTCCTGCACGTGTAGAAGATGTGATAAGTTGACACGAAATATCTTTATTAGAAATATTGTATACATAAGGATCTCCAATTAATTTGGATGTGCTTGAGTAGTTCCAGAAGAACAAGGACAAGGGATGTCACTCTCTTTTATGGTCTTGTTAAAAGGATATAAAGAACAATGTCAGAAAATCCACTGGCAACTGACGAATAAATGGAAATTTCAGGCGGTCCAACCTTTGCATCCTCGATTTATATTCATATATATAATATAAATTAAATTAAAAAAAGGAATTTTGAAACACGTAATATACTAGGGTAAAGAAAGAAAACGATGAATCACGGACCAAAAAAAAAGTTACTCGTATCACGTAGTTAGTATGTTCTCTGGGAAAGAGTATGAGCATATATATTCGCGAATGCTTGTGAAGTCGCACCCGGTGATTGTTATGAACTGTGATAGATCATCCGTGTCGATGCTGCATAAGATGCAAATAAAAAAGGATGAATGAAATAGAGTGGTAAATTTAGGGTTGGTGGATGATTTACCTTGCAAATCGACATGAATTCGCGGTCACTCTTGCTGTCTCCTAGACCCACATCAGGCATGTCCATGCCGAATTCCTTGATAATGGCTTCCCTCTTGTGCTCTCCGACGAGGATGCCTGGTTTCTTGACAAACCCAGTGGCCCTTCCAGACTTCGAGACTTCGAGCTCGGTCCCAAGCACCTTGTCGGCGCCTAAAAACGTCTTGACGAAGGGCTCCACCATGATCCTGGGGTTGGCGGTGACGATGTACCTCCTGCCGAAGGAGTTGAACACCCTCCATGTCTCTGGGTGGACGTCCTCCGCATAGAACTTGGGCAAAACCGACCTCGACACGATCTCGATGTCCCTCATCTTGAGCCCAGCAAACGAGATGAATACGAGGGTTTTGATCGCCAGTGTCTCCGACGCGAACAAGTACGTGAGGTAAACAAAGGGGACGGCTGCCAGTAGGATCAGCGCCCTCATCAAGCTGCCGGCCTCGAGCGCGACGAGCATGAAGTAGGGGAATGAGCTCCGCGAGACCAGAAGCGTGCCGTCAAGGTCCGCCGCCACGGCCTGATCCGACCGCCCGTCGCTGCTGCACACTGAGACCGGCTCGAAATGGCGGTGCTCAGCCCCCATGAACATCTTGGCTGGCTAGCTGTGATTCGATAAATGCGCACCCGTCCTATGCGGTCGCGTGCGTGTAAAGTACAATGTGGCTGGAGAAGCCGAGGGTGCCGTCGAGTGAGAGAGAGAGAGAGAGGGGGAGGGAGGGCGTTGGTGAAATTTATTCCCGGGGCCTAGAGATTGTAAGTGATCACTCTCTCTGTACTGTGTTGAGAGTCGCATATGGGAGGTATATATAAAGGCAAATAAATTACTTAATAGAACTTTTTTTTTATAATTAATATCTCATATTCAATTCTATTAATATAAAAAAATTCACATTTAAAAGAGTTTTATATATTTATTATATAAATTTAATTTAAACTTGAATTACTCCCTATCTATTAAATTTATATAGAAGGGTCGAAGAAGAAGAGGAGGAGGTGTGGGGGGAGAGTCGTCTCTTGAGTGGTTGAGAGTCGATGGGGAGGCACCTACAGCTACACGCTTTCATTCAATTGGCACACATTTTTAGTTTCAAGGCGCCGGCCACATGCCTTCTCCCTTAATTTTCAACCTCACCACTCGGGTTGTTAGAGCCAAGCTGGTTCTCATGATCATGCCCATGCCCGGCTCCTGCTCATGACGGCCTCCTCTTTATGATTACTATTATGACCGTACTGAATATATGTTGTAATTGATTGTAATGAGGGCTGCGTACCCATCTAATAAAAATAGCTTCACTAATTAATCCTTTTTAATTAAAAATATTTTAAATCCCATCCCGACAAATTTAAAAAATTAGTGGTATAACTTATTCTATACTAAATAAACTCTGTCAAGCTAATTTAGATACAGATTTATCAATATCAAGTTAGACTATATTGTAAAATGAAAGAAAAAAAATGTTATAATATAAATTTATTAAAATAATTTAATATTTCTTCTATTTAAATAAAAATTTATCGTGGGCAACTGCATACGGATGGCCTCCTTCAATGCGTGTGTTATAAATGTGATTCATGGTCCAAGATTGAAGGGTGTAATTAATTTTTGTCTCTAGATAAAATATGTACAAATGGTATGTCTCTCTCTCTCTCTCTCTCTCTCTCTCTCTCTCTCTCTCACACACACACACACACACATATATATATATATATATTTCGTGATAAAGGTAATGGCAGCAGCGATGAGATTATTAATAAAACCGTACATTTTCAAGATGGATATCTGCTAATTGCGTACTGCGTGCATCGTCCGACACGATCTCAGACAATTGCTCATGTTAATAGAGATGCCGTACTTAATAACAACATGAAAAATATGGTCTCCCACAGTGAGTTCGCGTCGATTCGGATCCACGATCCCTGTCCTTAATTTTGAAATTTCGGCATCACCCGTCATGTTGAATCTGCCGGTACCGAGACTTCCAGAAAACATGATCGACTTCATCTCGATATTCCCTTTCGTTTGTGACAATTCTCTCCAACCCATCCTAAAGTTGGTCAATTCTTTGGCGATCTGACATTCTTGCGTCTAAGCTCATACGAAAGGCGGGCATAATTACGTGACTTGTGTCAACGCAAGGTTTTTCCCCGGCTTCCTTCGCACGACAAAATTTAACAAGAGACCATATCTTGCGGGGTCGTCGTTATGTACCACGTATCGGTCGGTCCCATCTATGATGTCTCGAGCACCTATTAATCCAGCCAAACTCATTGCCAAGGGTCAAAAGGCTACGGTAACAACGATCGCGCATCAATCAGTGAACGAACGAGAAATCTCTTGAGCGTTGGCCAGCCATAACTGAAGGCTTCAGCAAAAACATGGATCATGGCAATCATATGTGCAGCTCGTGATGCCGCTTACTCGATTCTTCCATCCAGCACACAGAGGATAGGGATCGGGACAGATGTCTACACCCAAAACAGTCAAGAGAGATACTCCCCGAGATCGACGGACGGAAATAGAGGGGGCCGGCTAATAAATTTGCTCCAACGGTCTCTTGATTACTGGCATAAGTTTCCAACGGGAAGACACATTCAACAATCTAACCAGACCCTTCGCGCGTTGGTTTACCTCGAAAAGAAATCGTCGACTTGAGGAGCAATCTAAAGCCACAGAAAACTTAGGGGCCGAGGGAACTTAAATCTCCATGCGAAACATGCTGTGATTTTTATACTTTAATTAACCAAAAACAAAACAAGACAAAAAAAGCAGCAGGTGCAGGAATTGATCTGCCAATGATGTGACGTCGTATTCTGCTCGCCTTAATTTTCCATCCCACCTGATTAAGTTGGCCGCTAATTAAAGCTTTTTGTATTTTGTTTATTTTTTAAATTCGTAATATCCCTATCATCATAGTTTTAAAAACCGGACCGGGCCGGCCGGTTCGACCGGTTCAACCGGGAACCGGCCACTCACCCGGTCCGGTTCCTTCAAAAAACCCAATTGCATATTAAAAGAGAAAAAATCCGATTGAACCGGCCGGTTCCCGGTCCGACCGGTGAACCCAATTGAACCCATGAGAAAACCGACCGACTTAAAATTAAAACAAAAACAAAAACATATTGTAATGTACCTATTTTATTTTACTAAACTTATATTTACATTTTATATTAAACTTTTG
>CXYZ01006865.1:818921-876173 GCA_900006705.1 Sonneratia caseolaris
CCCCCCCCCCCCCCCCCCCCCAAATCTTCTTCTTCCTCCTCCTACGGGGAAAAAAAACTCTGTATTGAATATGAAAACACTTTTTTTTCGATTTATAAGATATAAAATAATGTAAAATAATAAAAAAGCAAAAAAAAAGTAGGAAAAGCTCACTTCTTATAATTAAATTCAAAATTTATTGTACTCACCGAAGAATTGATTTTGGACCAAAACTCTTTTATTTATTTATTTGAGATTCTACTTTGATACTATTTTTGTTGGCACTAATAGAAAAGGAAGAGGCTTCAATCAGGAAGATAATGACGGAGTTACGAAGGCAGGGTCCTACCAATCACTATCGAAAACAAATCTGGACCGTCCGATGTGGAGGCCCCACTTGTCCTTATCATGAGCCAGCGTGGAAGTAGGAGGATCATGACGCGCGTGCTCGGCTTTGGGCGCGTGCCCAGGCTGTCGGTTTGGGCTTTGGACTTGGAGGGGCCAGCAGAGTGGCACGGCTCAAGCTACTTCCGCCCTACAGTTAACAATCAAAAGCTAGGCAGGCAGCGAGGCCCGAATCGACCGCTCCCACTCCTCTCTCTCTCTCTCTCTCTGTCTTCGCCCCAAAACTTTTTATTTTTTAATTTCTTCGCCCTGCAAACGGTAAAAATGGTCATTGGTGGAGGACTTATTTCTTATCTTACAGTCTCCAGTGCACTTCGCTTGCTGTAACTTCAATCGATACGGATTGTTGAAGCCTATTATAGTATAATCCAAGCTGGTCAGTCGTCAGTCAAAAAATTCAGGTGACTAATCATCAAGTGAAATTTAAAAGAAGGAAAATAGGAGCAGTCATTTACTATAATTTGTATTGTGCTTTAATATCTTATTGCGGTATTGGAGAAGCCATCCTCACCAACCATTTTAAGGGGTCGAGTAATCATGCATATTTATTGCGAGGGATCACGGCCAAAACTGAAACACCTAGAAGTACGTTGAGATAAAGATAGAGGGCTTAATTGAAATTAACTCTAAATATAAGCGGCCTAAGGATTAAATAAAAAAATGAGGGGACTAATTTGAGAGATACTTGACTCACGCGCGCTCAAAATTTCGGGGGGGCACACGCGCCTCCGTGAGAAATTCGGCTCTTGTACATAGTGAGGAGCGTTGAAAGTGGCGACTATCTCTTTGGTCGGGGGACTGGATGATTTTTCTAATGTAAATAAATATATTATATTATGGTTGATTTGGTATGACTTAATGTATTATAAATAACATCTTAGATACAAATATTAATTTAAATGCTGATTTTTATGAAATAAAATTCCTCTGGAGGGAATTAATTGGGAAAATAAAACAATTACGGGCAATATTTGACGATCGGGATTTGGATCTGAGCTGTCTCTTGAATTTTGACACAAAACCTTCATGGACGTGGGAACGGGAAACAGGCTGTTTGTCTGAGGTAAACAATTAAGAACCCCCTGCCACCCGTAACATGGACGGACTATTCTGACCCTTTATTTATTATGAGGACGTGAATACTCGATTAATTTCAAAAGTGACCCCCTCACTGTTGCTCACTTCACAGATTGGCCCCCTGTTTTTGATGGTTCAGTTAATTAGCCCCAATCGATTACACGTAGACTCATCTTAGCCGTTGAAGCAGTCTATATATTGATTGCCATGGACTGTCAGGGGAACGTGCCACGGTGTTGGTTTGGTCCGGAACGAAGGCCCGGAGAATAATCGAATACAGAGAATTCGTGTCCTCTCTCTATCTCCTCTCTTCGACCTCTCTCTTTCCAAGGAGGCTCTCACCTTTCCTCTGCGCTCAAGGAGTGAGAGAAAGAGAGAGGAATCTGCTCAGTTCCACATAAATATTCACACTCAGCTCGCTCACTCGGCACTCACTACTCTCTTGGCTGAACGGCAGCTAAAAGTCTCTCTCTCTCTCTCTCTCTCTCTCTCTCTGTAACTCTTTTCTGCGACCCAAAGCGCAGACTTTGCCGCTTTTGGTTTCTCTGTTTCTATATCGCCGTATTCGGTTTTCGGCGCGGAGCATATCAGAGCAGAGCTGATTGGTCACGCATTAAAGGGTTGGGGGCGCGAGGGATGTTTTCATCACAAGCTCTCTCTGCAGATATAGCAATTATTTCGGGCATTTAAGCTCTCAGTTCTTAACAACAAGTGAAAAGTGAACAGGGATTGATCAAATCAGTAGAAGGAAAGTTCATTGGACGGATCTGCAGTTCCTTCATCTCGACAGAGACATTTCATAGAACCGAGGAAGGTAATGGTGGTAGTAGGATTGGTCTACTTTGCTTTGCTCAATAGTTTTGTCTCACGACATGCTCTCTTCAGTTTCCTTCTGGGGAAAACGTGGTCCGGGATGAACTTTGTGTGTCGTTGGATCTGGGTTTTTCTCTTTCGTGGGTTTCTATTTTGTCTCATCGATTGTCCTTTTATATATATGTTCCGCAGCACAACTTATTCCTTCACGAGACAGCGAAAACAGAGCAACAAGGAAGAACGGTGGGAATGTTGCCTCAGAAGCAAGCAGAGGAAGCCATAGTGCCCCCGAATCTGATCGAAACAGAGCATGATGTGAAGGAAGAGGAGAATGGGGAGGACTCCGCCGGCGGCGTCTTCAGCGTGAAGAGCCTCCTTTGGCATGGTGGTTCGGCTTGGGACGCCTGGTTCAGCTGCGCTTCCAACCAAGTAACAAATAAATTACATCCCTCCTCCCCTAAATGAGAACCTCTCGTTTCTTCTTCTTCTCTTGCTGCCGCCCATCCTCCTCTCTCCGAATATACTAATAATGAATCCATTTTCCTTCGCAGGTAGCGCAAGTACTGCTGACACTGCCCTACTCGTTCTCGCAACTTGGGATGCTGTCGGGGATTCTGCTGCAGGTCTTCTATGGGATAATGGGGAGTTGGACGGCTTATCTCATCAGCGTCCTGTACATCGAGTTCCGGAACCGCAAGGAGAAGGAGAACGTCAGCTTCAAGAACCATGTCATTCAGGTAAAAGCTGATTGAGTTGGGGGATTTTATCCCAGCCCTCCACCATTAATTCCCGATCTCGAGCTACAGTTTCTGTGTACGGTTTTTTGCTTGATTAATGTAATATTGAGTAATTCATCCAGTGGTTCGAAGTTCTGGATGGGCTGCTGGGGCCTTACTGGAAGGCTATGGGACTTGCCTTCAACTGCACCTTCCTCCTCTTCGGATCTGTCATTCAGCTCATCGCCTGCGCCAGGTTTCTTCTTCTTCTTTCCATTTTCAACTGTCCATGAAAGATCATCACGACTTCCTTTCTTTCTGAATACTGAGTAGCCTCGTCGCACTCTTCTATTGTCTGATTTTGTTAGCTAAAGTAACAATGCCCTGTTGGCAGTAACATATACTACATCAATGACCGTTTGGACAAGAGGACATGGACGTACATATTTGGAGCATGCTGCGCGACCACCGTCTTCATCCCCTCATTCCACAACTACCGTATCTGGTCCTTCCTCGGCTTAGGCATGACAACCTACACTGCCTGGTACCTCACCATAGCCGCTGCCGTCCACGGCCAGGTACGTCCGAGCTCTTACTCTTGCCTTTTTTCTCTTCGAGTCTGCAGAAATGGAATTTGAACCCGGGAAACTATCATTGAGGTGGAGGTTGCGGTTGCAGGTGGAGGGAGTAACGCACACGGGACCAAATAAGTTAGTGCTGTACTTCACCGGCGCCACCAACATTCTCTACACCTTCGGGGGCCATGCTGTTACTGTGTAAGCTCCCCCTGTCTAAAGTCCCTCTTCTTTTTTTTTTTCTCTCTACCCTTTTCAATTCCTTCTACGCGGCATCTCTTTGCAGCTTTTGCCGTCTCCTCCTTGGGTTTCGATAAACACAAGATATACTAACCATATACGTCGTCGTGTATTCATTCAGTCAACGAAAATGGTGGAAAAGACGTTTTGTCCTCCAATTTTTATCCAACCACCCTGACTCCCACGAAACACATGCACCGTAACTAGTTAATGGTCCCTAAATTAGAACTTTGAACATGGCAGTACTGAAGCACCGAATGAGAAAAGAATTGTAATGAAGTTTGAATTTTGTAATCCGAAGTCTGGAGTATTGCCTTTTGTATGATAGGAAGTGTTTGGGGGATTGAATTTGTATCATATAACTGAAATGAACAGTAATAAAATTAAAAAGTTATTTTTCCTGGGGAAAAGGAGTTCGATGTTGTTGGCATCACTGACGATGGTGCGTTTCATTCTCTCCCTCTAAATTTCCCCCTAAACATATGAATTATATATATATATATATATATAAAGATGTTAGGATGAAGTTCCCATCTCATGTAAAGAGGAAGGCGCCAAAGGGAGGGCTAATGATTGAAATAGCGAACACAAAATCAACTTCACAGACTGGCAGTTGGTCCATTTTATCCGCATCCACGATTTTCATGGGGTAAAAGGAACTCACTTTTGCCGGGGGGGTGGAAAATAATTGTGTCTGATTTCTTACCTTGACAGGGAGATAATGCATGCCATGTGGAAGCCACAGAAATTCAAGTACATCTACCTGCTTGCTACGCTCTATGTGTTCACTCTGACGATACCGTCGGCCTCCGCCGTGTATTGGGCTTTCGGAGACCAGCTCCTCAACCACTCTAATGCCTTCTCCCTCCTCCCCAAGTCGGGATGGCGTGATGCCGCTGTCATCTTGATGCTTATTCATCAGGTTTAGTATATAATCCTAATTACATTAGGATTCCTAAATTGAGTTGAGGATGCAATGAGTCTTTTCCTGGGTCGAGATTTCTGATACTTAGCGAAGGGCTCATAATCCAAGGGTCTCTGAAAATTATATCCTGTGTCGATGATGCAGTTCATCACGTTCGGGTTTGCGTGTACACCTCTGTACTTCGTGTGGGAGAAGGTGATTGGGATGCACGATACGAGGAGCATCTGCGTGCGGGCACTGGCAAGGCTGCCGGTGGTGATACCCATATGGTTCCTGGCCATCATCTTCCCCTTCTTTGGACCCATCAACTCTGCAGTCGGGGCACTTCTTGTCAGCTTCACCGTCTACATCATCCCCGCCCTGGCCCACATGCTCACCTACAGAAAGGCTTCAGCTCGTCAGGTATATATTACATATACAAGCGCCATGATACTTCTCTCAATGCTGTAACTGTGCCGATCCATTGGTAGCACTACTTGTAATTTACTTTTTCAATATGGTCATCCTGAAACCGTAACCCAATCTGTTCAGCCCATCTGGGTCATTTACTGCTGGGGGTGGGATGCAGTCCAAGTCCATGTGATACCCTTAAATCATGCGGACTCCTACATTGATTATTTCATTTCATTTCCACAGTGGCAGTGGTTCATTGGTGTCCCAACTGACCACTTTTGGGGAGAGAGAGAGAGAGAGAGAGAGAGAGAGAGAGAGAGGCGGGAGAGGGGAGGAGAACAGTACAAATAGCATTGAAGGCATGGATTTGGAAAATATTGAGCAGGGAATGATATGGGTGGGGTGTCCTTTTCCATTTAATTATTATGTGCTTGCAATTTGATTGGACTGTTGTCTGCACAATGTCTCACTCACATGAGCTGGCCGAGTTGACTCATCCCCTCCTTGCATCCTACCTCCCCCTGATCTTACTGAGTTAGTGAGTTTCGGCCAGATTGCCGAATTGTGATTTCTCTGTGTCTGCGAGGCATATGCATGTGATGTTTCCAGAAGTCTTAGTCTTGGCCACCTTGCCAGAGAGAGACTTAATCATAGGCTTTAAGGTAAAATCCTTGTTGATGTCGCCACAAACCCAACTTTGGTTCCGAGTTTCAAAAAGTTGTCATCTTTAATTGGTGATCTAACCAAAGTAAAACTTTTTATTTCCCTTTCGGCATCCTAAGTCTCAATCCCCCCTTCGATTTGGGGCCCCCCTTGCTAATGACGCTTGCGTGGCCATGACATTGACATTAACCATTCAGTTTGTCTTGGTACTAAAACAAGATGGGGCTTCCTGCTATTTATTCCCTTCCGACCATATGTTTCCAAAGTAATGAGACCAGTGGTTTGTTCGAATTTGCAGAATGCGGCAGAGAAGCCGCCCTCCTTCCTGCCAAGCTGGACCGGGATGTACGTGCTGAACGCGTTCGTGGTTGGGTGGGTCCTCGTGGTCGGGTTCGGGTTCGGGGGTTGGGCCAGCATGACCAACTTCGTGAGGCAAGTCGACACATTCGGCCTCTTCGCCAAGTGCTACCAGTGCAAGCCTCCAGCCCCACCCGCGGCGGCCGCTCCCCACTGATTGAGAGATTGAACACAAGCAGTATTCACTAAGCTAAGCAGTCGAGAAGAACAGGATCAGAAACCCTGCCCCCAAGTATCCTGTAACATACAGTGGGAACGGGGAGGCAAGTCAAGTAGCAAATTAATGGATCCTTCTTAATTGATTATTTTCCCCCCTTTTTTCCCCCCCGCGTCGTTTACATGTGATGGTGTGCTGGATTTTCCCTCATTTTGGTCATTATTTCCCTCTTCTGCCCCTTTCAAATTAGTCAATGATTATCAGTACAGGTGTGTTGGATTGGATCAGTGACTTGTGGAAGAGTATCCTTTGCTATTAAAAGCATTGGCTAATACAGTGTTAATTAGTCTCTTTTTTGCTTCTCTCCCCACCCCCCCTTTAATTGGATAAACATATGGCGTTGTGCTTAATTATGTCATAATAATAAGATGCCCCATTGTTACTAGCATGTTATCAAACTACATAATTAAAAAAAAATTAAATTTGAACTCAACAGTTCGAATTTTATAAATTAAAAAATTAATTGATCGATTTTAAATCTGAATTAATCGAGAAATATTACGATAGCACATGGGAAACATGTACCCCTTATAAATTATATATTTACTAAGTGTCACACACACATATATTATATTAGATATGAGCACTTCACCAAAGATTCTCTTTATCTTGTGGCAGGAGATCATGGACCGACCTCGAGGCACATGGATTAGCTGCCGGTCACACACACACACACACTTGTACATGACCATCAGCTCCTATATTTAATTTTTGAATTCTCAATTAGATCAAATATTATAGTATAAGATCTAACTAAGAAAGTCTCTGAGGAAAGACCTTCGACCGCTCTTTTAACTCATTTAGTGCATTGTCTTTGAGTCCGCCATGTTTCTCATTCTATCCGGCATTTAGGTGTTCCTTTGCTGTTTGATTTTTTTTTCCAATTATATTAATTAAGGACTCATTAGACTCCATGAGCATGGCAGGACCAGAGTAATAAAGGGGTTGAGAGACTTTTATTAATAATAATTGAACTTGATATGTTTTAATTTTAATTAAGAATAATAGTTATAAATTCTCCTTTTTTATTTTATTTTTATTCTATTTGAGTATGAAAGGAAAAAAAACGTATTGTGGCGCCCCTTTCGACCCTGAATTTATGATAGTCACTTTCTGATTAAATTAATTAAATTATGACTACTAGAAAGAAAAAAAAACTAAATATATTAAATTAATTTAGATGGAAATGATGCCAGTGAGGAGGTCAAGGAAGCATTTATAGTAACATAAATTGGTGCGAATTGGCATATATATTTATTTATTTAAAAAAAGGTGTGACTTCTCTTCGAATTTCTGGTCATGCTGATCAAGTTATCTATACGAAATCCACTTTGGATCGATTATCAAGTTATGTATTTCACTAAATTCAAGCTCAATAGGGCCTAGCACGACTATGAGACCCAGTTTGGGTTTCTGGTGAAGGGCCCGAAGAAGAAAGGATAGATCTTGATCCAATTACACTGCCGAAAGGGATTGACATCTAATTTTAGCGGTGACCGATAGGATCTCTCCCTCCAATATTAAGTGATCGCAGACGAACCGATGAAATGTGTCCTTTTTCAGGATATTTATGGAAGAATTTGATGCGCCACAAATGGAGAACTGGTGGAGAATGCGCTCGTTTATCTCTTTCTTAATGAGGACAGGTTTCTCTGTCGAAGATTTGTATACGTAACGGCATTTTCTCTGATGAATCGGAAGTTGGGTGGGAGCTGTGCGGCTTGAAACAGCGATATTTTAAATTACGATGATGGATAGTTACTGATATTCGGCTGAAAAGCACCTGAGAGGTCGAGCATTCTCGACGATGTTCAGCTTCTCTAGGCTATGACTGATCCAACAATCAAGACCAATGACTGGTATAATCAGCTTTCTCGCGTCAATGTGTGCTCAGGAGAATGTTTCCTAGGATGTTCTGAATTCCTGGTACTACCCAGACATGCATGAATAGGGCAGGGTAGTACAAGTAGAGTTGCTCTCTCCCTAATCTTTCATGATTCTGAAAGGATTTTCATGCAAATCTTGTCACCGTAGAGCCAGGCTCCTGTAATTCGAAATTCGAGTTCCATTTAGCTAAGAGGAGGGAACTCGACAATTTTCACGAAAGATGGATAATCTGTCGAGAATATTCCTCTTTTCCTTGGAGTTAAACAAATTTGGAGAACAGCGATCTGTCGGTGACCAAGAAATTGCGGTCGAATGATTCTCATTTTCTCAATCACACTTCCTGAGATCGTAGTAGGCTTCTACTGCAGTAACGTGCGCTTACCTTGCAGGCTTTCATTTCCTTTCGATGGACAATTGTTTATTTTTTCCTGTATAAATCATGGTCATGTACGAGGTTACGAGATTCACCAGTTGTGGCAGCCTGCTACACTTACACGGAAAGACGGACGATCAAAAGAGAAGGAACGATCGTTTTGTTGATGCAAGAACTGCGCCAGTTTCAAAGAAACCAGAAAACGGTAGAGTTTGATCTTTAGGGAACAGCTTTTGAAGTGGGAAATAACAGAAACGCGCATAAGATGAGTCCCGTGTCTATGAACTACTTCCGAGGCATTTCAAGTGTAAATATTCTCGCACACAACACAGTGTTGCTCAATCAGCCTCCCCATGACACTGCCCACTTCGATCTTCAATCCGCTCGTGTGCTTGCTGCAGAGATGAATCCCGTAGGAATTCCCGTTCTCGAGCTCAGACAGCTGCTCCTCGGACCACCTCAGGTCTCCCTCCGTCGCGGGATTCCTGAACAGCCGCTTTATCTTCACCCAGTCCACTGGATAGAATGCTTCAGGCGGCAGGACTGTGAAATTGCACTCTGGTGTGCTCTCGGTCCGCTGGATCACACGGGTGACCAGATGGGGCCCGTTGTTGCCCCACCGGTTCCCATTGTAAGTGTTCGCAAACTCCTCCAAGAACATGTCCACCAGTGGGTGGTTAATGTCGAATACCATGGCTGCCCCGTTAAGCCAGTCCTTGGTGTCAACTTCTAGAGTCTGGGAACCAATTGAGTTCCTCAGTCCTGAGAAGTCCTTCAGGACTATGAAGTCTGTGTCCAAGTAGACCCCGCCATACTTGTACAACACTGCAAGCCTGATCAAATTTTCTAAGTTTTGAACTATATAGCCTCCAGGGTCCCGCCTCCCACTTCTTAATTGCTCGAACCAACTTTCCGTGGGAGTGTTCTTTACTAGAAAGGGCAAATCGGGTGTCACCGCCAGGACTTTGAAGCCCCGGTCCAGCATTGGCTTCAGGATCCTGTAGCCCCTCCTTGTATCCATCGTTCTCGATATAATCAACAGGCAGCCTCTGGGATTCGAGCTGAAAAGGCTATCGATCGTGAGGAAGTCCCGGTTCTTAAAAGAACGGGCTGGTGAGATCCATATCATGAAGAACTGGACGGTGCAGTTGTTGTTCAGGAACTCCAGGACCCGCCCGTGGAACCGCTCAGTGAGGGGGTTCGAGTTGAATATCTCAAGGTCCGGAAGCTTCTCGCGGAACCAAGCCAGCCTCTCCACCCTCGTGGCATTGAAGGGTGGGATAAGCGTGCTCGGATCCTCGAGGCTGGTCTCTTCCATCCCTTCTTGGGCTGAATTACCAGGCAACAGAGGGACACCGTTGTTCGTGACATTTGAACCCGATAATTCTTGGACTACTCGGGACAGGGGGATGTCCGAATTTTCATCATCGTGGAAGGAAGGGGAGGAGAGGGAGAAGTTTGAGACCAGGTTGTCTGCGCATACGAAGAAGAATATGAGAGCAAAGATCACTATGGACAACACGGGCGATTTGAAGGCACGTTTTAGGAAGCGGTGGTCTATCCACTTCTGCAAGAACTTTCTTATCCTCATCACAGCTGGAGAGTTGGAGAGTTTCTGGCTTAGATACATCTTGCGATGATCTGCAGATTCTTCACACTGAACTCTTTACAGGGGAGGAAGATTTTATTTGAAGTGCTATGCTTGGCTCAGCCCTATGTGAAGTCTTCAACTTTGTGCATGACATTATGGATCGATGCATGGACCTCTCTATGGGTCTGGTCGATTTCTCTCTTTAAGTGGAGAATTATTTCAGATATTTAAAGGGAGTGATTATCAGTGCGGTCCATCTCGTAGGTATAAAAGCACCATTGTTTTTGGCTCAAATCAAAGATTTATTAGCTGACAAATAATGACCCGGAAGGCCACTAATTAAATGAGGATTTATGAGTGCTTTAATTGGACATGACCTGCTAAATTTTATGGAATTTTCTTCAGTCGCTAAGATACTTAGATGAATTGGACAAACTGGTCATGTTTCCGATCCGATCCACATCCTTGCTAAGATACCGAGGATTATCCAAGAATCGTCCTAAAGGAACCAGTTTCAAAGGGCAAAGATGATTGCTCATGGTGCATTACCTGTCTGAATCTGGTAGCCATTCTTCCATTGCAAACGGTGTGATTATCATCCCAAATATCAACGGATATATGAATCACCGAATTATTGTCTCGTCCGGGTGAAGCTCGGGAGCAACCTCGGAGATGTTGATAACAGCACGAAGGTATGCTGATGTGCCGTAAACGGCTTCATTGAATCCGTGCGGAGTAGATAGATGTAATATAAGGTCCTCGAGATGCTCCCCCAAAGGAGATACAAACAACATAATCAAGAAGAGATGTTGATTATGTTAATTTTGATTTCATCCCAGATTATGTGCGGTAAAAAGGGTAACCGTCGCAAGCTCTGCCACTGGTGTACATGTCTACTGTGGTAAAAATGTTTGAATTTTTTTCTTTTTACCCTCTGGAAAGGCTTTTTGCCTTATTTTTAACTTTTTAAATTTCTTAATTTTCCATGCTAACTGAAATTTTTTTTCCTAAAAGTTCGTTATGATCTAATTGAATTAGTGAACCGTCCGGTTCAACTAGCCTTTTCAGTATCATTATAAAACCAAGAAATGACATGTCATTTGTCCAAGAGATACCACAATATTTAGCTCTTATAACCGTCGATTGCACTTGATCTACGGTCAATACTATAAGGAAATGCAAGCCACGGATTGCCTCATACATCCGTTGATTACTTGCTCATCCAACGGTCATCAGCGCTTCTTTGCTGACCCAAAAATGCAACGGATACATGCCTGACTGCTAACTATAAAAACCACGTCTCCTCTCTCGCGCTTCAATCGCACAGTGTAATCGGTCGGAAGAATACAAAATCCTCCGAATTGTTGTCTTAGGTAATTCGAGGGATGTCTGGGCGCGGTAAGGGCGGCAAGGGGCTGGGAAAGGGCGGGGCGAAGCGGCACAGGAAGGTCCTCCGGGACAATATTCAGGGAATTACCAAGCCTGCAATCCGCCGGCTGGCTCGTCGTGGGGGCGTCAAGCGTATCAGCGGCCTCATCTACGAGGAGACCCGCGGAGTCTTGAAGATATTCCTCGAGAACGTGATCCGTGATGCCGTGACGTATACCGAGCATGCTCGCCGGAAGACAGTGACCGCCATGGACGTCGTCTATGCCCTCAAGCGGCAGGGTAGGACCCTCTACGGTTTCGGTGGTTGAGCTCTGTAAGCTCTAGGTTTTTAGCATGACTAGCTATGTTTAGGGTTGAATTGGTGTGATTGTAAATTTTAGGGTTTCGCCGTCTGAGCTTGTGATCTCTGCAGAAGTTCAATATCATCTGTTTTCGCATCTAACTATGTAAAATTGTACTGGAAATTCAATGAGAGAAGCTCTTTTGGACTATGAACGATAGTATCTTAGTGGCAATTTTGGGTTTAGTGGTTATGGGATATTACTGGATTAGGGGAATTAAATGATCTGTGGAATTTTGGGGCGAACAAAATCCAGAAATGTTCTTGCTTTGTTTCTCATGACACTGAAATGAAACCTCAAATCAAATGCAACACTTATACACATTGGTGTGAGAACATTGCACAAGCTTGTTCCTTTCTAGGATCTTGAGTGCTATTGTGCCTCTCTGCAGACAAGACAATTATTCGAAATCAGCCTCCCCATTACGCTACCTTCTTCAATCTTCATTTCTCTGCTCTGTCTGTTCCACAGATGCACTCCGTAAGTATCCTCAGTCAACTGAAGCAGCTTTCCTTCTACCCATCTTCCCTCATCTCTGTTTTCTGGCTTCTTCAGCAACCCTCCAATCTTGGTCCAGTCTACTGGGTAAAAGGCCAGCGGTGGTAGGACGGTGAAGTTATAGCCCTTTCTACGCTGTAGTCTGCGGACCACTCTTGAGGCCAGGTAAGGCCCGTTGTGGCCCCATTTGCTTCCATCGAAGGTGAGCGCAAATTCCTCCATGAACTTGAAGAGAAGCGGGTGTTTGCGGTCAAAAACCATGACCGCGTTATTGATTCTTGTCCAAACCCCAGATGTGGGGTCGATGCTCTGAGCCCCAATCGTGTTCCTCAGCCTAGTGAGTTCCTTGAGAACTATGAAGTCCGTGTCTATGTACACGCCTCCGTATTTGTACAGGATTGCTAGTCTAATAAGGTTCGAGAGGTTCTGAGCTAGTGGGATCTCCCCAGGGTCTTTGTTCCCCGACTTGATCTCATTATACCAAGACTCAGCCGGCGTTTTGGCCATTAGGAAATCCAAGTTCGGAGTGACTGCAAGCAACTTGAAGTCACGACTGAGTATTGGTTCAAGGATCGTGAGCCCTCTCCTCGAGTCGAGCGTTCTCGATAAGATCACCAAGCATCCGTTTGGATGTGCTCTGAAGAGGCATTCCAGTGCCAGTAACTCTCTTCTCCCAAACAGTGTAGCGGGCAAAATCCACGTCATGAAGAAGTGGATATCACAGTCAGAGTCGAGGAAGTACCGCACTCTGGCATGAAACTGACTCGTCAGATTGTCATTCTTGAATATGTCGAACCTTGGCAGCTTTTGCTGAAACCAGGCGATCCGTTCTTCTTCGGTGACATTGACCGGTGGGACCAGAGGGCTGAGCCTCTCAGGGCTGTCTAGCTCTTCAAGAGCGCGGGTTTCTTGGACTGAACGGAGCCACAGGCGTCCTAAATTTGGTCGTACTATTGGTCCCTCCTCGAGAACATCCTCGGTGAAGCCCAGAGACCGCAGAGAATCATTAGGAAGAGCCCAGTCAGAGTAGAGAATGAAGAAGAGGCCTACCGACGCGATGAGTAAGACGAGGGGCTTCTTGGCTCTGAGGAGGACACGCTGACTGAACATATCTCGGGGAAATTATGATTATTCAGGGCTGTGTTCGTGGGGGAGAACTACAGCTGTCACGGGGATCGAGCTCAGGAGATGAAAGGGAGGAAAGGGGAACGATCATGGAGGTCAGACCAAGGTGAACGACTATACCAGGGGACGGCACAATTATAATAATCAAGGAAGAATTGACAACATTCGTCTTTTTGCTCAAATGATAATTCATTGTCAAGTAAGATGAGTGTGTCTGCATGTGTCTGCGCGAGTGTGTGCGAATACTAAAAAAGCAGTATTGCATATTGCAATTATTTGCATATGCTGATGGTTTGTCTTACCCATTTCCTTTCTAAATGATGGATTGCACTGCTACCCATGGGAGAACTGCTACTGGCTGTTCATAATTCTTCAATAAACACGGTGAGTGTAGTTTAATGGATGCTTGTGCCTGTTCATGAAGATGCTCCGATGATTAACAAACATGGGCCACTTTTATCTCTCGGCAGATTCCTATTCTCTTGTCCCTGTTCGATTCAGATGCCGCCGATCTTTTCTTTTTTTTTTTCTTTGGTGGATTATGCAAAGGATTGCTCGGACGTGATCTGTCGAGAGAACCAAGTGGACGCTTTAATGTTTATTCCCGTCCCCACCATCACCACGTTCAGTCTTCCTTCACATACATGATCCACACACCTGACATCCTCGTTTCGAAATGTCGTCCGAGAAAAATCAGGAACGAGCGACTGCTTTACCTAGGACTCGATCGGGCAACGATTCGGGATCGAGCACCTCTGGAGGGAGTGTGAGGTTCGGCTTACATCCACGGAGACGAACTTGGTTGGCGATTGGGAGGGTAAGTAAATTCAATTACTTCTCGATTAAACATATTCATTTTGTCAGTTTTTCCCTCCATGTAATCTACCGCTGCCGCACGGCAATGCAAAATGCAAGCGTGAGTTCAATAATTGAGATCGACGTGAGTTATAATGGGCCAACCACTAATGATTATGTATGATTAATGATATATATATATTTTACATTTTTAGAGACTCAGTAATGAACAATTTCTAGCATGCAATCCACAGTTGAGGATCACATGGCATAAACATGAAGGACCGACCACAATCCAAGCTGTACCATCTAACCAATTTTTCTTCATAACTTATAAATTAAGATTTAATTTTCAATATATATGTAAATCAACATTTATGAGTCTTCGTGCAAGCAAGGAGATAAGGGAGTAGAAAGCAACAGAGCGCCTAAACTCTTGAGTCTTACTAATCATCACCATTCAGGCAGGCATAAGCCATGTTCAGCTACGACCGGTTGCCGGGTCCACCATTTTCGATGGCGTTGACTCCCTTTACACGCAGTTAATACGAGCGTCCTGTCTGACGAGGCGTTGGAATATTGCCACGTGTTACCACACGCGCGGCCCTAGGGAGGAAATCAGATTCGATCACTGAGTCGATTCGTCGGGCACACGAGGACGCGAGATGCGTGAGACAGTCTCCGGGACCTTCGCTCTTTAGAGAGAGACAGAGAGAGAGAGCCCGATCGGATTGATGGCGGCGTTCGTCGGCGACGACCTCAGCCCCGGAGAGCCGACCCGGCCGTTCGACGACGACGGGTACGCCGGGTATGACCCACGCCCCGGCTCCCAGCGGTTTGACCCGTATTCCTTCGGCGCTGACTCGTCACCGGCCTACGGATCATTGGAGGACGTATTCGGATCCCATACGGCTCATAATTCTTCGATTCCCGATGCGGACGTCGTGGCCGGTGGATTCTCCCCGGAGCGGAACGGCACCGAGTTCAGCGGAGGTATCGGTGTAGCTGATGGTCCGATCCTAGCCCCTGCGACGGATATGCAGCCAGAGGAAGGGTTTGCTCTTAGAGAGTGGCGGAGGTGAGCCGAATTGTGGTGTTTGCTAGTAGGTTGACTTGCTCTACTGATTGGTGTGCTCTACGGGCTCGTCGATCGGTGCTCTTCAGCTGGATGAGATATACTGAATTTGGATTTCCCTAAGACCGATTGCATGTTACTTCTGATATCTGATAGGCTGAAGTCGAGTATCTGTGCAGGCTCAATGGGATCAGGCTGGAGGAGAAAGAGAAGAAGGAGAAGGAGATGATGCATCAGATAATCCAGGAAGCAGAAGATTACAAGATCGAGTTTTACAGGAAGCGCAGCTTGGCCGTCGAGAACAACAAGGCTTCTAACAGAGAGAAGGAGAAGGTCGGTCTGTCGTCTATTGAATCAAATGAAAATTTCATTTTATATAGGTTTTTGAGTTGATCTTGTTTGCTCATGCTGGTTTTTGGCACATTCCTACGTAAGGGATTCCATGAGTTTGATCAATTATCTTGCAATCATGCTTTAATATCGTTGCCTTATGAGGGAACTTCCACTTAGTTTTCAAGCCATTGCGACTTGAGCTTGTTATCATACATTCGGATGCGCTAATTGAGATTGGATTTCACTTGTTGATTAGCTTGAGTTATATTTAAAAAGAGAGTGCAAGTGACCCTCTTTATGAAATTACTGCAGAAAGCTTCTTATTTGAATCCCTTTTGCAGTTCACATAGCTAATAAAAGTATTTGATGGATCTAGCTGTACCTTACTAGCCGAGAGAAGTTCCATGCTGAAGCCGAGAAGAACTACTGGAAGGCGATTGCGGAGCTCATACCCAACGAGGTTCCAACCATAGAGAAACGGGGGAAGAAGGAGAAGGAGATGGAGAAGAATCCTTCCGTTGTTGTGATACAGGGGCCCAAACCTGGGAAGCCTACTGATCTCTCCAGGATGCGTCAGATCCTCCTCAAGCTTAAGCACAACACTCCTCCCCACATGAAACCCAAGTCCCCAGAGGCACCAGAAGCCAAAGAAGACTTGAAAGCTTCCAACGGTGCTCCTCCTGCCAGTGTGGCCCCAACCGTAACTCTCACAAAAGCTGCTGCTTCTGCACCACCCTCGGTGGCTCCGCAGGCTTGAGCTACAGCCATGGTGTAGAGGCTTCATCGAGAGTCTTAGGGTAGTCAAATGGCATCTTAGAATCTCAGGAAATCCATGAGTATGATTGCTAGTACTTCTTCTGGCTGTTCGCTTTTTTTGTATAGGAAGGCAACTACTCGTCTCCATTTTGCTTTGGCCTTGTTACAGGGTTGTGCATAGTGCTTCGGACCGGTTTGATTAGATTTTCCTGTTTGCATCGACATTAATCTCCATGATTCCATTTCTTTTAGCTGTCTCGAGCTTCCGTGGTCCCGAAGCATTTCTCAATATTGTCATTTCTGACCAATAAATGCAAGACAAAGAACAAGCCTTATCTGCTTGTGATCCCAGGGTTTGTTTTGATCCCTCCTTCGGCTCGTGTGAGCAAAAAGAATGTTTGGTGGCATTCGGCCGATGGATATATGACGTTGTATGAATCTAATCAAGTCTCAATTATCTTTATGGGGCCTGTCATTTCATAGGTCATAATGCATGGGGAAAGGCCCAATGGGCCCTTTCGGCCCATAAAGAGCTCGGCCCATAGGCTTGAGACCGCGGGCGCCCTCTTCTTTTCCTTCCACCCGTCAGTCCGCTTAGTCAGACTACCTGAAGAGAGCGGCAGAGCAGCCGTGGCGCGACATCTTACACGGTGCCAATTCTCCGTCGGTGCAGTTGTGGTGGCTTGGAGATTCGATTTTCACGCGTTCTCTCGGCCTCCGCTCGTAGTCTCTCTTCTGAAGTACGCGCCAAGGTTGGCACTGTTGTTGGACGGTCACGCTGCTGGGCGTGCGATTTAGGGTTCCTGATATAGCTCTTATGTGTTTGAAGAATCGATGGGCAGAGATCTCCAATGCGAGAGCTTGTCTTGCGAAACTTTAGCAAAGAGTTGCCGAACTACGGGTATTGTACGGAATGAGGCCATTGAAGTTATCGCTCACAGCATCGACGTTAATACCTTATCTTTCGATGTCGCCGTGGCTCTTGCATCTTATTTCGAGTTCCGAATTGGCGGAATTATGCAGGTAACTCTAAAGTTTTAGCTAATCTTACGTGATAAACACGTAGCTAGAATTTAAGAAGTTGCGGAATCTCTGGACTGTGGCTGCAAAGTCTAGGTAGAAAGTAGAAACACTGTATGTTCGCCACATGGAAAGAATTAGAGTTAGGGTTCAACTCTTGGTGGACATGAAGGATATATATTTTTTCCATTTAAGGAATCATTGAATTGGATTGCATTAGCTTCTCTGAAAGGAGTTGTAGTGATTGAAAAGCGTCAGATTTGGAGTTGAGACACTGTTCTGAATTTCCTGTTTTATAACGTAGGAGGCCATCAAATGATGCACTTACTCAAGGCGAAATTTGCAGACTATGAAGATCTGGATAATGCCTTTGAATCAGGAAATGTGGGGGTAACTACTTTTGCAATAAGGTCTGCCATTTTCATTTTGGGTAGTTTAACCCCAGATATGGGGTTTATAAGTTTTCCTTGTGGGATCTATTATACTTTGCATAGCAGAAATATCACTGTACCACTGGAGACCCACTGCGATTTAAAAAATGCTGCTGGGCAAAAGGATCTGTTCTACATTTATGAAAAGTACACGAACTTCAATGGTGTAATATATCATTAGTTATGAGTAAATTTTTCATGCAACGTTCACAGTTCAACATGTAAATGTTCATGCATAATTTTGCTCTCTGATAATTCCTGCTTGAAGTACTGCTAAGGTTTTTTTTTTTTAAATTAATGATAAGCTAAAGAAGGTGTTCAAACTAAGTTCTTGTGAGTCATTCTTGCCATGCCCGTGGAAGATCACTTCCATGGTTTGTGATTACTTTCGCAGATTTGAGCATGCTCTAGTTATTTCAATATACCTCATGACAAAAGTACTGTATCTGAGATTATCTTTGCATAGTTATGGAAAATAACTTTTGTAATCAAGAACCTATAGGTTCTTATGTGGGAAAGCTTCTGTGTTTGAAACATAAACTTTTCCTGTACTAAATTTCTGTACGGTATGTGCTCTCATCTTATTTATTTTAATTTCTGTGCTGATGAGCTTGTTTGTTATGTTGATCTTGGAAGTTTGATCTCTTCCATAATACAGGTTTTTAATAATTAAATTTATGACTTGTTTTTTAGTTTGATAGTTGTGGAACCTGATCCTACCAAGTCTTGAGGCATTTTTGAAACTTCCTAAGCCAGAAATGCAGCTTTCAAAAGAAATCCCACGGAGTAAAATCTAAATGAAAATGACAATTAACTGAATGACTCTGGTGGTGAGTAATGTTGTTTGGTGTGCTTTTATGCTAAGCCGTTTGGTTTTTGGGTAGATGGATATCTATTTGAAAGATTAGCCCCCTTAGTTTGCTTCTAGTATATGCATAAGAAATTATCAGTTTCTTTTCTCCTATTTGTTCCATCTAGAAGATCAACAAGATTGCTCCTTTAGAGTGATAGATGTATGCATCGTGTTTGCCTTTTAAGTTATGTATTTTCACTAGTTCATGAGCACTGGATGGCTATGCTTGTTTGTATGCATGTGGCTACTTTCACTTGGCATGCTTGGGGATACTACACTCTCTCAATAGGCTGATAAACACAGTTCTTGATCTTTTAGACAATTTACATGGAAATATTTGTGGAATTTGAAGTCAGCATCTTTTTGTGGAAAAGTTCATCTGGTTTGCATAGTCAAACTCTTACTGTTGAGTCCGCTTATTTATCTTGTCAAGTTGGGAATTTTTTTAGCTATGTGTCTTTGACCTTCACTTCTAATTTCTCTTCTGTTTTCAAGATAAACAGAGAGCAATGTCTAAAAACGTACAATAGCAGTCCATACTGAAAAGATCTGGTCATAGAAAACATTGGTAGCTATTTTGTGAACTCAATGCAGGTGGATCAATGGGGAAATTAAATGGGTTTTCGATGGGAGTGAGAGGTCGAGTTTTGGTATGTGACCCATGTCTTGGCAATCGGCAATCGAGGACATGCTGGGATGAGGAGGTGGCAGTTGGGTCAGTTGATCGCTTTTCTCCATGAAGTTTTACATGGAAGCATGCTTCCATTTGCCTCCAAACCCTAGCTTGTTGATGTATATGCAGATTGCTCGAAGAAGAAAGACATTGGTCTGTTTCCATGGAGCCTAAATATTGCTTGTTCCTTATTTTATGTTGAAAAATCTTCTTTGTTCATAATAGCTGCCTGATACTGGGAATCTGCAAGCGCAAAACCTAAGATGATTACTCAGGGCTCCAGAGATTGTGCGTGTTTGAATTGCGCATTTTGCTCTGGAGGAAAATATGAGTCCCTTTACTAGGATTTAGCTAGGAAGCTAAGACCCACATTTCAAAAAAATAAGAAAGTTGTGAATGTAGGGCCCTGGGTGGTATACTTAAGAGTTGTTCTCGTGGGCCCAACTAAATGGGCGAACCTAAGCCTAGCACTTCCCCTGAATGGAGGCTCCATTACTTAGAGAAGTTTTGGCCCATAATATGGCGCTTACTTTGGGTCCAAGTTGGCCCAAAAGGACCCATTATGAGGGTCGAGGCCCAAGATGGTACCATGATTCAGGCCTGCTATTAGATGTATAGTCAAGTCCATCATCAGGCCCAATATCCATTCAAACTCAATCGGTGACATGATCTGGCCCATGTGTGGCCCATCTATGGCTAACTGGACCCATTTTATCGCAAGTTATGGCCCATTTCAGGTCAATCTGGAGGCCCATTTCAGGTCTAAGCTCTGCCATGGACCCATGGATTTGGCCCATTTCTGGTAATATGCTGACCCACATGTAGGCCCATATAATTGCACTAGGATCATGATACAGTCCAGCTTTAGGTCCGTTGTGTGATCCATTATAAGATAATGGCCTAGTCCATTTATGGCCCATGAGCATACCTATGTCAGGCCCTTCTTTGGCCCACATTCAGGTCCAAGTTCTGTTCAATCTTCAGATCGAAATTTTGGGTCCGATTCTAGCCCATCTATCACGCCCAAGGCCTAGGCCCAGGATATGATCCATCTAACCCTATGGCCTAGTCCAATTTAAGGCCCATGAGCCGACCCACTTTTAGGCTCATGTTTGGCCCATATTCAGGGTGCATGTTGCGAACTTATGTGGGCTCCTGGTCTGGGGCCTAGACGAAAGAAAAATCCGTGTAGCCGCGCCTGTCTACCCTGACTGGCCTTTGTCTTCTGGTCTAACATAGGCCTTCTGTGCCGCGACATCTTGACATGTGGCGTAACAAATATTGACAGTAGAACCGAAGCCCCAATACAATGATAACTGAACACAAGTCACCGAAGCCCGATTATTATGATAACCGAATACTAGTCACCATCTCACGCATAATTACCCTTTATACCCCCGTAAAGTCTCAGCTCACCCCCACAATGTTCTGCCATATAACTAAAACATATTCCGCCAAAGCAAAAATATAAAATAAAATATAAAGCACGCTTAGTACAGAGTGACTATAGTGAATAAAAGGAGGTACTGAAACAATCAAGGAGCTGATGGAGTGATCAAATTGTGCAAATCACCAGAACCAGTGAAGCACATCAAAGATCTCATGCCATGATTTACATATGGAGATTACTAAATAGATAGGCGCGGCTATTCTTGAGCAGCCAAATTTTAATCCACCACCTTAATTTACCTTTAAAGTATTAACACGCATCTCAATTACAAACTTCACTTCCCTTGACTTAGAATCGGAACTATCAGTAGGTTCATTTGTGCGAGACACAAAATCGCCCACCTAGCAAAACAAATGAAGACGTAGTGAGCGTATTTGGTGAGCAGTAGTATATGACAAATCACCATATTCAATTTTCCAAAAAAATGTAATTACATTAAACTAGTCTCATAAACTCAACAGAAACCATTCACTGAAGAATTGATGATAATAAATCATGCATCTACCAATTAGAAAATGTACATTAGCAATGTACAGTCGAAATAACAATGGAATCACTCAATAGAGCAAATTCATGTTTGCAAAAACTAAGACTTGCGCTGTGAATGAAAGATTCAGGATACAGTGAACTGTTTTTAGCAATTAGTAAAAATTTAAGTATTCACTAGATCTCTCCATGGCCTAGATAGTCATGAAGAAGAATTACAATTTTCATGAGAATCAACACCACACCACCAAAATGTACTGCAAATAATTGTTTCTACTCTTCCGAAGTATTCACTTTAAAGGCCACTCGCCATTGCATACAACTACACTTGTGGAGTTTCCAGGAAAATCTGAGATAAGGAGAGGAATTTCAACACTACTCCATACTCAACAGTATGTTTATCAGCAGAAAGATTACAAAAACATGAAATTAACATTAGTTGATACATGAGAGCCTTGATGAGTTCACAATATTCAAATAAGAGAATACGTGACAGAAAAATCTTTAATTGTTACCAAATGCCAAAAAGATGCAACTAGATGTTGGGAAATCACTATGTTGGACTTAACATAACCATAAGAACAGATGAATTGGAACTTACATCATCCATCAACATACTGTTGCAGTAATGACCAACCTACATAACCATTGCCCACGAAAAACATGAGAATACAATAGAAAAGAATGATTTGCAAGGTCTGTATAGAAGTGCTGCAGGATGTATTTTGATACATAAATGCTTCATCAATTATAAAATCAATATATCATGTAAAGCAAAAGAAGTTTTCAAACACACTACATATAATATAACCTAGGAGCCATGCCATGACAAAATGCATCTTCTTACATACTGAATATGCATCAATTCTCAAATAAAACAAAAGTAGTTCCAAAAGAAGACATCGCAACGCATAATTTTCACATTTGAAACATGTAAGCAAATTCCAAATGATTGATTGACTTTTGATAGTCAAAATTTTTAATATGGAGAGAAATTCACAATCAACTATGGCCAAAATAGAAGGGTCCATTTGGGAAGTGAGAAGCACCTCTCAAATACACATTCTTAAAGAAGAGATGATAATGTTGGTATCAAATTTTGTTAAGACCACAAACTTAAGCATGATATATTAATTAAATTTCCTCAAATTTCAGAAACGTGTACAACACAAAGTCCTTGAATTCTTCTATTCAGGAAAGGTAGATTTACTGAGGTAGCAATTAAGTAACTTAAGCTTGAGATCAAGGGCCTTATTCAGATCCTTGAAAAGACAAGTGACTTTGCTTCAAGAAAGATATGCATAAGTCACAAGACTACACAAAGACTACAAAAAAATGGTACAATGATAAATTTGCTTCTACTTCAATATAGGAATGTTATTATATTCCAGTATTAGGCCTTTGAACCAGGTAATCAACTGAAGCACAAAAAAAGACCATATTCCCACTAATGAGCTTCACAAAATACATATAAAAGAAACAATCTGGGGATTCTCATTAGCTTAAGCAAATTACAGGTAACTGGTGAATAGTAAGCTGTATTGACATTGTAACTAATCATTCCAGACACTCTTTATTAGCACATATTAAACACATAAAACTTGAAAATCAACTTGAACTATCGATATTTTTCATAGGTTGGGAAACGCTTTAATTCAATTACTCTACTTCTTCACCAATTTAAGTTTACCCTGTACGTTTGGCAGTCAACTAAACGTGAAATCAAATAGCATATTCACCGTGGTGAATTTCAACACAGAAAGAAATTCCCATCAACTCAATGTCACCAGCGGTCAGAACACTGCCTAAAAATCAACCGGAGAGATTGAGCAGATTATGAACCCTATCCAGTAGAATGTCCTCATAACGCTGAAACATTCCCATACAAATGTCAAGCAACATCTTGATATGGTCAAATCGAAAAGAAAGAGAAGGAGGGCAATCAAACGAAAGCGAGAGAATAGTACAAGTTCGTAGACGGTCCTCTACTGCAGCAAATTCTGGTGCAAAGGGAAGCGATGATCCAAGCCACCACAAAAATCAGAGTCCTAACCAGAAACCCCATGATCGATGCAAATCTAGTAACCAAAGAGCAGAATATGAATTAGACGCTAAGCCAAAGCTCCAACCAAATGAACCGCGGCAGATTCTCAACCGCCGAAAAACTCCGACGTTAGGAACAGTGAAATCGGGAGAGACTAGAAGACTAGAAGCATACCGTAGAGGAAGGATCTAATCCGAGAGCCACAAAATTCAGAGATCATATTGTTTGGACGGTGGTGAAAACGAGCTTCGACAATCCTTCTCGTACTAGATCTCCCGCGCTCCCTCTCCCTCTCCCTCTCCCTCTCATACACATACACACCGTTCATTTCACCTCACCTGCAGATCGACGAAGACGGACATATCAAAAGCTCAGAGCTTCGATCCGGCTAAAGCCCAAGGAATATGCAGTGAATGGGCCCGTAAATGGGCCTTGTAAGACATTGGGCTCCCACTTTGACAGCCCAATAGCTCCTTACTAAGTGACAAATTTTCCCTTGCACTTCAAGGATTTGCCTCTTTAAGGAAGTCCAAGACAGACACGGCGTGGAACTCGGATCGCACCGGAAACCAGCTAATGAAACCATAGTTTTTAAAACCGGACCGGGCCGTCCGGTTCGACCGGGACCCGGCCACTCCCCCGGTCCGGTTCTCACAAAAAATCCAATTATTATTTAAATGAGGTCAAATTCAATTCAACCGGCCGGTTTTCACTTGAACCAATAAATCTAATTGAATCGATGAGACAACCGGCTAATTTAAAAATAAAAATATATTATAATATACACATTTTTTTTTACTAGACTTATATTTATATTTTATGTTGAATTTGGGACTAACATTATAACTATATTAAGATTTTGATTATAAATCATAATTAAATTATAATATTATGTCAATTTATTAAAATATTATATTATTAATATTATTTATTAAACATACGGTCAACCCATTGAACCCCAGTCCGACCCATGAACCCATACCTTGACCGGTTCCCGGCCCGGTCCGATTTTAAAAACTATGAACGAAACCATTCGCAATAAGCACAAGAAAAACACATAATCAACTAGAATAACAATTAAAGTTCAAACTTCCCCATCGTATGTCGATTCGATGAAAGCAAGGCCAAAGCCCTCCAACAATCGGAGCACTCGAACGAATACGCTCGCGATCCGCCCGCTAGAATTTAGGCGGCTGAAGCTCACATGGCTGAAAATTTCGAGCAAAAACACTTTGATAAAGTTTGCTCCTGATTCCATAAATTTAGCGACTAAACTAACATTATTTTGACAGTTAAAAAGAACAACAAACCTCCTACTTTAGCGACTAAATATAGCAACAAACCATCCAAGCTGAACAACAAGCTTTTCTCTGTTTTTGACAGTTAAAAATGAAAATGCCTCCTCTTCCAGCTATGCAATATGAACTAAGCTTGGGGCTGCCAATGGACACAGCCAGGAAATAAAACCTAGGGAGAGATTATAAGCCATGAAGCCCTTAACTATGCCCTCGTAAATATCTATTCTCCCAGATTATCTACACCCATACACTATCACCTCGGAAGTACCTCTGATACACCATCAAAGCCGCTATGAGTTGCAGTCATATTTGGGTTAATCGAGTCCTTCCCTTTTATGGTTTGCGAGGATGATGCCTCAGAAAATGCACCAAAGCCGAGCTGCCGAGGTGGGTGAGCACGGTACACTCCGGGCTCAGTAAGTGCCTTCTGGTTGAGGTGAACCTCCTTAGTTAGCATCTCCACCACTTGCTTCATCGTGGGCCTCTGACTGGAGGCCGCTTGGGTGCAGAAAAGCCCGACTATTATGAAACGCAACACTTCACCTTCCGGGTAATCAGAAAGCTCTGAGTCCACAATCTCCAAAAGTCTCCCTTCCTCTCTCAACTTCCATGCCTGCATGGCAAATTGTTATTCATCATCAGATGGTTGGACGACTCTGATAGAAAGATGAACTGAAACAGGACAAACTTAAGAAAAATAAATACCCATTCAATCAAAACCATCAGGTCCTCTCCAAATGCAGCTTTGCTGCTGCTTTTGCCGCTAATTATTTCAAGAATAAGAATTCCGAAGCTGTACACGTCTGCCTTCATTGTGAGCTGCCCTAGGAGTGCATATTCTGGTGCAAGATACCCTCTGCAAGAAATCAGAGTCATAATCATTGAAAATGAAATCTTGCACGTAATGTCAAAGACGACCTCTCTCACATTGATGCAGTGGTTGCAGATGCAGATTTTCTCAGGTGTCTATCGTGAAGCAAGAATTATTGGATATTATCTGGCCTACCCAGTTCAGCCAAAAGTGGACTACAGGATCTAAAATGGAATACCGGGATTCTTTGACAGTGTCCATGCAGTAATAGACACCATGTATCTGAAAAGAGCAGTGAATTCTAAACCACATTCAATAGCACAGTTGCTAATAGACATGTTATATTACATAAAGTTTTTACTAGTGCCCCTTCCACTAAGGTACTTAAAATTTAAGTGACCAAGAGATTTATGAAAGAAGTTCGGTTAGTTAATGTCTATTCTTACACTGTTCCAGCCACTCGAGTGCTAAGGTGAGTCACATTGTCCGGGAATAGTTTCGCAAGCCCAAAATCACCAATTTTAGGGTTAAAGTTCTCATCAAGAAGTATGTTGCTGGCTTTGATATCCCTGTGAACAATTCGTGGCTCAGCCTCTTCGTGAAGGAATGCGAGGCCCAGCGCTGTCCCCACACAAATGCCAGCTCTTCTAGGCCAATCCAAGAGGACATGCTTACTCTTCGAACCTGTGCAAAAAGAACCGACATAGCTGCAAATAAATAATGATACTCTCCCAATTTGTACTCTTATCCCCAGCTTTGAGAGAAGCTACTCCAGTTCCAGTCCAAATTATTTACCAAGTAAAATGCTTGCAAGGCTGTTGTTCTCGAGAAACTCATAGACCAAGATACGGTTATTTCCCTCCACACAGCAACCAAGGAGCTGAACAAGGTTTGGATGATGTATATTTGAGATCATATTGATCTCAGTCAAGAACTCATTCGTTCCTTGCTTGGAATTCACTGATAGGCACTTGATAGCAACTTGGGTCCCATCTTTAAGCATGCCCTACAATTACAAAGAAAGGACAAGAAGCTATTTTGTCTCAAAATAGTCTTCACATGAGGCATGAGCTACCCTACGCAGAGAAATTTCAATTCTCTTTCACCTTGTAAACAACTCCATAGCCACCTCCACCTATATTGCTCGATGGATGGAAGTTCCCTGTTGCTGATCGCAAGGAATTGTAGCTAAAGAGCCTTACATTGTTGGGGGCAGTCACTGTATGCAAAGTAGGATAACTTCTATAAGAATTTAACTATTAATCAGGTGAATGAGACTTCAAGGATTCCCTAACATATTCTAACCACTAATTTAGCAGCATCAACTACTTCAGCTCAAGTTATCCTAAAACTCAACAGGCGCAGCTAAATTCAGTCATTGTAAGGTTCACTTCCTCAGCGTTTAGCTTTTAAACCGGAAATATAGCATCCTCTGAGGAGCTAGAAATCCACATGCATAAAAAATTCTACCTTAGTCAAAAGGCCAACTGCAGCTAATCTGATGCTCTACATGGAATTAATTACATCAGACCCCACTGCAAGGATAGCCATAAAAATTGCAAAGAAGATCATGAATGTCAAAATAAAATTACTAATTCTATTATCCAAAGAATTGAAAATTTTAAAAAAATGCTGATTCTGCAATTCAGAAACTGGATACTATATTAGAGTTCAGATATAGAAAACATCCAGCATGTAAACTAAATCATAATTACCATTGCCATGAGCTTGAGCAGCATCATCCCTCTCTCTACACCATGGAAACCCACCAAAACATCCACAACTCATCTCTCCACCTTGACCCTCCTCATCTACTTTCCACACTAGACATAATTCCGAAATTATCAATCAATCAACACGCAAGAAAGAAACTAACCGAAAGAAACTTCAGAATTTGATGAAACCAGCTTACCCTCCAACAAACTGAATAAGAAGAAGGAGGCCCTTGGTTGAAAACTAGGCTAAAAAACGGCCCTAAACAGTGGTTTGCTGCTGCGGAGACTTAAGAAGGGGACTCAGCAACGAAATGGAAAACAATATCTATATCAAATTATTTTTCTTTCCACTGATTGGTAGAAAATGGCCAGATGGGAAATGTCCGAACTAGGAAGTGGTGTGGAGGGAACAGGGCAAGGAAAACTTTTCTTCAATAATTTGGTAAACTAATTACAGAGAGACTGAGAGGGAGAGAGGACTAAACATCACCTTTCAAAAAAGGAGAAGGAAAATAATAAAATGACCTTCCTTTGATGCTGACTGGTTTTTCTCTTTCGTGGCCATAGAAGTAATTCGTGGTGAGAACAGAGAACAGATCTTTCTTGGCAAAGATCATTTTGACAAATAGGAGTAGAGAAACAGCGGAAGAAGAAAGACGGGAAGAAAGAAACGGTTGACTCGCCCTGGAGATTGAATAATTGATCGCCGGTGATGAGACACAGTAGACGGTGGTAGTACAGGTACCGCATTTTCTCAAGATTAAGCGACGGTCGCCATTCTTGTTCGCCTTCTGTTCAACCCCCACGACAGGAAAGACTTGCAATTACGCTGTTCCAATATTTCTTATATTAATTAAAAAAATATTTCCCATCATATTATTATACATAAAAATTTTCCTGTCAATAATATTTGCGAAAAAAATCATTCAAAATATATAAATCAACCAAAATTGTCGCAATACCAAATAAATTACGATTATACGCATTGCATCCTGGGAACAATTGGAATTTCTAAACCACATTAGCTCCGTCAGCTTAAACGATTGATACGACTAATTGAGCCCACAGCAACGTGGCTGCCAATAAAGAGTTCAACGTCAACATGCCTATGAGGAGCCAGTCCTGTTCTGAACTGACAACATGCAAGTTTAGTAAGATACGAGTTCGAAATTTTTAAGATTGTATTTGGGGATTAATGATGAATCCCAAGTTATATAATATAACGTGCGATCAATTAGTTGGTTGCTACGGTTAGATACGTTAAATGGGTCGAGTTAGCCCATGTCGCTCCTAAACCGGTACATAACTTTTCATGTTAGGTTGAAGGATAATTACAAGTAAAATCCAATGAGTAGTCTTGTTGAATTGTAAATCGGCATAGCTCATTTTTGCATTGAACTTGTCTGAACCATTAAAAACCTACTACCAATGGTCAATTTTTTATTTGTTTAATTTAAAAATTTTTAAAAATTAAAATGGAAAATATTGTAATTTATGGTTCAAACTAATTCAAACCATGGAGCGATCTGCTTAGATAAGGTTTGGGACGGTTTGTGATATTATTAATCATGATCTATAACCGGGCTGGTCCATTAACCAAGCTAAAATATTCTATGCATGTTTTAAAATGACGTGAATCATCCATTTAACATCTATAACTACAGCATTTGACACCGTCTATATATATGTATATATATCAATGTGAACATCATTCCGGGCAAAGATGCTCTGCAGCTGAATTTTGATCCATTTACAGGTCCGGTGTGAACATTTCTTCTTCCACACCCTATTCCTGCAAGCGATTCGAGAAAGCAATTTCTACGACCACTCCACCATTGAGTCCATTTTATTCTTGGTCAACTCTCCTCAATCAGATCAGATTCTGAGAGGGGAAACCGCAATACGCAGAGGAGAAGAATATATTGGAGTAGTGTCAACTGTCCGTGAGTCAATTTCTTCATGCTTGTATCTTGTACAGGCAACCACCCGAATACTTGAATTCTTGTTCTTGTGGTCGGAGGTGGTTGGAGCCCGACGCCCTTAAAGTTCCAGGGCTTTTCATGATTTTATACTGAAATTAAAATCTTATTTCTGGGCAATATTTATCAATTTTAAGGTCCACTTCTGATTAAAAATGAGGAAAAAAAAAAAGAAGCCATTCCCATATTTGAACTCGATTACATGGAGCAGCTTGCCCTCCGAGGGCGAGGGCGTGAATCCATTCCTCTTGGAGGGTTGTCCCCTGGGCATCCTTTAGTTTCTTTGCTGTCAATGACTAGTACTTTCGCATATGACATACAGTTGTCATCTCCCACTTCCTGTCCTGTTCAATTTCTTGCCCGAATCAATTTTGGACTTTTAACAATACGTGTTAAAGCCGCTAATCCTTCAAATTGACAAGCAACTTGAATGTGTGTCAAACCAAAAGGGTGAGAGATTCACGGGTCAGGAAAGGCCTGACTTAGCGTCTCGATCTACATAAATCTATCTAATACCTATCACTGAGATTCCCCAATAAAGAAAGGAAAGGAAAACAGAGAGAGAGAGAGAGAAGCGAATGGCATCTGTAGAGCCAGAGCCATGTAAATTTCTCAACAAGACTTCTAAAGATACATAGCACCAACTATTTCCAAACCAAGAAAGACCTCAATTAACCGACATTCAGGAGAGGAAAAACATGCACGGTGGTCGTGAGACGACATCTGGTACTGATACTGGGCGTATTCAATTCCAATGAGACTGATCCAGATATTAACGACGCTGAGTTTTTTTTTTTTTTTTTAGAACCACTGAGTTTCATTCATAGTTCGAACAAATGTGTCAGCCCAATACTTCTGAATTTAGATCCTTAAATCATCAGTTTCACTTGAACTACTCACTGTTACGGACTCTGCAATAATGCATGTAGAGAACTCAGGTAATTGTAACAGGCTGTCATTAGTTCACTAAAATATGACAATCACTTAGGGATGGACCATCTTCGTACTCGAGCTACCAGACCTATCAGGGTCCTCTGATGATACAGTCTACCTAGAACAGATTCATCAAGCTGATGAAAGTTGAAGATAGGATTCGAAGATCACCTACCAAGCACCATTGCAGGAGAAACTTTCACGGTCCCAAGAACATTGTCCTCAGTTTCACTGCCATCTATGCTTGTGGAGTTACTGTTCACACTTGTTACATCAGAGCTTCCCTTGCTGCTTATGTTGAGAGGAGAGCACGAAGCACCTGCGTTCTTACTCTTTGTGCGTCCAGATCTCGCCCTACTTATTGTACCCGCAGTCCTTCCTGTAATGTCCTGTACAGAGGCAAAGCATCAAAAGAAGACTCCCGATTACAGCAACTACTTTCTTTTTTTCTTTTCAATATAAAGTTATCTGTTAATTGAAGGTTCATAAAGCCCCTTGCTCACCATATGTCTCATGGCCATATCTAAAGATTTCTTTGACAAAGATCTTCCGAAACCTGAACTCTCCAAGGAAGAGGAATATTTTGCAGAAAGGTTTTCCTGGGCCCCAAGTTGGGCATCTTGCTTTGGTGGTGCCAGCTTTCTCATGTTTACGATCCTCTCCACCATCTTTGTCCCCATCATTACAGGGTTCACTTCATCACTTTCATTGGAGGATCTATGACTCTTAATAGGAGGAAAAGACTTAACGGTGGAGGCACTTGGTCTAACCCTAGAGGCAGAAATGGGCCTTCTACTTACACATGACTTTGGATTCTTGTTACCAGTGGAGGGGCTGGACTCTGAAGAAGGTTTCCTCGGTGGATCCAGAGTTGGAGGTGTGGCATTTCGAGGCACAGCAGTCCTTGACGTAATAAGACGAGACTTAGGAGCAGAAGAAGATCGAACTTGACCTTTTGGAGCTCCCTCACTGCTCGTATTTGATTGGGTCGATGGCTGAATATTTGGAACCGATTGTTTTAATGTCGACTTGGGAACTGGTGAGGAGGAGCGGGGGGTAGGTGTCGAGGAGCGTGCAGTGAACCGAGTAGGGGTGGAAGATCTAGTAGCGGAGAGGCCGACAGGCTTAGTTGAAGAGGACCGAGTTGAAACTCTTGAAGGCGTAGATGACCTCGAGGGCTTGTTTGCTGCAGGGACCATGGGCCTCCCGGTAGGGGTTGCAGCTCTACGGTTAGTGGACTTACGTGAGCCTAATGAGGATGACTTTTTGTTGATGTTAGAAGAGGACTTGGGCTCGCAAGGTAAACTTGAATGCTCAGGTTCAGTTGGTTTCTTGAATACAGGGTTGAGTTGAACGTTTTCGGCCTGCTTTTTGAGGGCACAAAATATGGGGAAAATCATGTTATGTGTTAGTCAGGACGCCATTCTAATCTTAAAATCCATGTGAAACTGAGAAAAAGGGGGAAAAGAAAGAAAGAAAGAAAGAAAGAAGAAACAAGTAGCTTCGTACTGAGGATATTAGCGCACCGGGGTGAACTGAGGAGTTCAGGATCTGCGAAGTTGATCGTTCGTGCACTTCTGTCCTCAAGGAAGTAAGAATGGGAGTTCCAGGCGGTGAAAGGAGCCTGGGTACAATAAAGAAAACCCCATGAATAACGACCAAAATTAGACCCAGCTCAATATCTTTTCCAACCCATAAACCTTTTGTTGCCAAACAAAGATGAATGTACCAAGTATTAGCTGCAACTGGGATTTCTATCTAGAGAGAACTTAAGAACTGTGTGAAAACATACGAGACGTTTTGGACTAGTTACTACTCAATCAGGGAGGAGATCTCTCCACCAATTCATCTATGTGAAGGACGAGCTAAATTCCCATCACCAGGCTTCTGAGGTATCTGTGAAGTCTGTTCGAACAAATGAAATCCCTCTTTGCCTAAGACCCATGAAACGATAATCGAATCCTCAGCTAACAGACACGGACATTACCATAGAAGATCATTCTTTTCGTCTCCCAAGTTCAAGAATTCGTCCGCTCCCATCTTGCGGTCCATAGACAACGTCTTTAACATTGGCGAGCTCAGAGGATTAAATCCTGTACCGAACAAAAGACCAGATTGCAAACAACTTTGAGCTTCACTTTAAATGCGTAGACAATATCAAACAGCAAAATCCACATTAGATCAATTCCCATCTTGCGGTTCATATAACCCCGATCCATAAATTGGAGCTAACCGCACCTGAAAGAGCATCGACTTTATCGGAACCTGGGAGAAGGTGAATTCTACCCCTCTCGATCTCCTGCTCGCGTCTCTGCATCTCGAGGAACACAGTCAACTGATCATCTACCTCCTTCATCACCATCTTCAGTCTCGCTCTTCCGTCACCCTCGGCGACTACCCACCTACAAAACCAACATAAAAGGAGGAAAAAAGCACCAAATCGACGGCCCAAAATTTAAATCCTCCAAAGCTAGAAAAACACCGAATCAACAACCCAAAATTTAAATCTTCCAAAACCCGTTACCAGCTTTCCGAATCCATCTAAATCTTCTCTGCCTACCAGATGGATCTAGAAGAAGCAAAAAATGAAGCAAGAATGATTTAAGTGTAGCAGCATTACCAAGCTTACAAGAAGCTGGACAATGTTGGGCTCCGAAGAATCGGCGAGATTGATGAAACCAGGGGGTTTGGAAGGACGCCTGGAGCTATGGAGCTTTGTCGTGTATTACTTTAATATTCGTTGCTCTGTTCGATGAATCTTTTGAAAACGAAGCCTCGGCTTGGAAGTTTTCTGAAGGAGCTCCGGGGGCCTTGAATTCGAAAGAGACGAACCCGGTGGATTTTGATTTTTGAATGGGCGGCCTGAATTCCATACCTAAATAGCCATCACACTCTGCATGATAATTACAAGAATACCACCACCTCGTCTTTTGCGAGGGGATAAAGGAAAAACCTTTGAAATCGAATCTTTGCCAAGTTCCAACATGTTTCATGAAATACAACCATCATGGAAATAGCTGGATCCACTTTTCGAATCTTTAAGCAAAAATAATTATAATCTTTTTCGCTTTGAAATAGTATGATTTTATTTAAATATTAATTAATTGGCATGTTGAATTTTCCTTTCTGGGCTTGAAGACGTTGTTTTTGTAATTTTTGGTATTGTGGTCGAAGCACTGTATGGTCTGGTTTTGGCATCGGACTTACCAAAAAATAAATCGTAAGATGCACACACGTTGATCGTAACAGGCTGGGAATCTGACTCGTGAAATCAAAGCAGACGAGAGGGAGAAGAAGCCACATGGCCATGGATTGGTTACAGTTGAAATATTAACTAAAGGAAGGGCCGTATCAGGAAAAGCAGGGAAAAAGTGTAAAAGACTTCTTGTCAGCACGTGCAGAGTGGACAAGCAGATGGGATCCTTGACTATCGGCCAGAACAGGACAGAACTGACATTAGCTAATAATAATAACGCTCTTAACCGAAAAGAAATTCAAACTCCAATTTTGCCTTATAAATCATAGAACTCCGTAGTTAAAAGGATCCATCTCTTAGATTTTTAGATATCTAATTGTACAAAGCAACANGGGGGGCGGGTGGGGCGCTGAAAGGAAGCAAAGGAAAAGTATAGAGAAGCCAAGATCTACAATTGGGCTGTTTCGGTGTAGGAAATTCCCCTAGAAACATAACATGTTGAGGCCATGATTTAGATTAGCCTTAAGAAACCAATGTCTTCTTCTATCGATCTGATCATCTTCCTGACCCAGCCTGATCCTGGCAAATCGCACTGGGGATCCTGATGTCACACTGCCCAACAACAAATCAAATGAGACTCGTGCTGAAAATTAACAGCCCTTTACGATTTCTGATCGTCAAAGATAACCGGCACATCAACAACATCTGTGACTAACAACACAGATGGAGTAGATGATAAGTGCTGCTCTGTACGAAACAGAAAGCGAGTCTTTAATGCAAAATAAATGCCCCTCCACCGGCGTAACATTGAACAGCATAAAGCTTAAACAGTTGGGAACTAGTCGAACTTTGGAGAAGAGAAGAAGTTGACTGAGTTCCATTAGCATATCCCCCACTCGGAAGGAGCTTCCTCTTCGGCATGGTTGCCTTCTTCTGGAATGAGCGCATTAAGCCCGCTCAAGAACAATAGCTAAGAAAGAGAAGCTGTTCATTTCCGGAGGAAGCCCCCAACTGTGGTGCGAGCTATAGACATGCCTCATGTAGTGGATAAGACTAATTTAATTAGCTGCGGCAACTGCTACATTGTTTAAAACTCCACATGACAGTGAACACTGATCTGATTGATTATAATGTTACAGAAGATTCCTGACGGCATCACCCTAAAGGCTAATAATTACATGTTATGAAACCTATCCAACCTTCTTCCTAGAATAATCCCAATGCTTGAAGCCAACTCGCTAGAACCTGGTGAAATCCCCAGACAAATCAATCCTAATACAACTATAAGTTGCATTAAAAGAATATTGACCATCTCTGATGGATCCCGATGAAGTAATCGATTATCAAAACAACTTCCACCTTCTACCGATTCAGACAAATGCCAAGATTTTAGCAAACTGCATCTTCACATTGTACAGACACTTACTGGAAGGGTTAGCCTTATCTTGAGAAGAATAAAACAGCTGATGTGTCAGTCAACTATCCTCACTTTTCCTCACACATTGATAGCTGGATAGCGGAACTAGGAATTCCATGCATCTGAAACCATTCGGGCATGTGGAACTTCTCATACAATACCAGCCTCACGTCTTTTTGCTGAGAAAGATGCTTCAGGAGAGGAAGAAGCACCTCCAAAAGCTTTATCATATGCGAAATAGGTGAAGTACACGGGGCATATTAGGAGGAGAAATCAGATATTTCTATTAAAAGAAATTATCGACAATTCCATATTGGAATGAACTTACTGACCTGATCATCGCAGGGCTGTGCTGCAGAAAATGGGATGCATGGTATACCATTCAATGGCTGCAGCAAGAAACTAAATGGGTTGTTGTCCACAAGAACGATACGAGAAAGATCTTCCGCTAGACCAGACAGATCCTTCACATGCTCTCTGTATTCACTGTTACTCCAATACAAAGCTAAAGATGTAATAGACTGATTTGCAAAATATTGTACCCAACAACTTCATATGCAACACCTACAGAATGATCCGGTCATAGAAGTTCCTATATAAACATTGTTGGAACAAAAGTTAAAGGCTTAGGTAACCGATTGGAGTGCCTTCTGCAACTATTTCTTAATAAAACTTTCCATCATTTTCTGCAACCCTAAGGAGTAACTAACTATTCCAAAAGAAGATTCAAGCAAAAAAAGAAAAAACGACTATTCCAAAAGAAACAGAAAGTCTCTGAAGCTCTTTTTTCCTTTTCAATCTGTCCAATTCTGGTTCCATGGCTAAAATCAATCCCTCAGTTTCTCTCGCTCGGACCTCAGTGGATAACTCATTTAGATAGCCGAAAGAAAAAAATGTAAAAAGCCTCTCAGCAGATTGGTGCTTCTAGAGATTTTGCTCATCTATTACAGTATTATTTCAAACTAACAGTGGGATCGAGTGCCATATCTACTGATGCCTAATCAATTATTAAAGAAAAGCCCTTGTGAAATAGATCAATACTCACGTACTAACTGTTGAAGGGCGATAAAGACACCGAGTTATAAGTTTTTCCTTGTCTATCCTGTCGACAAGTGGCCTTGCATAATCTGTGATAAATCCAGGATTGTATAAGGCAAAAGGATATACAGGAAAAGAATAGCAGGGAATATGAAAAGGCGAATGAAAATTGAACCTTCAAGACCGGCAGTAAAGAGGATGAGATTTGCAAACTTGTGAACCTCTTTCAGAAATTCTTGCAGACCAGGACGCTCAAAAACCGTCACATAGTTGATATTAGGTTTTCCATCGCAATCCTTCAGATCATAAAACATCATATAAATTAAAAGAAAAAAGAGAGAAAGTTAAGTCAGGCAAGTGAACTGATCTCAGGTCCCTTCTCCCAAGGCAACAACATAACAGCAATTGCACGCTGAAATACAGACATAACAGAGAGGAATAAAGAGAGACCTTATCAGAAGATACACATTCCAGCTCAAACCAGTTGAGCCCAGCTTCTATTGCTTGAGTTTGGACAATCTCAGGCAAGCTAGATGAATCGTATGCACATACTAGAGTCTCATCCAAGTCTAGAACAACCTGCACATAGTGTGCACAATATCACATTTGATTCTTTACCTCCACCAAGCCAACTCAAGTTATCCATGCCATGAGGAAAAGGGGGGAAATAAAAGAGAGCACATTTTAGCCAAAATTTCAGGTTTTTAGATCAGCTAGTGCTAGCAGGTCGGGCAACCCAAAACAATTCCAATCAAATAACTGACCGATGACATAGAAGAGCCTCACAAATCTAATTAGAGCACGCCAAATTTGTGAACTCCGTAAACGCAATACCCAAATAGAAGTGCGAATGAACTTCAACCCGCTCGACCGTTCATCAATAATACAAAAGGAATCAAGCTTCCCTAGGAAAGTAAACGAAAATCGCACGAGTAGAGAAAGTCAGCGAAGAGGCAACCGGGAAAGTCATGGTTCCATTACCGTGAGCTTGTCCAAGCTGAGTTCGTCTTCGACGCTGACGTCACTGTCGGAGGAGCTGATGCTGTGGGGAGGGAAGGCGTCCTGAAGGGGGATCTCAACTACAGGCAGGGGCTTGAATGGAACAGCCGACGCCGTCGGAGGAGGAGGAGGAGGAGAAGGTGAGGAAGATGCAGAAGAGAGAAACGAATGCCTGAGACCGACGTACGACAGGACCTGCGCGAGGGACGGCGTACCCCGCAGGATCTGAAGGAAGATCTGAAAGAACAAGGCGAGCCAGTTCATTAGAGCTCTCCAAGCCTGCAGAGGCCGGGGCACGTACACGTCCGCGCGCTCCAGATGCTGCTGCGGCATAGGTGGGTCAGCAAACAGTAACAGAGTCAAAGGGATAAAAGAGGAGGGGGCTTGCGGAGGAAGACGAAGAAGATGGGTCTTCGAGGTTTGGATGGGTTAATAATGGAATTCAACTGGATTCGAGCCTTCTCCCTCTGCTAAGAAAGGGACTTTGTTCGTATCTTGCAGGGGTCTCTTGTTTCTTGTCGAGACAAAAGTCGAAGAGGACGGAAGGATAGAATATCACGGTTCCTACCAAAGGATGGAGGAAGAAGAAATCCGATGGTTATTGAGAAAATGAAGAAGAGAGGGACAGGCATTTTTGCTCTGTTCCGCCTCTTCCACGGGACCAAAAGCGACCCCCTTTTTTATTTTATTTATTATTTATAAAAAACTAATTACACACCTCCAAAATTTTAATATATTCCAAGATTATTCATTAATAATTAAAACTCTTACAAATATAATTTTTCTTCATAAGTAATATTTAAACTGATAGGGTCATGAATGTTAAATCGATTTGACCATACCGTATTAGCAAGAAATTATCCGACGATGCACCTCTACAATCTCTACAATAGGTGTGGTCAATCAAACAGTCAAAAAAATAATGATCGAGCATATTAGTAACCCAAAATAATTAGCATAACTATCACCAATTAAAAGCAATTTCATTAGTGAGTCAATGACAAGGTGTCATGATGTTTATGTGATGGGGGTTATTTAAGGTTTATTTATACAAAGCATAAATGTTTTTAATAAATAATTAACAACGAAGACTCCCTTGTGTATGTGTGTGTGTGTGTATATATATATATATGATAAGTAAGGAATAACCTCCTTATTGTATCTGGAATGTTTATTTTTGAAGCAATTTCAATAATTATGTCCCCTTTTTTTGGGTGGGGTGGAATTAATTTTCAAGAATTTTTAGAAGCTGCAGCCATGATTGAGTTGGTTTCAGCCGGTTCATAGCGGCCATTCTCAGACTTATGCAGGGTCATGAGCAGATCTGAAGAGCGGCCCGGTGGAATTTGGGTCCAGGCCCCTTTTCTGATTTCCAATTCAGAGCCCGGTTCAATTAAGCAGTCAGGTCGGGATTGAAGACGAAGGCGGGCTCGTCCCTGGCCTCTCAGCTTCTCCACCTCCTCGGCATTGCCGCAGATTCCGGCAGCGTCCAACTGCTTCGCATCCGTCCACTGTACTTCGAGTTCGACCGACAGGAAAGGAGAGAGCTTGAGCCATGGGAGTGGACTACTACAAGATCCTTCAGGTGGATCGCAACGCCAAAGATGATGACTTGAAGAAAGCCTACCGCAAGCTCGCCATGAAGTGGCACCCCGACAAGAACCCCAACAACAAGAAGGACGCGGAGGCTAAATTCAAGCAAATCTCTGAAGCCTACGATGTAAGGCTGGTTAATGCGTGAAATTGGTGCTTGTCGATGAGGAAAGTTAAGAGTATTTGTGCAAATCCATCCTTTTTTTTCAGGTTCTGAGCGATCCCCAAAAGAGGGCTATTTATGACCAATACGGGGAGGAGGGCCTGAAGGGTCAAGTGCCCCCGCCGGGATCAGGCGGGTTCTCCGGTGGGCCTGAGTTCCGGTTCAACCCGAGGAGTGCCGATGACATATTCTCGGAGTTCTTTGGTTTCTCGAGTCCGTTTGGGGACATTGGGGGCGGGTCCAGGGCAGGTGCCTCGGGATTCCCGAGGGGCATGTTCGGGGAGGATATCTTTGCCTCGTTTCGTGGAGGAGCGGGAGATGGGTCTGCATCAGTTCCTCGGAAGGCCCCACCCATCGAGCGGACTCTGCCCTGCAGCTTGGAAGATTTGTATAAAGGGACTACCAAGAAAATGAAGATCTCAAGGGATGTTATTGATTCTTCTGGGTAGGCTAACCTCTTAGCTCACATCTCTTCATGTGGACCGTCTTGGTGAAATTTTCAATGGCCGTTCATGTCATATCTCAAAAAAAAAACTTAAATGCATTAGGAATATAGATGGTAGCAAAGTGGACGGTTGAGCTCATAATATGCCTATCCAGCAGGGAAAAAAAAAGGAGTTCATTATGTGCCTTTTTTTGCTTTTCTATAATAATCTGAAACTGCTTGTTTCACTTAATGTTTTCCTCATATTAGCTGCATTGAGCTGTGTAAAATTTTAGCTTTGTGTTCTGCAGCTTTACATTCCGGATCTTTTGATAAATAGCTGATACGTGTGTGGCTACTAGTTGAGCATGCTCTCCTTAGGGTGTCTTGTCCATTTCTCTTATGATTCTGTATTGCAGATCTAGTGCATCTTTTATCATTTTGTTGCTTCCATTATAGGTCTTGGTTAAAGATCTTTTGGCTACAAACTTTCCTTGTACCCTCTCTTGTGCCATTCATTCATTGTTGCACATTTAGCACTTAATTGATTCTCATAACTGTTATTCAGTAACATGTTTGTTAAAATGAATTTACAATATGCCGGTCAAGTTGTGTGCAGTAACTGACATCACAGTGATAAATGTATTGCTCTTGTCGTATTGATGTTGCTCTGCATATAGAGTTGTGTGCAATTACTAACTCAGTTCTGATGTTTGTACTCAGTGAGTATGCCTACTTGCATCCAAATGGATGTATTCACTTATAAGTAATCAAGTGAAATTCTGTATGTTTGTTCAACACTTCAACCTGTGTCAACTTGAAAATTGATGCACTTAGAAGCTTCTCTTTCAGGGACTATTCATCATAAAGTTTCTTCATGTACTTGTTGAAGTTGAGCTGTTTTCTTACTAAATCTTACTATGAAATAGGTTGAATTTTACATCTTTTTAGAATTATTATCGTTTTCTCTTATATTTGCTATGCAGATTTGATTGAGGTGACAAAAGCCTGCATTGTATGTTTTTTTCAGTGTCAAAGAACTGAGTAGCCGCAGGAATTATGTCTTTGGCTTGACCCTCTTGTAGAAATAACTGGGAGATTTTAGGGTACTTATAGTATGAAGCCTCTAGCTGGTGCCTTACCTAGGTAGGCCAATTGGATACACTTGGCATCTGTGGCAGCCCTTTCCCAGTTAGTAGATGTTGACATTGTGTATTTAAATCATTTTGAAACTGTTAAGACAGAGTGGCCAGTACTGAACTCAGAACAGCAGCTGTTGTTGAGATGTTTCCTGCGGCTCTAACTTGGATACTGAAAGAAACATCAGCTGCTGCTCCGCCTAAGACATTTCTTAAGGCATTCAAACTCAGATAGTGACAATTCTATGATTTTCAGTTGGCCTTGTATGAACCAATTGTTTGACAAGCAAATGCGGTCCACGATGAATTCCACTGGGAAGTAACAGAAAGGCTCTCTAATTTTGATGTCCATTCTTAATCTTTTGTGTGAATTGTTATCAATCTCATTTGAATATGCCTTGGATAGCCCTTTTCTGCTTCGAATTCATGTAAAGTTGATTTTATTCTTTACCTAATATGTGTTTTCATAAAAGCTCAAGGAATAAAACTGGTTTTGTTCAATTCCTGAAATCTCTTGAAGCAATTGATAGATTATGTTTGAAGTAGATCTACTGAAGTTCATGAAGTGGAAAGAATTCGTATGTGCTTGATCTTGTCTAAATTAGGTGTATTTATGTTATATGCTTTTCCATCTTATGCCATTTGAATATGTAGGAGACCTAGCACGGTTGAGGAAATTCTGGCAATCGAGATCAGACCAGGCTGGAAGAAAGGAACAAAGATCACATTCCCTGAGAAGGGAAATGAGCAGCGGGGAATCATTCCTTCAGATCTTGTTTTCATCATTGATGAGAAGCCTCATGGCATCTTCAAGAGGGATGGCAACGATCTCATTGTCACTCAGAAGATCTCTCTCGTGGAAGCCCTGACAGGGTACACAATGCAGCTGACAACTCTTGATGGGCGAGATCTAACTGCTCCGATCAACTCCATCATCTCCCCCACCTACGAGGAAGTCATTAGGGGGGAAGGAATGCCCATTCCCAGGGAACCATCCAAGAAGGGGAACTTGAGGATCAAGTTCAACATCAAGTTTCCCTCAAGGCTTACTTCAGAGCAGAAGACCGGGATCAAGAGATTGTTAACATCTTCGTAGAAAGACTGATGCTTCAGCCATCGACCACCACATCCTCCTTATATGAGTACCGGTGTAAGACCTCGTTCTGTCATTTCTATTTTCGTTCTCTTTGTCTACTGGTACATTCTAGGAAAAGAAATATGCGTATGAGTACTTCAACGATGGATTTGTTCAGAATTGTTCAGTCTGATGCTTTTGGAGAATGGATGTCGCTGATCCACTTTCTTTGCTGTGTTGTCATTCAAGTTGGAAGCCTTGAAGCTCTTAAAAGCTGCCTTTTTATTTTTTATTTTTATTTTTTTTTCTCCTTGTTAATTTTCATTGGAAGGTTAAACTAAATGGCAACCTTGGAAGGTCTTACTCTCAACAAAAGGTGAGGTCTTTGTTTCTGTAATTGTCAATCGTGGAGTCCTGTCTCCTTGCTCTTGCAATCTTCAACCAAAATCTCTGCCTCCACTCAGGACTCTTTCCTGAAATTCATGTCCAATCGCTGCTACGCAAATTCATGGAGGCTTTGATGATCGAAAGAACAAGCTGCAGATTCATATGAGAAATTTGAAGCGTGCACTCGATATCAACATCAATGTAATATGATTACTAAGTTTTCGAGCTTTCCGAGGTCGAGCATCAAACAACAGGTCCACGCCTTAACAGCTCGATGAAAGCTTTCAAGACGGACGGACTTAGGAGGGAGAAACTCTGGCTACTAGCTTACTCGATGTTCTCCTCTCGACAAAAACTTACACTAGATCACCTTGCGAACCCTACAAGACGACTGCAATGAGGATGGATTCTAGGAACTACACTTGCCTTCGGGATGGCCAAAGCTCCGTGCACCAATGGGATGAACTCCTGCTAGGCGACTTCAGCATGCAGATCCTCGACAACTGCTGAACAGATGAGGCCTTGGTGTCTGGGCAATAAGATTTATCATGTTAGACGCATCCAAAATTGAGTTTGAACACCAAGATTTCTCATATGGTTGCATTTGAACACCAAGTTCTTCTGAACGTGCTGATGCTACACGTTTCCCAATTTAAGAGAGCCATCCTTCATCAGCTGCATGCTCAGGCTGTTGAATCTCCCTCTCGAATAATGACGGGAAGCCTTTCTCCAGTCTGTTCCAGTCTTCATCATGGCCAAATTTAGAATTAACTAAAATTGCTCTGATTTCAGGATAGTGGCCTTAACCTTGTCAGTATCCACTTCTTGGAAGATGTCATTGGCTACATCGCTACAACCATCTGTTCCATCTTCCATTAAAGATACTCTTAGCTCGTCGGGCTCGATATAACCATTACAATCCTTGTCGAAGAAGGAGAAGGCCTTACGGAGATGCTCAGCACTGGCCATCCTCTGAAGGTGGAGGGAGATTGCAACAAATTCTCCATAGTCCAATGATCCTTTTCCATTTGTATCTACCTATTGCGCCATGCAAGTAGTTAGTTCGATTCAATGAATACTGCATTACTATGTTATACACCAGGTCCCTGAGCCGAATGAGATGCAAAAGAAAAAAAATAAAGAAAATCACATACAGAAATTGCATTACTATGTTTGATTACTGAATACTTCCGTGATTTTCTAGTAAATTTTGCATAACCAAAGGAAAATAAAATTTAAACACAATTTTTTCTGAAGAAAACAAGAAATTAGAGAAGGATCTGTACAGAAATTGAATAAAAAGTCTTTTTGCTCTCTCGGGTACTCTCCTTTTATAGGATTCCTGGCATGTGTAAAGTAAGCATTTGCCCCTCTGTTAACGCATCGGATGGTGGAATCCTTTTTTTTTCTTCAATTTCAAAGGGCTAAGCCAGATAAATTTTTACCACCGAGATAACCATTTTCCCAGTACTGGAAGCATTTATGATAACTGATAAAGTAGGATAGGTATACTTACTGCTTCTATAAGCATCTGAACCTCAGTATCAGCAAGGTGAGAACCAAAATTCTTCAGGCCAGCTTTCAGTTCTTCAATGGACACAATGCCATCACTATCCGCATCCATTTTCTTGAACAATTCCTTTATTTCTTCCACTTCTTCAATGGACAAGAAATCAGCAATTACCTATTGTACAGCTCAATGCTTATCATTATAAAGGAAGCCGGAGGAAATGTTAATGGTTGATATAGCCAAGGTAATTCAACCTACCCTCACAGCCTTTCTCTTGAATCTGTCATCATCAAAAACTGCTTAAGTCATGATTTGACTACATCTCCAAGAGGAACATTTGCAGCCTTCTTTGCATTTTGGAGCCAAGGATGCACTATAGGGAAAAAAATTGAAAAAAGAAGAACTCATGCCTAAGGTAATCAAGTATTCTGCAATGGAACAAAAAGAGATTAAGAACCTTACTAGGTTGATTTAGCATAAAGCTTCAAGTACTTATATAAGCTGGAGACAAACATTTATTGCGTAGAATACAGTATAACCATATCTCTTAAAAATCCATCAAAAGCACACTCGTTCCTTTACCAATTTATAAGCAGAGACACATGGTAGACTATTTCTGAAAGTGATGTCAACAGACTATTTTGAACTTGCAGTTTGGCTGTTTCAAAGTATACAGTTAAGTATCACGAAGAAATGTTAATACTCCTAGTCCTTGTTTCTTAATCTACTTATTGTTAGGCAGATTTCTTCTGAAATTACTCTTAAGAGGAAACTAGGAGTCGGATAGCCAAAAGCATAAAATTATTTCAGGGAGAGCAAGATCTAATATTTGTGTATCTAGACCGACAACATTTTGAACATAATAATATACCAAGCACTTCCTTTGCGGTTAGTCAAAGCTTTGGATCTGGTTCCAACATTTGCCTAACCAAACTTTTGGCACTCTCTGAGACATGTGGCCAAGGATCATGCTTAAAATCTATTATTCCACAGAGGATTGCCTGTGCAACACCTTGCTCAGATTCTGCATCAGATGCACAACATTACATAATTGCAAACTTTTTAGTAAAATGGAAAAAAAAAAAAGCCACCAACAATTATTAACATTGAACTAATCATCATAAGTTGAGTGAGGGAGAGGAGAGAGAGAGAGAGATGCAAGCTTAACATCAAAAAATAAAGAAATCAAATCTTGGATGAATTATCATAAGCACAGCTGATTTGGACTGCCTAAGAATATGATTGAAGATAGAATATACAGGAAAGAACATCACCAGCCCAAAATGGGGGTACACCACATAACAAGATATAGAGTATAACACCAGCACTCCATATATCAATCTCGGCCTGCAGTTCCGTTTGAGCACCTCCGGAGCCATGTAATACAGACTTCCAACAATTTCTGAGAATCTCTCCCCTAGATATGGAATATTTGAGAAATTTCACCAGTTCAATGAACCTTGTATGTTTCATAGACATCAAAGATCAAATACAAGCTTGGACCAAACTATATAACTCAGCAGTAGCCTATGCGGCTTATGTTCTTGAAAGCATAACACATTAATGGATACATAGAAAGACACGCAAGTATAGATGACTATTGAAAATGCCACATCCAAATTGTTTCATTTAAATGACCTCAGCAATCTGTTAAACATACCAAATTTAATAACAAGGTGAATCAAACTCTTCACCACATAACCACTGTACACACTTCAGATACAATTTAGTAATTACAGCCAGGTAGAAAATAACCTATGTAGCAGTCTTGTTATCTTGAACGTATTTACAATATAACAGTTTAGTTGGTGGATATGCAGAGCCATAATAAACTAAAACGAATGATTCAAGTCAAAGACAAAAGTAGTGATCCAATATATCTCATTCTATTAGACCAAATATGACCTAATTGGAGCAACTCCTGAGTAGAGCTCAATACTTCTAACCCTAAACCGGTTGTTATCCCCCAGTTGGAGGCACCTCCCAGTCTTTCAGTTCAAATGCAGCAATGGAAGTGTACATAATTATGTTTTTACGAACCACAGGGACATGAAATTCTTCAAGATCACTGGAGAAAATACTTAGAACTGGTTAGCAGATGTTCTTCCATTATTTGCCCTGTTGAAAAGACATTCTCGCCCCATTCAGTTTGATTAATAATTTGAATGAATAGTTCATAACCATTAAATTACCGTAGGCACCACTGCTCTGCCCATAGGACCTACAATGAATTAGTGCAGTGAAACTCATCAAGAAAATTCTCAGACCTAGCCTAGGAAGAATTTGCCCCGTCCTAGATACAGCGAAAACATACTATGTATAAGAAAGACCAAACAGTAAGACAACATGGCTGAATTCAGACAAACATGAAACAGCTATATTAAAGCAAACTGGACGGCATATCATAGGCATATCCGGCCTAGAAGCCCACCGAATTGACAATTTTTATTTCTAAGAGTGTGGAAGGCTGTGCAACCAACTCTACTTCAGCGATTACTTGAACACTCTAAATTGCCCACCACACTACGTATCCACTTATGACGTGCAAGCATGAAAACTTGCTATCGTTAACTCAAGCTTTAGTTACTTATATCATGCTCCAGCTGGATGGGAAATTAAGAATCTCACCTGGCTTGAAGAATATGGACAATCCAAAATCAATAGCTTTAAGAGGCAAATTCTCCTTATTCGCAAACGGGAAATTCTCAGGCTTCAAATCTCTATGAATGACCCCATGATTATGACAGAACTGCACCACCTCCACAATCGGCCGGGTCACGGCAGCAGCAGCTCTCTCCGCGTAATGCCCTCTGGCAACAATCCGATCGAACAGCTCTCCTCCTTCGCACAGCTCCATCACCAAGTGAACCGCATTATCGTCCTCGCAGGCCGCCTTCAGGATAACGATGCTCGAGTCCAGAGGCAGCTGCCTCATAATCGCCACCTCACGCCTCACATCGTCTACGTCGACCGCTCTCCCCAGCTTCCGCTTCGAGATACTCTTGCAGGCGAGCAGCTCCCTCGAGTCCCGCCCGTTCAATGCAGAACTCGCCTCGCCCAAGCTCCCGGTCTATCAGGCAACGGTCCTCGATGTTCTGTTTGGGGATGCCGGTGAGGATGGTGATTGGTGCCTTCTTCCCAGCGTTGGAATCACGCCTGCCTAGATCGTGGCCGGGGAAGCTCGATTTTACGTCCTCTCGGGCAACGGCCGCAGGAGATCTGCATCAATTCCCCATTTACCGAGGAGAATGCCGGCCCTCCTGCTGCTGCCCTCCCCCCAAGCACACACCCTGCTCAGCACAGATCTCGGACTCTTCTACTACTCTGCAAGTAGTAGAGTACGACTGGAGTGTATAGACTAGACTAGAGTGTAGCAGATAGCAGAGACTACGTGGCAGACAAAAAATAAGACAAATATGATTTTATACCCAATTAATTATTTATTTTAGAAATTAATTGTTTTAGGCAAATGTTCTTTGATTTCGGTATTTTTGTCGGCTTACGGAGGGTTTTTGAATTTAACGGAGGACCGTTGACGGTGGGAGAGGTTGGGGTTGGGGGTCGGGTTTTTGGGATAATTGCAAAAAGGTACCCTTGACTTTGTGCCAATGTGCACTGACCCCCTAATTCTTAATTCCTTTGCAAGTGACCCCTAGTTTCGTGACTAAAAATTTGTTTCTTAGTCTTTAAATTATGGCAAGCAAGCCCCTCAATTGCAGTATTTCTCACTTTATCTTAGCAAGCATAAAATTAAAATGATTAAATATTACATTCGTATTTAAAAATTTTATCTTGTGGAATAGTTTAGCTTCAATCGATCAAGTTAGCAGGACTTGATGATGATTGCTGAGAAAAACCAATACAGTGCAGGGGGAAATCTCATGTATAAGTTACTCACTAATCATGTGCTATATATATCTCCATTTAAAATTATGAGTAATTGAATTTTCAATTCATCATTTATTAGTAAAAGTTGATTGTTGAATATTTATCATTGCTATTGGCTCAGCCCTATAGGGATAGCTATTAATAAGATCCAGTTGGTCCGAGTTTGGAATTCCTTAGGGGCATGTTTGGTAGACTGGAATGGAATTCAGTGAGATTGAAATTATCATTACTGTCACCATTCTTTTTTCCTAAGTTTGGCTCCACGCAAAACGATCGGAATCGTTATTCCGATGGAATGACCATTCATCCCTCTCTTACAAACCCCTTACAACGTCTCACATGTGGAATAGGCATTCCGGCTTTTAGTTGAACTTTTCTTTTGTCGGCCATTTCCCTTTTTCTTTTCTATATTTTTATTTTTTATATTAGAATAATTATTTGATAAAAAATACTACACATAATTGAGAATCCGTATAAAAATATATTATAAAAATAATAATGATAATTATATCTACCATTTTTTATGATAATTTTATGTAGGATTCCATTCCGTTGATTTCAAGAGCGAAACCAAACTCGGGAATGATAATCGCTGCTGCATTCCATTACATTTCAATTTCCATTTTCGTTTCATTTCCGTTACCTCCTACTCTAAGATGCTTTCATGTAGAGTCTCCTTCGGTGATTTTGATTCGGGCACTGGTTCAGTGTTAGGCCCGAGTAGCACTCATCAGTTCCGTTCCATTTTTCGACTTGGTCTTGCAAAACCCATAGCGACAGATCTTCAATAGGATTGCGTCTGTGAATATGCCGAGGATTGGGACGTATCGTCCACTCAGCAGGCGGAACAGCCAGGGAGGAGACAGGAAATGAGAGGAGCGGGAGCCAGGCTAGTGTGAAACGCAGGACTCGTGGGGACCGGAGATTATGATCGTAGCCTGTCGGCTAAATCTCGCGGGGGTGGGGGGGGCCCTTCCACGTGGACACCGGTGGTTGGCCTACACACGTTAGTAGGGACAGCACTCCGCGTGGGAATTCAAAACATCGACGGGGCCTACCCCGAGCGCTCAAAAAGAATAACGCCTTTGGAAGTCTCTCCCTCGTAAGCATGACGAGCGTGAGGTCTATTGATTGTTTGCTCCGGGTCCATGGACCAAATCGCTTAGCCGACATTTCATCGAGATCCATCGAGATCCGATGTGGGTGTATGCACCTGGATCATCCATGGGAGAGAGAGAGTTTCCGCGTAATGAGGTGGGAGACGTAAGACAGGCTTCCGCCCGAGGAGAAATATGATTGAACTGAGTCGCAGACGAAAATGACGATGTATACACACACACACGCACGCACCGTATGGAAGTCGGTGATGTAATCTCAGCATGTAACACGAAAGAGGTTGCAGGGTACGAGTGACTGACTAATCAGTTGCCCGTATAATTAATTACTCATTTAAATCATTTTATCTTCGTATTCATAGTGAGAAGAGGATCGTTAACAAATTTTCACTGAACACATATGACGTTGAAATGCTAAAAAAACATTGCTTTGACACCATATCTGTGGGTGAAGCTTTCGGGTAGAAGAAATGGGACATCCCTAATTCCCTTTTTTTTTTCTTTCCGCTTCGTCTTCGTCTCCTTCGGTTCGCTGTCTTTGACGATATTTCACACCCTTTCATACCCATTCACACACTGCACCCCAAGCATATCCCATCCTCTCCCTTCCCATCTTGCTCGCTCCTATTCAACCATCTCATCGATCATTCCCGAGCGAGTTTCTTGTAACTTCATACATAATAGACAACACCCGCATATATAAACACATCTCGATGATGGAGGGTCGAGATGGTCATCACCCTATTAATCGCCATCCTCAACAGCAGCAGTCGCACGTGAGCATCGGCGTGGAGTCGCCCGGGGATCGTTTACCGCAATGGAGCGTGCACGAGACGAAAGATTTCCTGATGATAAGGGCCGAGCTCGACCAGAGCTTCATGGAGACCAAGCGCAACAAGCTCCTCTGGGAGGTCGTCTCCAACAGGATGAAGGACATGGGACACAACCGGAGCGTCGAGCAGTGCAAATCCAAATGGAAGAATCTGGTCACTCGATATAAGGTACGAAGGTCCATTCAGTATTATATATGGCGCTGGAACCCTCCTTCGATGATTAATCTAACCTCTCTGATTGTTGGATGGTGCTTGCGTCAATCAAACCCTTGATTGCCTTGCTTATCTTAATCTCTCTTTTTTTTTTTTTGGGTACTCGTTCACGCCTGATGCAGTGAGTAACAATAATCTTTAGTAGGATGTCCTATGAAAGATATACTGATTAATGATAGCGTAGATTTTAGTTAATTATAGGATCACCGGTAGAGAATTTGATAAGAACCGCATGAAATAATGTTGGTTAACTCAGTACTTCTGATGTTCTAGGGTTGTGAGACGATGGACGCAGAAGTTATGAGGCAACAGTTCCCTTTCTACAGTGAGATACAGGCGATCTTTGCTGCAAGGATGAAAAGGATGCTGTGGGCTGACACGGAGGGAGGAGCAAGCAGCTCGAAAAAGAAGGCATCTCAGCTGTCGTGGGATGAAGAAGACGAGAATGAGGATAGCGAGGATGAACAGAAGGCTGAGAGCTCCTGGAGGAGGAGGAGGAAGAAGAAGGAGAAGGAGAAGGAGAAGGCAAAGACGGGTGACACGGGTGCCCCCTCTACGGCTGGCAACTACGGCAGCAGTGACTTGGTGAAACTGGTGAAGGGCTTCATGAAGCAACAGGTGAAAATGGAGATACAGTGGAGGGAGGCATACGAGGCGAGGGAGAAAGAGCGGAGGACGAAGGAGATGGAGTGGAGGCAGAAGATGGAGGCGCTTGAGAAAGACAGGGTCATGATGGATCGGTGGTGGAGGGAGAGGGAGGAGCAGAGGAGGATCAGGGAGGATGCTAGGGCTGAGAAGAGAGACAGTCTCATCACGGCCCTCCTCAACAAGCTCAGATCAAGCGGAGACAACATGTAGTACACGTACGTGCAATCCTCTCCGTGTTTCTTTGCATTTTTCATTGCAACGGAGGCATGTAACTCTAAAAGAGCACGATGAGAATCAAAACGACTCTTTCTCCATATTGAAGGTGACACCACAAGTCCCTATAACATGAGCAAAATCTGGTCTCTTACCTAGAAGATGCGCATTCATTGTTTTTTCATGGAATAACCATATGTCCCCTAACTTTCTTCAGTGCCGTATGATTTCTGTGGTTTCATCAGTGAGAGTTGCCGCTGTTTTTATGAATTCACATGATCATATACTTAGTATGGATGTCTCATCTTATCAGCCTAACTTCTTGTCGGTACTAGTTTAAGGTTACTTGGCAGATACGGATCTGTTTGATTAGCTAGCTCACATGGCATGTTTTTTTTTTTTTATTTGGTACACGTTTCTAAGTTTGGCGAGCCATAATCATGGTGATGAAAATGAAGGGATCTCGATCGAATAAAATATACTCTCATCCAGAAAAATCGATGTTTATCTTGGTAAGACAGAGAAATGTCGTTTAAAATTATGGTAGAATGGGATATGTTCATGAATTAATAGGCGATTTACAGTTCCTTCTCTTCGTTTTCCAGGGGCGATCGGGTCGGTTCCGATTACTTTGTCCTGCAGCAGGTCCTCCCGGTTCCTCTGAGTCGCGGTTGCCTCTCAGGCTATTGGAATTTCAATGGGCATCTTTCGGCATGTCTTCGGTAGAGAGCAAGGGGTTCAGCATCTCTTCTCAGGTATACCGGTGGAAGCTCGACCAGATACTCGACGACGTTCGGACTATGTTTCTCATGGGTTGGCCTCTCTGCGAACCCGTAAAAAGCCGGTAAATTGGACCGGGGGTTGGTGAGCTCGCACGTAATGGTAAAACTTGAGCTCTCTCTTTCTTTCGCTCTATTGAGCTGCCCCATGTAATTCAAATACAACGGAATGCGTTGGGTAGAGAATTTCATGCTCTCAGAAAATGAATAATGAAAAATCTACCAAAGACAAGGGCCTATGTTCCACTTGAACCAACGACCACACGGATAAAAGCACTTATCATGGAAAGTGCAGTCATTTCTTGAGCAGATCAGCAAGCTCTCCTTTCTCGTACATGGAAGTCAATATATCACACCCACCAACGAGCTCACCGTTCACGAAGATTTGTGGAAATGTGGGCCAGTTGCTGTACCTCTTCAGCGTCTCCCTCAGGCCGTAATTATACTCCTCGTCGAGCACGTCGACGCTCTCGTAGTCGATCCCTTCACTCTCCAGAATCCCAACTACACGCTGGGAGAACCCACAGAGCGGGGCACTCCTCGATCCCTTAATGAAGGCCACCACCTTGTTCTCCTTCACTAGCCTGTTGATGAGATCCTCTAGTGGGACTGTCAGTTGGACGTGCCGGCCCGGTGTCAGGCGGAGGTCGGGCCTTTTGCGACGGGCTTGCTGGCGGGCAGGGACCCATGTGGAATTACCCGTCTCGTTGCCCGGAGGGACACTCCCGGTTGTTCTTATGTGTTCTTCCATCCACGACTTCCACGCCTGCGTCAGAGCAGCTCGATCCGGTTCTTCTATCACCCCAACCTATAGGACAAACATAGGAGGAGCAAACCACAGTAAGGCCATGTAAAACTGAATGCATTTCATCGGCGATTATTCTTTCCTCTGGATCTGGAACGTATGAATCAACGTCTATTCCGGGCAAATGACGTTGACAAAACAAAAGACTATACTTCTCTTTTGATTGATCTCATCCATGGCAGCTCAGAACAGTATGCCGACAAGCAAATTTGAATACTTCCAACAAGAAACTTGAGAATCGACTACGAAAACTCTGATCACACAACACCTTAGATTATTAAGAGAGGTCAGATCAGATCCTCCCAACATTATCCACCAAATTAAAAGAGCCCTTTGACTATAACTACAATCATGGAACCCCTAGCAAAAGCCACTACGAGCTATACTTACAAATTCTGAGTCAAAATAAAGCTGAGCAGCTGAAGTACCTACCTTGACGGAACAGCAAAGATCCGAAAGAGAATTCCGGTGGCCAGCGATGCTTGCGGCAATGTTCCTGGATATGCCGATGAACTGGAGGTCATTATTGCTGTCGTAGACGGCATAGACGCCGGAAAGAGGAGGGAACTTGGTAGGAACCTCTGTTGGATCCGTTGGAACGGCGACCATCTCCGTCTCGGGCAAGCTTTTCAGGGCAGCGGAGAGGGTCGTCGGGGGCCGAAATCTAGAGGTGCGGAGGGTTTTGAGGAAAATGGTGGGGAAGGGGAAGGAAGGTCTGAGATGGGAGTAGATTGAGACATTAGGCGTTCGGTGAGAGTGGAAGCCGACTGAGCGAAGGGGAGTGGAAATTCGCAGAGGAGAAGAGACGCTAATGGCGTGAGCGGCCATTGAAGTGCAAGGCGATGAGAACTGCGAAAGGCGCCGTGGCCGTGTGGCAGCACGGCGATGGAAGATGAAGTAGATGATTGATTATCTAATCGAAGGCTTCATGGGCCTCAGTGTGGCCCATGTTGTTGGGCCACAGAGTTATGGGCCGCCGACAGTTGCTTCCTCCAAAAGCAATACATTAGGTCGCGTGGGACCCCTGAGGCACTGAAGTATGAAGCAAAGAACAGGAGAAGCCTCTCGTTCTGTCTTCGCAGAAAGAATCTAGCGCGACAAAATCTGAGCCACAGTTCATGCTGCCATTGCCATGCGCACAGCTTCGTCCGGCTCTCACTGATAGAATTGAAGGGAAAAAGAAAACGACATGCCGTTTGTTTTTTTGTTTCCCTTTGGAAAAAAAACAAGAGACAGGAGATTGGCATTGTCACTTTCTTGCTGCCGAGAGACAGAATTGTCAAGAGTGAGTTCCGAGCACTCGATCACGAAATCAAAAAACAACATAAGATGACAAACTAAAATTCTGTCTTTATGGATGGAAAAAAAAAAAAAGAGGCAACACTCTGTGCCCAAAGAAGCACAGACATCTATCTCATCGTGTGAAAACTCCATTCTTTCTCCATGCTCAGACCTTTTCTGGTAACTAAATGAAGGCCAAAAATTCCACTTCATTCCATCTCTCTCTCACATGAAAAATCATTCTGTTGATCGAGCAAGAGCCAAGAGATAAACAAGAATACTGTTATTGGTGTAAACGAAGAAGATTGCAAGTAGTGAACCAACAGTACAAATTGAAGGATCTGGTCTCTCTTTTTATCCAAAAACCAACCAACCAACCGACCGACCGACCAACCATTGAGGGGATCACACAATAACATAGAAACGTAGGTTTTACATAACAGATTCAAGCCAAAATTTACCAACATTAAACTGAACCAAAGGTGATCACATTCTTGTTTTCCTTTGATTCACTAGAGTCTCAGCACGCTATGGGCGATGTATTGAGTAGGACCAGCCCGACCTTTCCCAGGCCCCACCCCAATCCTGCCACCTCCTCCACCTCTCCGGCTTCCCCTCATTGGGGTCAAGTAGAACCTCAGCAGCCCGTTATCAACATTCTTTGGTGAATATCTTGCGCTGCGGTTCCTATCCAGGAAAAAATCGTCCCACCGCTTCTTCCCATGCCTGTTCAGGTTCAGGTTCCCGTTCTTCTGCCCAAAGGATCCCCCGAGGCTGTAGGAGTTCCTTGAGCTCACACTGCTATTGCTCCGCAAGACCTTCCGATTGAAGGTCAATCTTGGGTCCCCATTGCGGTCTTGCCAGGACTCCGAGAGAGACCTCTCAACCCCATTTCCTCTGCTGCTATACTGATCGTCGCTCTCATCCTTGTTCCCACTCTTTCTATGGATAAACCCCCAAATGCTCCAAGCCTTCCATCTGCTCGACTTCTTTGGCCCCTTCTGATCGTTGTTCCCAATCACTGAGGCACTGTCCGTAAATCCAATCTCAAACATATCAGAGCAATCGTCTCCGAGAGAATTTGAGTTCGAGTCCCTTAAGTCCTTGATTTCCCTCTCCCCGACAGTCAACTTGTTCCCCTGGAAATAGTCCATCGTGACAGGGGAAACTTTCGCATTCTTGGCAGATTTCAACTCGTCGATCTCTGCTACAACTGCTGCTGCAGTCTTCCTGATTGAGCTTGAGCGATCAAGGCTCTTCCTACGCCTGGAGGATGAGTCCAGGTAGTAGTCACGGGTCTGGGCAGAACCACCTGGGACCCCATTATCCCCCTCATTAATTGAGTTCAAGGGTGGCTCTTCCACTGGAATTTGAGTATCACTCCGTACGACATGGTGGACGGGTGGAGAATCCTCAACCACTGATACCATTGTGGGACCCATTCTGACTGGCGGGAACGAACGGCCAACCAGGTACCCGTCCCATGATGCTCTCGGCTCATCAAAGGAGTACCTTGGATCTTCGAATGAGATCCGACCCGCATCGAGGGAGAACCTTGGATCGGTATCACAAGATCTCCGACCAAACCCATAGTCAGCGATCTCAGATTGGGTATCCCGGAACTGGCGGCCAATGGGCTTCTCAACAGGGAGAGTGGCAGAGTAGCCACCACCGCCTGCCTCCCGCTGCTTCTTCAGTTTCTGCTTCTTCCGCCATTTCTGCAGCTTCTTGCTGAACACTGAGGCGGCAGACCAGAAGCTACCGGCAATGTCCTTAAAGTCCCTGCCCGAAGATGGTTTCTTAGGGCTGGAGTCGAGATCTATATGGTCCTTCATTGTCCTGAGATCCTCTGCTACGAGCTCCGGGGGTTCCTGTCCTTCTTCTTCTTCTTCTTCTTCTTCAACTATCTCTGGGACTCTGTCTTCCACTACGTCGGACTTTCTTGCTTCTTCAAATTCCCGGATTTCGTCTCTCTCTTCTCCTGATACCTCACCAATATCAGGCTTCCGCGTCCCGGTTTCTGTATCCTCTTCCTTAGACTCGAGCACATGGCGGGGCTGGATGCTTGAGGAGGCAAAATTTCGCGACTCAACCTCGTCGGCTTTGGTCTCGTCGTCCAGCGTAAAGAGGTTCCAGAGGGTGTTCCGGGCCCTGACGTCGCAGGATTTCCTCTGAGGCTCGTAAATGCCGGAAAAGAAACCCTCGTTCTTCGAGGCGGAGAAGGATTTAGTACGACGGAGCTCGGAGAGGAACGACGACGACGACGAGGAGGGGCCAGCTGCGGCAGCGGATGGCTTGAAAATGGCCTTGATGGCGGCGGCGGCAGCGGAGGGCTTGCGGGAGGAGGAGGAGGAGGAGGCACCGTTGGAGGAAGATTCTAGGACAATGAGGCGCTCACAGAGGCAAGAGGGGCAAAATCCGGTGAAGTGTTCATCGGGATGGCGGTCACAGGACGTGGAGGGACGATGGGGCTGGGGCGGCTGCGGTGGCTGGAGCTGAGGGATTGGAGGTTCAGTCGTGGGATTCATACCCGGCAGCTCTGCTCAACGATCCCCACTCTTCTGCTCATATTAGAGAGGAAATGCGATGTGAGCTGAAGCAGTCAAGGAAGAGAAACTCAAGAAAGAGCTCTGGTCAGCTTACCTCACCTCACCTCATCTCGATGTGAGAGGTGAGAGCGAAGAACACGAAGAAGAAGGGAACAAGAGAGCAAACTGTTTGGCTCCAACGGACAGTGAGAGAGAGTGCGAAAAATTAATGATACTATAAACAACGGGAAAATAATTTAGACACTTAATTAATTATCTATTTATTTTCTCATCCTCTTAATTAGTTTGTTATTTTTTCTCTAATACATAATTAATTAGTCGATTAATTCATCTTTGTGGAGAATTTGCACAGCAATCTTTTGGTGTGGTCCCACACCCCTCTGACGCTTGCATGCAAGTTTTTCCCATTGTTTTACCATATTTAAATTCGAATTTTTTATTTAATATTAAATAATTGATAATTTCCTCCAATTTTATGAAAGGAAGCAACTTTTACAATTTGCATATTTAATTTTTCATTCTTTATCTGATATAATAAATATATAACAATTATTTTTAAAAAAAATTATCAGTCCTTTGATCTTATGGGGGGAACTGCTTTGGATTTTCAAAGATTCCTGTCGAGAGGGAAGGGGAAATAAAAGAGCAGGGAAAAAAAGTGGAAAAACAAAAAGGAAAGAGGAGGAAAAGCAAAAGTAAATCACGCCATCGCGACATCAAACCATCACATGGACTCCTCTCTCTCCCCCCGCCCCCGCTTTTATCATAACTCATCTAATATTTAAAAATTATTAAACTTTAATTAATCCAATTCAAATTAAATTTATTTCTTAAAATAAAAAAATTAAGATAAATTATTTTTATTTTATAAAAATCAAATACAATACTATTAAAATTATCACAACCAACTTATAATAAATAAATAATCTTCTCTCACATCTCCCTTCCTTTCTTCTCCTTTTGTATTCTTCTTTCTTTTTTTTTTCTTTACAGAATTCCTTTTCCTCTTTTTCCTGTTTTGCCCCTCGTTTCTTTTTGTCTTCGCTACCCTTTTCCTGTCATGTACATTAGATGGACGTAACAGACAATTAGAATATCCATAATAATGGGAAAAAAATTTTAAAGAAAAAAAGAGAGCAACGTGTCGGCCGTCAATCCAGATCATTTGTCTGGAAATAAGAAGTAGATTTTGGGTCTCCGCCGTCACTGAGGTTAAGTGAATAAAATCTCGCAAGGGGATGGAGTGAGGGTCGATACTCTGATGAGAGTTGAGGTTGAGAGCGAGCGTGTGGATAATAATGAGGAAGCCCGCCGCTGAGTCACGAGAAAGGGAGGAAATAAAAAAAACGAAAAAGAAAAAGAAAACCCAAACCCACTTATGTATTTATGTTTTATTTTCTTATTTTTTTCCATTGAATTCCTCTAATTAATTAGGGGCACCGCAGTGTCCTCCCACAGCACGAGGACCCAATTATTGGGCACGAGCAGAGTGAATTTAATTTCCTCGCATATTTTCTAGCCAAATCGACCCTCTCCCACTTAATGGGATGTTGTCATAGTTTTTTTTAATAAATATAGATATATGGGTTCATTGATTAAATTATATATTTAATAAACAATGAGATAATAATATAAAATTAATGACTATAAATCAAAATATCTATATTTAATGATAATTCATAATTTTAAAATTTAAAATATCAATAATAATATCTAAATTTAATAAAATAAATAAATTTAAGTATAATAAAAATAAAATAAAATATTAATA
>CXYZ01006865.1:876833-900058 GCA_900006705.1 Sonneratia caseolaris
TATAATTATTACTATTTGGAGAAAAAATGGACTATCCCCATATGGCCATTTTTTTATATCCCTAAATAAGGTTTCATTTTTAAAAAATTTTCCCCACTGAAAAGAGGAAGAAATCATGGTGTATGATTTGCTCAGTTCATGAACCAGCGGATCTTACTAAAATGATACAATGAATTCATCAATCAAACCATTCGAAGATACAATTGCCAAATCTAAGAAATGGAAGGAAAAAAAATTATTAAAATGGCGAGACTTTTGGGTTCTTATTCAGGACAATAGCGAGATAAAAATCTGCTCCGCAGTATAGAATTGCCATATCCTGCAGTTTTCATGCAAGCGCCGGGAATCACCAACAGACCAGACCCTTTTTGGGATTCTGGGGCTGCGTTTCATGAATTTTTAGGTCCTTGATCTTCGAGATTTGAAAAAAAAAAAAAAGCGAAGGATCCTTGTTTCCATGAAGCTTTATGCAGTGAGGAGAATGAGCTTTCCTGTATTCCTCGTTCCTCTCAAGCTCCTCTTCATCCTCCTCCTCTAATTTCTAGTCACCTTCCTTCCTTCCTTCCTTCTCATTGAAAGTCATAAAACACAGCAGCAGAAGCAGCGGCAGCAGCAATTCCCCTTTCCCTTTTTCCAGTCTCTGTCAGGGAATATAATGGTCATATTATTCGGTCCATAATGATACCAATAATGCAAAATAATTCATGAGCGTACACGCTGGGGATCGTAGACACTCTTCTCCCCCTGCCAATTTCAACTAATTTTCACCCATTGATTTTTTTTTTTTTGGCCAGAGTGCATGAGGGAATTGGAATAGCATCAAAATATAGGAATATGAAAATTTCATTAATAAGAATCATGTCAAATTATATTAATCACGGATCACTCCAGGTACAATAATGATATGCGGTTCCACCGTATACCCTCTTCTTGTTATCTTGTTTTTATCTTAATAAAAAAAATCAAAATGGTCAAAAAGATTAGGAGATAAAGCTATCTTTCTTTCTCTTTCTTTTGTTAAGTGAGAAGATAAAGCTATCAATTAGGCAGGAAGGGACTCTGAGTCTGAGGGAGAGGGAATCAAACTCGCCATCATTGAATTATGAGGAAGATCGTGGAGAATAATTAATCTGCAGTGACAAAAAAGTGTTAGAGGAGATTAATTAAAAGCGGTGCAAATTCATACATATATTCAAACACACACACGTATATATATATATATATATATATATTTAAGTTCGTCCATACATATAATTATTTTGCATTCAGATTTTGTTAATTTAAAATATTTAAATTTTAGAGGTCAAATTTAAATTAATTTAGATATATAAATATTTTTTCTATTACATGTAAGATGAGACTTATGAATAAAAAAATGAATAGGGAAAGAAAAATAAAATGATATTAAAAATTTTATAATAAGAATTAAATATATAATATATTAATCATTAAATTAAAAATACTAATAACTTCTGTATCAAATCTCATTTACCTCCTCCTCCAATACATTCATCATCTTCTTATTGCTGTGAAGCGGTGCACCAAAAGGCAAAATTAACAGCTAGCTGGCAACTGGCAAGCCATAATGGCGATAAGATTATGGGAGAGGAGAGCGATAGAAACATGCGCAACCAAAGATTCCACAGATTTCGCGGAAGCCATTATTATGTCAATTAATAATGTTGTCTTACAATTACCCGCATATCATCATTATTCGTTCCTAATCATCTCCATCATTAATGTCTAAACGTACACTAATCTCGACATTCGATACAGTCAGTTGGATCATGCGCGAGAGTTGAGAGACTTGACTATATGGAAGGAAATCCCCCAACCCCACCCCCCTTTCCTTATAGACATTGGGATATGATTAATTTAACCCATAACAATTTTTGCACCGAACCCATATATGGCTATTTAATTCGAGCCGAGTCAGCTCACTGAACAATAGAGCATCCCAAATATAAATCATTTCCATTTACAATATTCGAATCCGAGTGATAGAGAGACATAGAGTTAAGATATACGAGGATGGGTGATTGAATGAATTATCTACTATCTAATAATTACAAACTTTTTTTATTCGATAAAATTTTATATTCGAATGTTATAAATATAAAAAATTTATATTTACAAAAAGTTCACACAAAATCCAATTCTATTCATGATAATTTACCGGCCGAACGAGAATAAGTTGAAACCCATTTACATTTGTAAAATGGAAAGTGGGGGGAAAACATAAAGCGATCCATGTGTCAATTTTCAAGAAAAAGTGAAGATAAAGATGCAAAAACCATCATTACCCTAGCAGAAACAGTGCAGGAGGACAATCTAATTGAGCCCTTTATCCCCCCACACACACCACAAGCACATGCACGGAAAGTGCGAGTGTGCATGGATATGAGCAAGGCGGCCATGGGGGAGGGATATTGCCATTCCACCATGTCTAAATGTCTGAGCTGTTGACCATCGGAAAATCTCCTTCTTGTAAAATGGGTATGAGAGTTCTTATATTTTCAAAAGAGAGTGTGTGTAATATTACACACGAGTACCTGTGCGACGTACCCATATGCAGTTGCTACTGCCCCCGTGATATTGATGTTCGGATAATAAAGAAAAAAAAGAGAGAGAGAGAGATGGATTAGTAATTCGTGAGACATGTCCTTCATGCCTTAGGGTAATCCTTAAACGTCTATTTACCCCTTTTGGAATTTGATCAGATGATTAATGCTGTCGGGGTTGAGCCCGAAACGCATTCATCACAGGTAGGGATAAACTAGGGTTCCGCACTAAGATTGAGTGAGTCTATGCGGTGCATAGCCATTGTAACTCCACGCTCATTTCTTTATTTATCATAAACAATAATAATGATCTCATGATCTTCATGTACATGTGTGTATATATATATATATATATGACAGCACGATATATGTAGCGCAGGGGAATCCCAAGAAGAATGTAGAGTTTGGCATGTTAATAAGGCAAGACAAAGAATAATACAAGGAGTTCACTTTCAGGGCTCACTTTCTTAGGGATTTGAAAGAGAAATCCCTGGCAAGATCTTTCTTTATCCATCCTTTCCTTGCCCTTGCCCCCTATCCACCAAATTTATACAGTACAACAGCACATGCTTTGAGACAGTCTGCATTACACCTACTTGCGCTGACATGTCTAGAGATTAACCCCCACAGAAAAGAGGGATTTCTGGGGAAGTTAATTGCATGAAAATCATCATTCTTGTGCAGAGATATTAGGATTTCAAAGTTGAGGTGAAGGGGGATGTTGGTAAAGGCAAAAGATGGTCTAGCTTCAAGAACACCGCTGGGGAATATCATTAATAAAGATTGAGTCCATTATTATTTCTTGGTATCATATCAAGAATATTATTACTATATCAAACCACCTTTTGCCATGCTCTCCCTCTTTTTTTTTTTTATTTCTTAATACAAAGTATATGCACATGAAAGGTTTTTCTTCTTTTCTTCAGGTGCTGTGAGACCATTGCTATCTATTTCTTCTTGGCATCACAGTGTGACAGAAGATATGGGCCTAATGGTGGCATCTCGTGAATGGGCCTCTGCTGCAAATGTTCTTGTGATCCTTCGATGAGCTTCTTCCAATCTCCAGTATAGTCTCTTTGAACAGCAGAGCGAGAAGAATATCTTCTACTTGCTGATGATTCCCTTCTCCCTACCCGCAAGAAGATATTGCGACAATTTTCTGCTCTGTTAATAATAACCACTGCATATTTAATACAGCTGAAACCTCCCAGGCCATAAAGAGGTGCAGCCGAAAATAAAATTTGATTCGAGGGACAAACTTCCAAGTTCATCCAGAAATTACATCAGAGATCCTCAACCGGATGGATTTAGGCAGCAAGGGATACCACTCCATATGAAATAATGGCCTTCTTATGAGTTGCAGATGAATTCCCAGAGCGCTCCTTAAACTAGTCATTTTGTTCAAGTTCTGTGCAGGTGGAATGGGACTTTGGCTCTTTCCTGAACCCCACTTGCCATATTCAATCTGCACTTGATGGCACTGACGTGATATCATGGACCGAGCCACAGAAAGTTTCATCGTCTTCACATTGATCCCAGGAACTGATCCTATTTTCCTGCGCTTCACTCTTATTGCTCCTTCGACAGAGCTTTGGATCACAGGTGACGTCTCACTATGCCACCCGAAACATCTAGTGGAATAAACTACATCCTTAAGGCTCAAAACTTTGCTTCTTTCTTTTGCTCCATGGCCTGCAATTTATGTCCCCGAAAACAGAGCCCATAACATAGCTCCATGGGCCTATTCTTATCACCTTCCTACCCCCCCGTCTTAGTCAGGGATGAGGACCCATTTTGAACTATGTAATCACATTGTAGCTAATGAACAACCTCCTGATAAAAACAAAAAAGTCCATGAAGTTGTTTTGCATTCATCAAGGCCCAAACTTCCCGATTCATCTATAATGCACGGTTATGTACATCAGCTCGTGTCCTGAGTTAGTACAAATTCTTTTCCATTATGAGCTGCCAACGAGTGGAAGTTGTTGCAGTATGATTTCTTGATGAATTGCACATATTGATTTTTCCTACTTGCATGAACTGATATGCTATGTTGAATCCAAAAGTCAGATACTTTTAGGCAGATTGTTAGTTTTAAGTCAAAAGCACAATACCGCGTAACAAAGGGAAACGGAATCAAATAAGATTTGTAGAATAAAATGTAAACAATACATGTAGAAAATTAGTGTTCATATTAAAGATACCAGCAGGTGAATATTTCTTCTCTCTCTCTCTCTCTCTCTCTCTCTCTCTCTCTCTCTTAATAGAAAACTCAATTTTACCCAGATGGAAATGAAAAGGTCTGTCAAACATGATGCATGCAATTAGTTTTAAAAGGTATACAGCCAATTTTAAAACATGGATTGAAGATAAGAATACTCATTTCAGTCAGGTTTAGCTTTGATTTAAGAGCATCAGAAGATAACTTTAGTGGTCTGGTGTATCCTGTAATTTGGTCGCCCAGACAATTTTGGTAAACCTAATCACATCGTAATGGAGAAATTTAAGTTTTGCCATCGTGCTCAGAAAAGGAGAATATCAGTGTCCTAAATAAAAAATCATAGCTGTCGTTTGTGGAGCTTGCCCCATAAATAAATCCGACCGAAGAAATTGATTGGCCAATGCTGGATGGATCTTCATCTTCTCTCCCTGACGGTCTCATCTCGATCCAAAGCGATTATTTTTTTATTTTTATTCTGTTTTTGTTTTATCCACAGAGAACAGTCAGTTGGAAGACTTCTTTCCTACCAAATCCTTTCATCGCAATCAAGCTCACGGCTACAGTGGAGACTGCTAACATCCCCAAAGATCCCACCTTGTTTTTCTCTTCAGGAGTCAAAACCCGAAAGGAGAATCTCTGGTTGATGCTCTCTCTACGAATCCAAGCAATACCCACAAGCCAATTTCGACAGCAGGTTGCAAATTCCACTCCTTTGTCCTGATCGGGTATTGCTGTGTCGAAAGATGAATTTCAGGAGCCTCGATGAGTTCTGGTCCTTTTACATGTCGCAGCACTCGAAACCGGCCACGAGGAGGTGGCATTTCGGTGGCACCCTGCTGAGCATCCTGTTCTTGGTCTACTCCCTGTGCTTCAACTGGTGGTTCTTGATCTTCGTGCCCGTCTCGGGTTACGGCTGCGCCTGGTACAGCCACTTCTTCGTCGAGGGGAACGTCCCCGCGACGTTCGGGCACCCGATCTGGTCGCTCCTGTGCGATTACAAGATGTTCGCGTTGATGCTCACCGGGAATATGGATAGGGAGATCAAGAGGCTCGGGAAGAGGCCCGTGCTGCAGACCTCCTAGGGATAATTAACCGGATGTAAGAAGCTTCTCTTGCTTGGTTGTTCTTTAAATCGGAACTAAGGAGATTATTGGCTTTAAATATATTGATCTGAAGGTGCTTATCTGCTTCTGTTGTGCTGCTTTACTTGGGAACCAATTCGTGTGGCGCATACCGATACTCAAGTTAATTTTACTAGTGCAGCTTTATACGGTGTTACACATATTTGTGAAGTATTGTTGGAAGATTCATCCATTTGATTGCTAGTGAGTTCTATCGGGCAGGCTACGTTTGCAGTAATCTTTCAGTGGCACCGGCTTCCTGAAATCAAAATTTTCAGTAAAAATACAGCGGAGGGATTAAGATTCGAGCAGTCAGTGTGCTTAAAGTTGTTATATGATTTAGAACTGATTTTGGAGTCTATGTATGAGCCCAAGACAACGAGTACAGATTTTGAGATAAAAGAAATTGAATAAACGGAGGATGCCATAGCGAGAAAACTATGATGACTGTAGCGTTGTCAGAACTTAATTCTGAGATGCATTTTGAGTCCTACGAATCATGCTTCGGATCAGAAGAGCTCTCTAGGATGGAATGAAAATTATGCGCTTGAATGTTTTGTACAGTAGGCAAGGAAAATATGTCTGTTCAACGCTGATGACTTACAGCAATATTCTCAGTGTCGAGCTCTTTCGTGTCTGACTGGCTTGAAAGGCCAATACATTCTGTATGGATGTTCTCAAGTGCCCAAGTGAGTTCGGATGAGTTTTATGACATTCGAACTGTGTACCTGCGTGGGGATGGAAATGCTGTACCTTCCGATTGAGCTTTTCCATTGCTTAATAAAAGAGAACGAGTAACATTGACTCTGAACTCTACCTGCATACTGCCAACTTGTTACAGCTGATGATTATGGTTGCTAGTGTTGAACTATATCTACCTGGTGGTATTAGCAGTCTGATGTCGTCCTGAAGAGCTTCTCCTCCCGTCTCCCCCAAATTCAGCGAACCAAATGGATGAACTTTCTGGCATCTGTCAGGATCACGGTACAGAGCCGTCATCATTTCATAACAGCATTTGATAGCAGCATCATTTCCAGGAGCTAATAAGGTTTTCTGCATTTGATAACAGCAAAACTGATGGGAAAAAAGTTTTTACTAGTATTTGGAATAAAAAGATGAAGTAAATCCTATCAATTATACATCTCTGGGATTGCATAAGACACGGAACAGCGGATAGACTAGTCGCTCTCTGCCGAGAGTCTATAGACAACAGTACTCATCCAGTAACAACAGGCAAATTCTACCCACTTTCATCTGATCAAGTACAGTTCCAGAGCAATCATCTCTACCAATAAAGAGAAGGGCACGATGCTGTCATTATGTCCGCATTATCTAATGTTCAGTGAACAAAGGGCTAGGAGTATCAAAGGCATCGCCATTGTTGATCGATTGTTACTGAAAGCAGGTTCTGTGCTTAAGAGGGCTCTGGAAATATCTATTCAATGACAGGGGTATTTAGAACACGTAGAGAACCTTCATTCAATTAGCATGAGCCAGTAAGGTGTAAACTAACAGGAGTGCGTAAACCATGGGCAACAATATTGACACAGTCCTCTGATTTCTCGTGCTGGGCCACAATCAATTCCTCACCCGATCACAAGGATCCATCAACATAGTCATCATAGTCACAACCGTGCTCATCAGGTAGTTCGCCATTTTCTCTATACAGCTCAAGATATTGATCTGCCCCGGCTTCAAGACCTTCAGTGTTATTTACAGTCAGCACCTTGAATATCTTTGCTGTCATATACACTGAGAGACCCAACTACTGGGCTACAATGCCTTGGTGTTGTATCAGCTTGGAGTTTAGACAAAGCTTTAACGTGGGCTGCCCGCCTGACATTGTTTAGCCAAGTCTTGAAATTGTGCAGATCCTTGCATAGGATGGAGGGAAAGGAAAAGAAAAATGCTCGAGTAGTATTTTATTTTCTTTTCCAAATATTTTAATGAAATTCCAAGTGATTTTTTTGGAGATTCTGGTGAAAAAAAATGGAAACAGAAATCATAAAAGATTCCTTTTCACGGTGAACTCCTCCAGTTCAGCGTCTGTCGCGAGCAACCAGCAGAGAATCTCTCCTCGTCTCTCCTCCCGACAAGCCACCAAATTATGGCGGCGCTCTCATCGTAGTCAGATCAGACGCTCTTTCACTACAGCCTCCTCCCACTCTACCTTATCGGGCCGCCCACCTTCATCTTCCTCCGCTTCATCCAGGCCACATACGGCGAGCACCACCGCTCAGGGTGGGGCCCCAACATCCGCCCTCCCTCGCCTGGCTCCTCATGGAGAGGAGAGCCCCACCCTCTGGCTCACTCTCATGCTCTTCCCCCTCGGCCGCCACTCCTTCCACCCCCGCCCGTTGCCTTCCGATTCCCATTCCTCCTCCACTACTTCCACCGCACCGTCGCTTACCCCTTCCAAATCAGCCGTGGCGCCTCCAGCTCCTTCCCCGCCTCCATCGCTTCCATGGCCTTCGCCTTCAACCTCCTCAACGCGTACGTCCAGTCCCGATCCGTTTCCAACTACAGGGACTACGACGGGGACCGGGGGTTCTGGTGGCGATTCCTGGCAGGGGCGGCGGTGTTCGCTGGCGGGATGGCGATTAACGTGCGGTCGGATCTGGTGCTGGTTGGACTGAAGAGGTAGGAGAGAAGGTACAGGATCCCAAGGGGCGGGTGGTTCGAGGCCACGAGCTGCCCCAATTACCTGGGAGGTGGGCCGCGATGACGTTGTCGTGGGCCGGGCTCGGTTTCTTCCTCTACACGTGCGCTAACCTGATGCCCCGCGCACGTGCGAACTATCAACACTTCCTAGAGAAATTTGGGGAGGACTACCCGAGAGGAAGAAAAGTCACGACGATCCCATTCTCGTACTGATCGGACATATAAATTAATTCTATCTAGTCGCTCTATAGACTGTACCAATTGCTTGTTATTATATTTTGACCATCGATAAAATTCTCTAAGCCGATTCACTTTATGCCTGTTCATAATTTTGAATATATGGGAAATTTCATTGCATTCGGGACCGCGAAAGTAGTAGCCCATATTTCACCATTCAATTTTGGTTTCGAACCGTTCACATGGCATTGCATTTGAGCAGTACAAGTATACTTTTCTACAGAAATAATGTGACTTGTTATATAGATTTAACCAAGTTCTTATTGGACATATGACTTGGATGTCTAAACTAATTTTATAATCGAAAGCAACCCTATCAAGCATTATGTGGATATACCCGAGTTCTTGACCCGGCTGGACCGAGAGCGAGCAAGCAAGTAAGCATGAGATAGATGAATGTAAATATATATATATATATATATTGATGGTATAAAGACCATTTAATCTAAAACAAGAATTTTTTATGAAAGGTTTTTGTACAAACTATCTTAGGAAAAACACTGTAAACTGTACTGTCTGGTTCCAGCAGAACACTGAGAGTGAAAAACTTGTCGGAATATCTGTTCCCATTCCTATTCCTATTCCTATTCCTATTCCTATTCAGCATCAGAGAGAATCGGAATACGAATTCCAATTCACATATTCCATCCCAATACGAAGGAACCGCCCCGGTAATTTCTTTCCGACTGAGTACGATTAGAACCGAAGGAGGAGGAGGAGGAGGGACGATAAAGGTTCTACTAGGGTTTATCCCTCGTGATTTTGCAGCCTCGGATTTCGGTGCGACGAGACGATCGGGGATTCAACCGGAGATGGAGGGAGCGAGCAATGGAGGTATGCTGTACCACGAGGTGCAGGAGTCGAAGCTCTGCGCCGTCCACTGCGTCAACACCGTCCTGCAGGGTCCTTTCTTCTCCGAGCTCGATCTGGCCGCCCTCGCCTCTGATCTCGACCACCGGGAGCGTGAGGTGATGCTGGAAGAAATTGATGGCGGCGGAAGAGGTGGGGGTGGAGTCTCCGTCACTGCCGGTGGGGACTTCCTCTCCCAGGAGTCCCACAATGTCTCCCTCGATGGCGATTTCAGTATCCAGGTCGATATTCTACGCTCAACGCCATTTTCCTTGACGCGTGAAGCCCCAATAGATCAATTCTTGCCGTTACTTGTTTAGGTGTTCTTGTCCGTCTCCATGCTCTGAGGCTGATACTCTTAAGTAATTTCAAATCCAATGGTCTCCCCTGAAATATGAATGGTCGTGATTCAATTTCTGGTTTCCATTTTTTTTCATGCGGCTCTTAGGTGCAAATCAACTCCAGGTGTGTGGATTGCTGTTAAGATTCATTCCTCACGAGTTGCTCTTATCTAGCATTTGCAATTCTATATACTTCATACAAAAAGTTATTCATTTGACGGTCTAGTCTTGCAAAATATGTTAGGCTTTAGTTCTTGGGGAAATACCCGGTAAAGCAAATGGGCAACCTAGGTTAGCTCTCTACTTGATTATTGATAGTCGTGATCTTTTGCTGGATCCATATACACTTCTCTGGGTATGTTACACCGCCAGGGATCCATGGGTTTAGTTTGAAGCAGAGGGACTCCCTGTCATATTGTCGTCTCATTTCTCTCTCTTTCATGACATCTGAAACTTATCGAGCCTAGATTCCTCATTGTGTGCATATGCAGCATGTACCAGGTCACAGTTCATACTACCTTCCGCCTATTCATTTCTGCGGTGTAAATTGTTATTTCTATTCTATCATCTTCCATGGACGTGGAGAAAATTTTAAGATGTGACCCCAACTGCTGGTTGTCACCAGTACAAATAAACACTAACGTTAAACTGTTAACTGCTTGTTGAAAACAATGCAAACGATGACTTTAATGAACCTTGATGATTGAAAGGTCCTGCTCTTAATGGGTATTACACGAGTAAATATTGCAGTTGAAGCCACAACTATCTATACTCTCTGAATACATTATGTTACCATGAAAAAAAATTATGTCATGGTGTAGCCTGCAATGGGAGTAGTCATAAATCTGCGGTAAATGTCTATGATACTACATTTGCTAGTAATAGGTTTTCTCATAGTCCCTGTTCATGAGTGTTTTGTGAATGGTAAAGGCTATGGAACGTGCATAAATCTTTTACACAGGCTGATTATGGTGAGCATCAAACTGCAGAATGCTCTTTGCTTTTTAGCTGAAATCTTTGAATTGCATTCTCAGGCTGAGATGCCCCTGTTTATTTTCAAGGCAACTGCTGTCATTTAATAATCCGAAGGTTACCTTGTATTGACCAACTATAAAATGCGTTTAAAAATTCTCTTACTACAGGTCTTGGAGAAGGCCTTAGAGGTTTGGGATCTGCAAGTCATTCCCCTAAGCTCCCCGGCAGCAGAGCCAGCTCAGTTTGACCCTGAGCGTGAGAATGCATTCATCTGCCACTTGCAGGACCACTGGTTCTGTATTCGGAAGGTCAACGGTGAGTGGTATAATTTCGACAGCCTCTATGCAGCTCCGCAGCACCTCTCCAGGTTCTATCTCTCAGCCTACCTCGACTCCCTAAAAGGTTTTGGATGGAGCATCTTCATAGTGCGGGGAAACTTCCCGAAAGAATATCCAATATCATCTGCAGAAGCTCCCAGCAGTTATGGACAGTGGCTTTCTCCTGAGGATGCGGAAAGAATATCCAAGTCTTGCAATGAAACAAGGGATCCAGCTCGAAGGATTGATCAGACAGATCAAATGGTTAATGAAAGTGAAGAGGCAGATCTGAAGGCTGCAATTGCTGCCAGCTTGATGGATGCCGCCCCAAGCAAGCCCAGTGCTGAGGGTGCGAGCAGCCAGGATGAAAACCCAAACAACGAAGAGAAAAAATGACCTCGGAAAGAATGTTACTTTGGTTTTGGCCTGAGAACTATGGATGCTACACATGGTGCTGACTTTGAGGAGTTGAATTACGGCTTATGGGATAGAATCATACTCAAAATAAATACAGCAGATTTTCAATTTCTATGGTAGTTCATCAACCCTATAGTAACTCGGTTCAGGCGTACTCCATTTTCTTTTTTCAGAAATTTGTGGTAATCAGAAAAAAAAAAAACAATTGGAGTAATTCGTGAGATAAAAATTCTATCAAGATGATCACACTTGTGAGAATTGTCGAGATCTACACATCTTCTGCAGATTCTAATGTGCTTGAAGAGTATCCTTAGAACTTTTTGAGGTTCCTTATACAGAGGTCTTCATCACGTGCGCAATGGAACATGATCGACCAATCCTTTTAATCTTCTTCCTCAATGTCACATAGATGACATCAGGTAGTTATAGGAAAATGAACGCGAGAGAACGCAAAAATGGAGCGACGTCTTCTATTCTACGCACTCTCATCTCTCTGCCTACGTGTTCGTTGCTACATTTGGCACTGACACCTTTTTCTTGTGTTACTGTGAAAGAGAGAGATGGCGGGGGAACGAGAGATGATGGCAATGAGTGGTACGACACTTTTAAGCTGGAAATACAAAGACCCACTAGCTGAAACTTTCAACAGTCATCCTCTGATTTTTCTAATGGAATACTTTCAGAAAAAGAGGTAAAAATTTTCTGATATAAGCAGCCCAGTACATGGTATTGGCTTCGTTTCTCATCCTTTAAACCAGTTCCACATCTAGCTGTTCTTTTGCTTTCTCTTGATCAAAAGATCCTCTGAGGGTTCTTCCACCATGGGCTCATCCAATCAGCAGTTCAACAGGCATAGAACTGTTCATCAGATTCTTGGAGGCGGCCTCGGTGAGTTTGATTCTTAGATTTGTCGGTTTGCCGCGGTGATTTCTATTAAATGCAGTTAATATCGCTCGTTGCTCTAACAATTTGTCCTTGTGATTGCGACCGATGAATCGGAGAGTTACTGGGTCTTTCTTGGGTTTTGATAAAGATCAGATCTTTTTTTTTTTTTAACCTGCAATTTGGCTCTTGGGAGGTATTGTTCAGATTCAATCTTGCTTCTGGATCAATGCCAATCGGCCTGGTCATTGTGGAATTCATGTCTGTTTTATGCTTAGAACAGCTGCAGATGTCATTCTATGGAGAAGGAAGACTGTGACACCGGGGATACTGGCGATAACTTTTGCTGCTTGGGTGGTGTTTGAAAGATCCGGTTATACACTGCTGTCACTTGTCTCCAGCGTCCTGCTACTACTCACGACGATCCTCTTTCTCTGGGCTAAATCTGCAGCTCTTCTCAATAGGTATTTACCACCCAATTCCTTACTCCTAACATGCCATTTTACCATCCAGGAGATGATGATTGTGAAATCTATGGAAAGCAACTTTTTTCCCCTACCATCCTTGCGCTGTTGGATTTTAATAATTTGAGATTGCACAGCTCTTTCTTGAAAGGTTAATGGGAATTTCCGTTTCTTAGATTTCTGTAACACTCATAGAAGATAGCTCTTATTCGTCTGGCATCTCGAGAGTGATTATCCTACCTGCTTCTCCCAAAATGTTCCAGTCTCATTTCAAAGCTCAGTAATTTGCTTCAGTTTCTCCGCAAGATTTTCATCTATGCCAATGGATGGTGGCAGTTCTTTGAATTTGTAATTTAATGTTCACTCCAACTAGAACTCCTGTTTCAAATCAAAGTAACTGTACTCGTTTATTCTTGATTGTGGTTGCTTACTTCGACTTTCTGACTATTCGAGAACAGACCTGCTCCACCACTTCCTGAGTTACATCTCTCAGAAGATGCAGCAAATGATCTGGCAGCTCTTGCACGAACTCATATAAATGCTCTGCTCTTGGCCTTCCAGAATATAGCCCTGGGCAAAGACTCAATGATGTTTGTCAGAGTAGCGGGATGGCTTCTGTTGATATCTATTCTTGGTGGCTTGACCGACTTCCTCACGTTGGGATATACGAGTAAGCCTTCCCTTATTCTCAGGTAAAAGTTTGCCTCCTCATATGAATCATAATGATAACACCTCGATTTCTTGAAATGTCAGCCCTCTTTCTTGTCCTCACCATACCAGCCTTGTACGAAAAGTATGAAGAGCATGTTGACAAGTATGTCATAATGGGGTACTCTAACCTCCAGCAGTTGTATGCCAAATTAGACGAGCGGCGCTTTAGCAGAGTTCACAAGTGGATTCTGGAGAAGGGGAAGCTCAGCTGATTCCATGTCGCCCTTTGCCATTCATATCCCACACTCCATCGGAAACCCTTTTGCATATTCCATTTTTAGTAAGCTTCTTCAATGGCGGTTCTCGTGTTGGTGTTGGCCCTTTCGGAGGGCCACCACGTGCTAATGTTCTCAATGAGACTATGTGGTACCCTTCCTCTCTCTTTTCATATTTTTTTTGTCAACATGTAAGATTGCCCTGGTACAGAAGCTAAGTCACCCATACATGTCTTAATTATCCGGATTTGTTAGCATTTTATGGTTGCTGGAGGAAGAGTTTATAGCATAAGTTTTCCCATGGGAATTTATTCAAGAAGCCTTTTGGCACTCGATCTTAACATGAAACGCCATAATTGCGTGCTTGATAATTCCATTGTAGACCAAAACGACTAAAAACAGCACCACAATACCAATTACGGATTATATCAATTGAGACCCACCACAATACCAATGACAATACACAAACCGAGAGATCGGAGCTTGCGAAATTTTTATATTGCATATAGAAAATGAGGCTACTGCAATTACGGTGATGAGAACTGGTGCTGATCAACGAACAAACTTAAGTCCATAGTATGAAAGGAGAGCCGAAGAATATATACTCCATCTCCGTCTCTAGACGTGGAGGCTCCCAAAGCCGTCATGATTACGATGTTGCCACCCAAAACCCTTGCGCATAACCATAATAGAACTTTCATCATTTGTTTCGAGGCAAATGAGGCCGTGAGCCTGTTGCTATTGAGATGGCTGAGGACGAGAAAATGGCAAGGGCTCTGGTGCAAATATCCCCTAACCATCCTTTACTCAGCAGACCCACTGTTTGGCATATTAGGTGGCGGCAGCAAAGGATTTAAAGACAATGCACCAGGAGGGTTTTGCATTAGATCACCCTGGTTTTGATAATTATCTCCCAATCCTTGAATTGATCCCTGGGCGTTAAAATGTGATCCGCCCATGTCTGCATTCCAGGGTGTTGGATAACCTGCTGCAAAGTTCATTCCACTCGGTGGGAAACCAATCGATGATCCCTGTTCAGCTCCCGCTTCAGGGGCTGAATCCTGTCGCATCACATTGTACGGACCACTGGAGAAGGCCTGAGGTCCTCCCTCGGGTTGGTAAAGGGGAAAACCAAATGGAGGCACAGGATTTAGCATGGGAGTTGAAGGCAATGGCATCATGAAATTGGGTTTTGGGATTGGGTTCAAAGGTGGATACTCATGAAAAGGAACATTAGAAGAAATTCCTTGTGGTTTTTCATGAAACTGGCCTTGCTCTTGCCGCAGGCTGTGATGACTAGGAGGATGCCGATTGTCAGCTTGGGATTGTGAGGGATTGTTCATTTGTCCATAATATAATGCCTTTTTCCGCTGTAATGGAGATCTCGTAGGTGGCTGCTCCAGAGACTGTAGGTTATGGGCCTTGTCTCCATGGTCATGAAGCTGAAAAGGTCCAGGAGAGAAGGCCTGCCTTGGAGGACCCCTGGCAGTGGATTCTGTAGCAGTATGCTGTTTCAGGTTTCTTGCCTCAGATTCATTACCTTCCTCTTTTTCAGCGTTTGGGTTGAGAAGATCGTAATGACTCTCATGGATATGGTCTTCAAATTCGCTCTTCTTCATGAAAGACTTGAGACAGTGGGGAGCAGCACAGATGAAGATACCCTCCATTATTTTGATAGTCTGAATCTTTTGTATGCGCTCATCACATCTGTGTTGCATTGAAGTGAGAATGATGCCGTAAGTAAGAGTTGACAAGATAATGATAGGACAATTAACAAGTATCCACTCAAAGCTCAAAAATTCACTACCAATACAAAAGGGAATGATGGGAAAAACATAGATTCTTCCTTACATGTAACAGATGGAGTCGCTCCTTGCACAATCCAGACAGAATACATGCTCGCAGGGACTCTGCAAGGCATGAAACCCTTAATGTCAAACCACATCCTCAAAAGATAAGGCAAATGCTAGCACACAAGAGGATCTTATAACGAGTGCGAGCAGGAGGTATGAAAAAGAACAGATACTCCCTCAAGGATATGGGGTTTATAGTGATCTAGAGAACAGAAATTTCTTCACTTTTCAGGACCCAATCATAAGAGATGCCAGATAGAAAAGAGCATTTAGAAAACCGATACTCCAGAAGTTCGATCCTCTGCGTTTGTTTATCAAGCTGAAAACTATGAGTTCCATTGATGAAATCATGAAACCCACGAACAAGCTCATATAGAGCATGTCTTCCCTACCCAGCTGCACTTGGAGCAACACATATCGCTTGCACATGAAATACCCACTAGCTGAGCAACACCACAAATTACCTTCTCAATCCACGATGCAATCAAACAACTCCCGTTTGACACTACTCAGGCAATGTACTCCAACACTATCCCTTGATATGCTCAACATGAAGCAACAACTAATCTAGCATGAAGCATGGGGAGCTACTAACCAGCCTTCCATAGATAGCAATGGGGAAGTCGCATTTGACACAAAAGTGGACGCGCTCGCCTAGCTGCCTACGGGACTTGCGACCCACAACCTTGACGACAGAGTTGGAGGCCACTGCCCCAAGAACCTTGGCCACGGGCAGATTGGCGAGCACGAGGTGGTCGGGGCATGCAACAGTCACCCTTTCCGTTGGTAGAGGCTTTCCGCCCACAACGGCTTCCGAGGACGAGTCTCGCTTCAGCCTAATCTGAAGCATCTTCTCGTTAAGCGGGAAAACAGCCAGAGATCCTCCCTGTGTTCTTCACATCTGTGAAGCAAGCCAAAGTGACAGTTGAATGTTCAAATTGTGAAAAGTTCACTCCACCTCGTCCTGTTGAGACGTGGGAGTACCCGAGAAGTTCCCGAGGAGGCGAGAAATCTGCGATACCCTAAATTGAAAACTCTGAACTCTGCCACTTCTTCTACCGCAGCAATAAAATAGCGGACGAAGCAGCTCCGTCGATCAGAAGATCGTCTGGATTTTCAGCAGGAAGAGGAGAGTCAGCCCCGCGAGCAAATCGATGAGCATCAGAATCATGAGGCACGAACTTCACAAAATTTTGATAATTAGGTTTTAGAGAGAAGAATAGGCAACACAAGAAAGGGCCGGGCCTCCAAAGGCAGCCTTTTATATGGGCCGTGGCCCAAACATTTGGCCCAAGCCTCCCCCACTCTCCCATTCTTATTCCGTTCGGTCTCTTTTGCTTCCCTTAGATGTAGAATCAATCGATCGGATCCCACGGAAAAACAAGGAGTCGTGGACCCAGCTGCAGGTTACTCTGATGAAGACAGCTTCGCCATTGTCATTCAAATTCATTTCTCGCATCTTCCTTACCGGCTAAGAATATCTCCAATCATTTATAACCCCCATCCCTACAAGCTCTCCGCCTGTCCCCATGTCTACCCCTACCACGTTCCAGCACCCTCAGGCTCGAACCATGGAGGAACCTCTGCTCTCATCCGGTAAAAACCTCTCTCTCCCTGTACCAGTGGCTGCATCATCTACTGCACCTTTTTTCCTTGATTGGTTTTTTCCTTATCTTGAACTGTGATCACTGCCCAAAGTGAAAAGAAGCGAGCTTGGGGACAAAGAGAGCGACAGGCTAAGCCCGTACCAGTACGTCGGGAGGAGCAACTCTATCATCCCCACTGCTTCTTCGGTCGGAACTGAGGTGAGCGTCGAAGAGATTCGATCTGCCGCGGCCTTCTCCGATCGTTACCCTCCTTCGCTCCACGCTCCCCTCCTCAGCTCGCCTGAGCCCGACCCTAACGGTAATTCAGCCAACGATCCCAAAGAAATGTTGCTGCTTTGACTTTTATGCCGATTTTATATTGATGAGAGCCATTTCCAATTTTATGTATTGCCGAGTTTTCCATCGGATTAGCTGCAAATATCAATTGTGATCCATTTTATGGGAGACGGATTTTCATGTTAAGTAGGATAGTTGTAATGAGGGATGGTGACATTAGGTAAGTGTTTGATTGAGCAGATGTAGGATTGTACTTTTGTATTTGCATTCTCTTAGCTATCCTCTGAGGATTCGTTATGATCATGCATTTCAGAGCAAGCTTTAGTCTACCAGGGTGGATATGGAGGAGAGCATGGTGGACCTGTGGGTGAATTTCAGAGGTATGCAACTTGTCAGAGGCTTTTTGAGCATGTTATGAGCTAAAATTTTGCATTGCGTATCCTTATTTTTTTTTCAAAAAATATAGAACGAGAATCTTGATGGTTTGTCTGTTGGGTATTTTAAGGCAAGTGTTAGATGAGGTGGAGATTCGAGAGCTGCTCATTGATCATGTGGGCCATCGTTGCTGCTGGGGAAGCCGTCCAGCTCGTACATGGAGGATTCGTGCCATTGAAGACTGCAATGTCTATGTTGGTACATTAGATACCTTCATAGAGGAAAGGGAAGTTATAAGAGAGACCGAGGCCTTTACTGGCAGTGATATTGATGGAAAGGACAAGGGTCCAGAGCTTGGAATATGGGAATTGGATCTGAGGTCTGAGTTTCCTGTCTTGTTTGTGTCAAACAAGGAGGCTAGGGCAACTGTCCCACATTCTGAGACCATTGAAAAATGTTCAGGTGGAGCTTGTCATTTATACTTAAAGAAGAAAATGCACACCTGAAATATAGAAATCGAAGTTGATGAAACACTTGAAACAAACTTTGCAGGATGTGCTGGACGAGGGGATCGTATCTGTCCCACTTGTAATGTGGATCAAGAACCTGGATATTATAAGGGGAATCAGATGAAAGAGTGTCCTGCTTGTCACGGGAGGGGTCTGATTGCTCATAGAGATGGATCTGACACAATGTAACCTTGAATTATTTCCATGCCTACATTCTCCTGGAGTCTGCTTGTCACAATGTAGCTTTGTTCAGCTACATGAGAAAAGTTTTGTGATGCTATGAGGTCCAACATTCTGGTCCATCTCATTTCATCTGGTTAATATTGTATGCTTCTACAGATGTGTGAAGTGCAAAGGTGAAGGGAAGATACCATGTGAAACTTGTGGGTCTCGTGGGCTGATCAAGTGTGAAACATGTCGTGGAAGTGGATCTCTTCTCTCTCGAAGCATTGCTGTTGTTAAATGGTACATATGCTTTTGCAGTACTAATGGCCTGTTCATTTACAATCAAATAATAAAATGATAGCAATTTGGTAGTGTTATTTGATCAGCATCTTATACTATTCTATTCCCTAGTAATCCTAGCAAGAGGCCCATAAGTTTCATGTAAATTTGCTATGAACAACACTACTTCCTAACCAAGACCAGGTCCAAAATTTCATTTTAGATTGGTTTAGACGTTATTTATGATCATTAATCTCCATATTGCAGGAAGACGCTCTCAACTCGAAAAGTGGGTGCAACAAGTGGGGCTGCATCTGTTCCTGATGAGGTCTTCCACCGAGCGAAAGGGGTGCAGCTATGCAACACTCAGGCATACCAGTGCTCCCCTGCCTTCTTTGCAGACTCCTACTTCCTGAACAAGTTTTCTTCTGAAGTAATCTCGGAGCGGGCCCAGGTCCCACCCACAGCAAGGGTCATCTGCGAGAGGCACACCATTTCGGTTGTGCCTGTGACCCGTATCACCATGAGTCACCGCAACCGTTCCTTCAGCTTCTACATCATCGGGTACAGCAGGGAGGTTTATCTTAAGGACTACTACCCTTCTCGGTTCTGCTGGGGTCTCTGTCCTTGCTTGGAGTGGCTGAAGTTGTGAGCTTGGACTTGTATCATTTTCGTCCTCCATTTTCCTGCTCTTGGTTGTTTGTTTTGTTTGGATTCTGCTCAAAATAAGGCTATTGTGGATTGAATACTCACAAGCTTGTCGGGGTTTTGGTCTTCTTTGGATCTGAAGAGTTTTCTTTTATGTGGTCGTGAGGATTTTCCAGTTTCTTTATATATGTAAGGAGTCCATGGAGTGCTCAGAATTCTGTATCCGTAAATAAGCTTTTCAAGCCTTCATTTTCATCTGGATTCTGTGTTGTGGGTTCTCACCTGTCACCTGTGACTTAAATCAGAAGTTTTGGATCAACAGAATATCCTTGCATTTCAAAATTTTCTACAGCTACAGAATAGCGATGCGATCTTGCTTACATTTTCTGTTGGCGCAGCCTACACTTGAGTGAGCCCACAGATTAACGGGGCCGGGCCTCGGTCATCTCAATCCTACGCTAGGTCTCGGGTCGTGCTAGCTCAACCTGGCCGCCTTGATCTTCAAGAGGTTGCTTGAAGCTGCTGGAGATCACTGCGAATCTGGGGCACGGCTGAGATACTTGAGGTCCAGGGGCTACAGTTGGGGTGCCAAGAGAATTGCATCTTCCTCACATATACAGAAATAAGTCTCCCATCCTGCGGGTCAACGGAGAAACGAGACGCAGGTAGAGACGGATGGAGCTCTTCCATCTAACGGGGCCTGTGTTTAGCTTATGCATTGGGCTTTCTCGTTGTCGTAGCATTTTAGCTCACTGCCTGTAGTAGGCCCTGTACTTTGGTTCTCGGATAACAGCAGAACTGCTGCACTCAAGTTTCCAGATACATCTTACTGATTTCGCTTCCACGCTGGGGAATAGTCTGCCCCGCTAATTCAAATTTCAAACTTTTCAAAAGCGTCAAATTCTAACGCGTCGAGGCTATCAGCATTCTCTTCGAGGTATACATGCTTTGATCGAACTTTTCAAGCGGGCTAACTCCATTTCCCAGAACGCCTGTCGGGATCGAAATTTTATGGTTGACAGAATCAAACTGGGAATATTGACGGGGATTAAAACCTGCTTAGGGGTCATCATATACACACAAATTCCTTTTATTCTTCATGAGAAGTATGAGCTTTGTCCTCGCTTGAGATTGAGAAGAGAACGAACTTGCCCAAAGTCCAATATGAGCTAGACGCTGGGATTTGACCCATGACCGCGTCGAGTCAAGGCGAGTCGAGGGAGCGCACCCCACCACGACCCCACTCCCCCCAACCGCCGGTTCATGCGTGAGATTTTCAGTGTTTAACACACGTTTCTTTTTCTTTTTTTTTGGGTCAGACGCTCAATCAATCAACCAACCAGCCAACCAATCTATTTAGTATTTCATTGGATCTGAAGATTTGCGTGTGGGCCCCAAAAAATAACTTCTTCGCTTTGTCGTTTGATTGACCACGGCAGGCAAATTTCTGCTTCCGCGTCTTCTCTTAAACTCCTTCCTAACTAGTTAATGGGAAAGGGTTCTCTTATCACAATCCCCACCCCAAAGCTTCGTGGCTCTTTCCTCCCACCCCAAAAAAAAGGGAACTTGAGGTTGAAACACATTAATTAAGAGAGAGAGAGAGCATGAGAGAACCTCTTAGTTAGGATGTTGAGATGTATAATAAATATTATGTTGATTCCGGTAATTAGCAAACTTAATCCTGTTAGATAATACTATTTTTTAAAAAATTTAAATACAAATTAAAATAGTTTGATCCGATTTGAATCTAGATTCATCGTGATTTACTGTTTTACAAATACAAGATTGTTCACACAAAAAATAGCATTACCATCTGGAGGAGTTTGGTATAATATGCTCCACATCACATATGTATGAGTTTATACTTTCTAAAAAACTGAGAGGGTGCCCTGTGACATTCAATGGCAACGTATGGATAGAGATGAATTCAATCAATAATGAGTACCGATGCTGTAGGGGGAGACAGAACCCACTTTATATAACAATCCCTGCTATAATTGGAGCCGCATCTCCACCCCTACACGAACATGGTCCATCTAAACTGTCAGCATTCCTGGATCCACCCTTTTCTTTGTAAAGGAAACTTGAATGAGAAAGTCCAGCCAACATATATAGATCTATATATACATATCTATATTTTTTACCGTTAAAATTAGGGTGGGTGTGGGGAAATCCCAACTTAATTAGAAGGAAAGGAAAAGGCTAAGATAGCGAGCTGGAAAGTGCCAACTTGACAAGTGTTGTGATTGGCACCGCCACCGCCCGTTGTGGCGAGATAAGCTGCCTGCCCCCACGTTGCTTAAATAGGTCCCCCTCCCCATCCGTACCGTTGAAATCTCGCACGGCACGATCGACATCGTATCTGGGGATCACGAGCACCGTACGATCTTGTGCCCCCCACGGGTTCAGGGTTATGTGCGAAGCAGGGAATCTTGGGATCCAACGGCTCGGGCCGCGAGCGACGGAAAAGAGTTGGCGAAAGGTGATTCATCAGCCGGCCGACGAATGATTGGCGGTGATCTCGCGACTGCCTATAATATGTTGACGCGCGTCCCAACGCTGAATTTCAAAGGAGAGAGAATGTCGCGGGGGGGCACGCGGCGGCAGTTCCAACAGAAGGAGTCATTGGGAGTTGGGTCGACGGGGGCCGATGTCTCTGCTTCATCAAACGGGAAGATCGAGGAACGTTCCCAATTAATGTTGGAGGTAGTCGACATAATTTTTAAAATTAAATTAGATTAAAAATTAGTGTAAGAGTAAATATATGAATTAGTTCAGGATTTAATAAATTAAATAAGATATTTATTAAATTTATATAATATTAAATATAATTATATTAAATAAAAAAATAAAATAAAATATAAATATAAGTGTAATAAAATAAAATATGTGTATTATGATTTTTTTTTCATTTTAAGTTAGTTGATTTTTCACTAATTCAATTAGGTTTATAAATTAAATAAAAAACTGGCCGATTCAACTAGAGTTTACTTCATTAAAAGTGCAATTGAATCTTTTATAGGAACCGGATCAAGTGAGTCATTGGTTCCTAGTTGAACCGATCGAACCGACTAGCCCAGTTCGATTTTAAAACTATGTAGCACACTTATCAGGAAGAAAAACTCCAATGCATGGTTAAATTCACATTAACTTTAGTTGATAAATTATTCTGGGAGTGGATCATACTAGTTTCTCATTGGAATAAATTTTGAAGTACAAAAATAATTCTTTCCCTTAAAAGAAAAGATACATAAAATTAGGAGAAAATAGTTATAAAATAAAGTAAAAAATTTTATGAAGACACAAATTAAGATGTTCCGATACTAATTTGGATGATATTATTATTAATTTATTTGTCAAAATGTTTTTCTTATATGCAGTACCATGTATCCTAGAATTTGTACCAATTTTATTCTTTCTTTTTCTTTGGTAAGGAATTTTATCTATTTTAGGTTGAAGGGTTATGTTGGTTGGATTGGCTATTTCGTATCCAATGGTACATAATAAGTAATTATAACTTTCTATATATATATATATATAT